>CM045761.1:139487854-140087854 GCA_025200525.1 Camellia lanceoleosa | reverse complement strand
AAGAAAAAGAAAAAGAAGAAAAAATATGCAAAAGAAAAAGAAAAAGATGTGAAAAAAAAGAAAAAAAAAATTAAAGGATTCATTCATTGAGGGAGAGCCTCCGCTTTTACTCACCAAATACCCCTTGATTCCTAGTGGTTTGACTTTTCTTAGTTGTGCTTAGATTCTCTTGTCGGAGGTCCAGCTTTCATATCACTACCAGGATTTGAATCTAGTGTTTGTCGAACTCCAAGAGTCACACACACACTTTTTCTCATGGGATCTATGCATTTCACATAATGCATCACTTTCTTTTATGAGGAATCTTCTAGAGGTTGTGCACATTGTGTTTTCTTGTAGTGGTGCTTCTTGGATAATCTTGTGTGTTTCAAGGTACAAATCAAAAATTCCTTGCTTGCTCCACCATATTATTTTTGTCAGTTTGTTCTTGTTCTTTGTTTTTAGTGAGGGGGAGTTTGGTTCATCTAGACTTTTGTTGGTTAATAATCTTGCTTTGGTTGCTTGAGAAAGTTGTTTTTCATATGTCTTAGGATTTCATGTTTTTATGCCATGTGTCGGGTTCAGGTTTTCATGCTACATGTTCTTAAAATCTCCAAAGTCGCATTTACTCATGTTTTCCATCTCATGCTTCAAGATAATCTTGTCATATGTTTATTATTTTGGAGATTATGACACTAATAGCTGTTTTGCAGATCATGACCTTGAAAAAGAAGTTTGTTTTTGTTGGATGTAATGGGTTGGGGTGATTAGAATTTTATTTGTTAGATGTGTTTTGTCACGGCATTACCAAAGGGAGAGATTGTTAGGTTTTTATTCTTGGCAACCTCGTTTGACAAAACTCCTTTCAGATGTATTTATTTTCGCACTTTTATTTCAGTGAGGCTATGAGTTTATTAGATGCAAATCCAAACCCGAATCGAGCCTTGCAGAGAAGTTTGTGATGTCAATACTTTCAAGATTGCCACTTCGCTAATTATTACGGGGGTCGAGCTGCCCTATCAGCTCGCGGCCGAAGCAAAATGCATTCAAAAGTTACCTGTCCGTTCATGTTATACTTTTCAAGATTTTCCAGTTTTGGCCTTCCCGCTCGAGCGGGGAAATGGGCGCTCGAGCGGGGTTTGCAAGCTCACAGTATCTCTGTTTTGCCTGAAAAAATACTGGAAGGTGTGATTCTCCACTCGATCGGGGAAACGGACGCTCGAGCGGGGAGCCAATATGAAATCACAAAATATGAAGTCTCCGCTCGAGCAGGAAGTCCCACGCTCGAGCGGACCGCGCGATCCCAGATTTCCATATTCATTATGGAGTTAGTTTGCTTCTGAAACAAGGTTTATTTAGGGTTTCTATAAGAAGTGGGATTATTTTGGAGTTCTGCAAGAAGTTGGTTTTCTACAAACAAGAAGTTGGTTTTCTTTCCCAACTAGGATTGCTTTGAATTTTCTATAAGTAGTTGGTTTTCTTCCAAAACTAGACTATTCATTCATTGAATTCCTCCAGATCTTCTTTTTGGTTCTTGAAGGTTTATATCTGGGGATATTTTGTTATTTTTCTTTGATGTTTTATTGAGTATTCAACTCATGGTTTAAAGAGAGTACATCAAAGGTTTGTTTGTTATACACAAAAGAGAGAGTTGTTCTTCAGTTGTGGATTCTAAAGAATTCGAGCCTGAAGCTTTGGTGGAATCCGGAGTGGCTCATCAGAAAGACAATTCCGTGGTGAAGATGGGGTTAGAAGAGGCACATAGAGGTTGGTTCAATTAGGCATTGTGGATTTGCTAGATAATTGAGAGTATACTTGTGTAATTCCTTTAATTCTTCTTAGTGGATTGTCTTGTGGCAGTTGCCCGTGGTTTTTTTATCATAGTTGGAGGTGTCCAATTGTGGTTTTTCCACGTAAAAATCGGTGTGTCTCTTTCTCTTGATTGCTTGATTGGGATTGTTATATTCTGCTTAAAATTGATACATAATCACAAATCAACATTTAGGAGGTTTCTAGATTTTTCAAATGGGATGCGTGATGGCACAAGAAAATGATAAAAGGTTTGAAGTAGAAGAACATGCATCTAGAAAAGACATGTTGGGCATTAATATGGGCTACCAAAGAGATTGCAACACTACATGCTAGATTATCCTATTAAGTAGATTTCTTTAGTGGATTCTCTCAAATGTCTCTTTGAAAATCAACTTTGGTAGGAAGAATGGCTAGATGGTTGTTACTGTTGTCAAAATTTGATATCAAGTTCGTCACCAAAAAGTCAGTTAAAGGAAAAACAGAAGTTTTGCTCTAGAAATGGGAAGAAGTCAGATGTCTGCTAGGCTGTGGTCTTTTCTATCTTTTGCTAACCAGCTACAGACACCGGAGAAAATAATATCCTCCATGGGTGCAGATGTTGTATTTTATTCTGTGAAATGACGTCTCTAATTTCTATATCTTCTTTTTTGTCATCTTTTGTAATTTCTTGAATCTAAAAGACTCATTATTAATTGTTGTAAGGTATTGCAGAAAGTGACTTACTAAAATTTTAAGTCATTTCCTAAGTAAGAAAAGTAAGAGATTCTTAAATGTGTAGTCACAAAACCTCTGGATTCACAAGCATTCTAAGCCTATAAAGAGGAGTCAAAAGTAAAGGATTAGGAAATTAAACAAGAGAGGGCAGCGAAGATAGTCTTGAAACCTTCCATTTATGCACCATCAGAACACCATATTAAAACCTTCTCTACCATATTAGTCGTTCACCGCTTTAAAAACCTCTATACATCCTTCAAGAGAGTGCTGATCAAGAAGGCAAACCGAAGCAAATCCAAACATAACAGTTCAAAAACCAATAGCCAAGAAAAATATTTTAAAGGTTTTTTTGAGGCAGACATCTATACTATTCCATCTACCTAATTCTAGTGTTTGCATTGCATTGCATGACATCTTCGACTTTTATTGGTTTTGGCTGCATGCTCTCTACTATCATCTTTGGCTTGCTGGAAACATTGTTCTGTCATGAGCGCATATGATTGCCTTTTAAATGGAAGTTGTATGCTTTGGTTAAGAGTAGTTTAGGATGCAGGCTTAACATATAGTTTTATTTAGGCATGTTTTAGACACTTTTTCGATTTACTAGATTTTCTGCTATGGATATATAGTTTGGCTTATTAGAGTCGTTTTGTGTACATTTTTGTTTCATATTTTCAATTTTTGTTTTCATTTACTTCGAAAATTTGGTAACAAAAGCTTATGTGGTTTGTATATTTTGGTTTTTATGAAAGTAGAATTGAATAGAGAGAAGCATTTGCCAAGAAGCTAGAAAGAAGCAAGCCAGCCATGGCTTCCTCACAAGGAATGCAATTGCAGCTACAACCCATCATCACCATGCTAGTACTAGTACAAGTAATAGTGGTGGTGGTATTGTCATTATCGGAAGAACAATTGCAAAGACCACTCAACAGAGCAAGATTTGAAAAATCTTGGCTGCTTGAACCGTTGCAGGAATGTAAAAATTTCATACCCATTTGGTGTGAAAGAGAAATGTTATATTAATGAACATTTTTTGATTAATTGCAGACTCCAAACCATATTTGCAGAAAAGTGACATCCCCGTTACAAATATTTTGCTTAAGGAGGGAGAGTTAGGCATTATGAATCCTGTAACTTGTGCTTGTTATGGCGGGTCTGTGTCAAATTGTTATCAGCCACCAGAGCTTGGGTTCACTGCTATCCAAAAACAAGTTCACTGCTATTAGATATGCGATTAGATATTCTGCATATCTAATACCAAAAACAAGTTCACTGCTATTGGTTGCGACACCCATGCTACTATCCAAGTATCTGGAGAGAATTATTTCGTTGCAACCGGGTGTGAGTCCCAATGTCGCACGATCAATTACATTCCCGATGGACATTGCTCTGGAATTGGCTGCTGCCAGACCTCCTTCCCTAAAGGAGTCGGCTATATGAACATTCTTCTGCAGAGCTACATTAATCATGAAAACGTATCAAAATTCAATCCTTGTAACTATGCTTTTGTTGTTGAAGAAGGTGCTTTTAATTTCTCCAAAAGCTACCTGAGAAATTTTACAGAAGAAATGATGCCGATAGTGCTTGATTGGGCAGTAGGGAATAACAAGACGTGCAGAGACTCTAACGCTGTGTTTGGTTGAGGGATTTGGGGAGAGATTTAGAAAAGGAAAGAGAAAATGTGTGTGAAATTAGGTGAAATATAAATATGTTTTATTCACATTTCACCTACCTTTTCCATTTTCTTTTTCAAATCCCTCTTCAAATCTCCCAACCAAACATAGCATAAAAGAAATCTGGAAAGTTATGAATGTGGAGAAAATAGTGATTGTTATGAATCAAAAAATGGACGTGGATATTTCTGCAAGTGCAGGATTGGTTACAAAGGGAACCCGTACCTCTCAGATGGTTGCCAAGGTTTGTATTCAATTAGTTTCATCATATTGGATTCATTTGCTTTTGTTATTATATATTGCTTATGATGTGATGCTTAATTTTCATAGTCTTCTTCTCTGTTTTTTTATTTTTTATTTTTTATAATTGTTTTGCAGACATAAAGGAGTGTGAAGATCCAAAGCTCAACATGTGTGAACATAAAAATAAATGTGTTGACATGCCACCTGGGAATTATACTTGTTCTTGCCCCAAAGGATACCGCGGTCCGCGGTGATGACAGAACAGATGGAACAGGTTGCATTGCTAATCAATTTCTAGCAATTCAGATTGCGGTTGGTAAGTGTATATACGTCTGTGCCAAAATATCATCTTCACAAATTTTTCAACTTTACTTGAGGAAAAAGTTTAGGTGAAGGGAAGGTTTCAAACACAGAATGCATAGAATGTGACACATTTGTGCATTTTGTGTTTGAAACTTTTTGTGCACATAGCACATCTGTAACTTGAGTGGTGATGGCATTTATGTTTTCCTTATGGAAAATTTAAGTAAATATATGAATACAACACATTTTATTCTTGAGTTGCGTTATATGTAATTTCTTGTATCATTTTTTTATTCCAAGACATGGTAATGGAGTCCACATTAATAAATGCATATAAGGTCCATTCACTTATCTGAAGTGAGAAAATGATGTAAGAAATATGATTATATGTAGTAATTTTCTATATTCTTTGAAGAAGAATATTTAGAATTACTAATTGAATAATGTTATACAAACTAATAAATCATACAAACTTTTTCATATTATTTAAATGAGTCATGTTATTTATAAGTTTCATTATTACATGTCACATCATTAATAAATAAAATTATAAAATTTGTTTGTTTGTATAACATTTTCTGTACTAATAATTTCATAATGAATTGTACCCGTGTATTGAATAAAGAGTAGTGTTACTTTACTCTAAAAATTAGATCTATTTTTCAAAGACAATAGTGTGACAGTATATTAGAATATCTAAAGCAACTCTCTCTCTCTCTCTCTCTCTCTCTCTCTCTCTCTCTCTCTCTACATATTATTGGGTTTCGAAAAGTGAGCTTGCATATCATTTTTCTTGAATAAAAGCTATGAAAAAGTCGCATCTTTGTGCAAAATCTCTTAATTTAGTTAATACAATATTCTTGATTGATTAATTTAGACTATCTAAATCTTAAATTTCCGAAAGAGAAAAAATAAAAAATTTATTGTACTTCATTACTCTTCTATCACTTTTTTTTTTTTTTTCTTCTTCACAAATTCAAATTCAAATTCAAAATCTAAATATATGGTTGATAGAAAGTAACGATTTCTAGTGTACACTTAATTATAGTTGGAAATTTATGAAATATTTGGATTATGTGTAGCTTTAATGTTTAAACAAATAATGTCATTGTCAGTTTGGATTACATATGCATATTTTGTGAACAGTGTAGCACCCATACTTTATTCTCCTGCTGTCATGGGTGCAATTTCTTGATTATCAATACCAGAAACACACCAAAACAATAATAATAAATAAATAAATAAAAGGGGCTTGGAAGTTAGCGCAAGAAAAGTGAGAAGAAAAAAAAAAAAAAAAAAAAAAAGGTTCATTCAAGTTGATATGTATTTCTACACTGATTCACAAGTCAGTTCTCAAGATAAAATTATCAAATTGAATGTCCTATTGAGCTAAAACTTTGATCTTTAACATATAGATGCATTCCAATTCATCATACAATTGAGATGTTTCTATAACTAATTGTTGCTTTGCTCGAGTGTAAAATTCTTTATATGCTTAATTTTGAATCAATATGTTGGCAAGATGTTTATATTAGTTGTTACTTACGACTTATTTGAAATGCAGGTTTTGCCATTGGTGCTTTGGTTGTTTTGGTGAGTAGCTCCTGGTCATACTGGATTTTCAAGAAAAGAAAGCTCATCATACTTAAAGAAAAGTTCTTCTCGCAGAATGGTGGATTAATGTTGAAATAACAACTCTCTAGATTAGAGAGATCAACTCAGGAATTGATCAAAATATCTAATTCAGAAGAGCTCAAATGAGCTACCAATAACTATGATGAGAGTAGAATTGTTGGCCGAGGAGGTTTTGGAACAGTTTACAAGGGAATTCTACCAGAGAACAAGATAGTGGATATTAAGAAATCCCAAATGGTGGGTGAAAATCAAATAGAGCAATTCATCAACGAGGAGGTCGTGCTTTCACAGATCAATCATAGGAATGTGGTCAAACTCTTAGGTTGTTGTTTGGAAACTCAAGTCCCTTTACTTGTTTATGAATTCATTACCAATGGCACTCTCTTTGAGCATATAAATAACCAAAGTAAGGCATCTAATATATCATTGGAAAATTGTTTGCAAATAGCTGCTGAAACTACTGGAGTATTGTCATATTTGCACTCTGCAGCATCGATTCCTATCATCCATAGAGATGTTAAGTCTACAAATATACTCTTAGACAATAATTACATTGCAAAAGTGTTAGATTTTGGAGCATCAAGGTTTGTTCCACTAGACCAAAATCAATTAGCCACAGTGGTACAAGGAACTCTTGGATACTTAGACCCTGAATACATGCTCACAAGTCAGTTCACTGAGAAAAGTGATGTTTATAGCTTCGGAGTAGTCCTTGTAGAATTAATCACAGGAAAGAAGGCATTGTCATTTGACAGGCCAGAAGAGGATAGATGCCTGGCTATGTATTTTATTTCTTGTATGAACAATGATTGCTTGAACCAAATTATTGATGAGCACATGGTAATTGAAGGAAACACTGAGGAGCTCAAAGAAGTTGCAAATCTTGCAAAGAGATGCTTGAGAGTAAAAGGGGAGAAAAGGCCTTCTATGAAGGAAGTAGCGATGGAACTGCAGGGGTTGATCAGGAAAAAGACATCTAGAAATGATTTGAATCCTGCAAAGATTGAGTACTTGCTTGGTAAGGCATCAACTGGATATGTAGTTAGAGGTTATAGAAGCAACACAACGACGGCTAGGGTTGATAGCATGGCGGAAGATATGCTATTGCATGGTGGGAGGTGATTTGATTGTTTTGTGCTTGTCCATGATGGTAAAAACTTCATTGATGAATTGTTACACCTGCATACAGGTGATTACTTCTTGTAAATTTCTTGTACTTTCTTATGTAAAAATTTGTTAGTGACTCGCTCACTTTTCATTATTCTTGTCTGTTCATATCATTTTGTATTATGTTTTTATTTTTGTATTTCTAGACTTATCAAAATACATATAAACAAATAAAATTTACAGAATTTGTTAGTAGGACTCGGTTATGAATTTCTTGTCCATCCATATGAATTCAATGTCATGTTGTGACATCAGTTTTCGTATTTCTAAAAATCAATTATTTAGATAATTCATGATATATATAGAGAATTCCATATATAAATGGCAAATAGGAAAAGTAATTATAAATTCATATAACGCAAGTGAAAATTGTGCTTCCCAAAGAAAATTTAGGATTCAAAATAACATAAAACTATAGACCATTGATATTAAATTTTAATGACATGTTGTAATCACATGCATTTTAATGAGAATCTCCATTGTAATCATGTACAGAGAGCATCTAAATCCTTCATGAAAGTGTAAGTTTATCAGATTTAATGTGTAATATTTTTAGGCAATTTATCGATGGTGGTAGGAAATGATTGGTTGGTGCCCATATATGCTCCAACTTGGTTTAATATATATATATATATATATTTATGGTAAGGTAGTCTATATAAGGCAAGAATAAGGAATTTACAATAAAATTAAGATGCAGCCACTTCTTCCAGGAAAATATCTATATAACAATGGAAGGCTCAATTTGAATTCAAAACTTAAAATGTGTATGTGTCAAAATTTGGGCCTTTAGATTGTTTCAATCCAAGGGCTGAAAATGTCTTAAAATGTAAATTGATCCAATGGTTAAAATTGTCTAGGGATATCCAATGGTTAAAATTAAAGGAAATCTCACTCTCCTCTCTGTCACAGGTTCATCTTCTCTCTCTAATTTCAATTTTTGAACTTTCTCTTTCTCTTTCTCTTTCTCTACCGTGCGACGACCACCCTCGACGACACCACTGACCGCCTCCTCTCCTCTCACCCTCCTCTTTGGGCTCTCTCCTCTTGCAAGGTAAACTAGAAATTCCAACTTTTGTGGGTTTGGTTGTTTGGTTGGGTTGAGTTTTGAAAGTTTAAATGGTTGTTTCTGATTTCTAACATGTGAGTTGATCTTCCAACTTAAATGGATTGATCAATCAGGTAGGTGGGTGTTCCGGCTGAGTCACGGCGGAGAAGTCAAAAGGCGATGATGAAATCATCGACGGCGGAGATCATGGACGCCGGAGATCTACGGCGGAGGACGGTGAAGAGATTTATGGAAGATCTTGGATCTGCTAGAGTGGTGAGGAGAGAAATGCGATTGATGATGCGATAAGGCATATGTACTCTCGGATCTAAAGTCCGTTGGGGTATACATGTGGTTCATCTATCAACGAGCTTCTTCTTCTTGGAATGCAAAGGTGAATTTCTTGCTTCTTTGTAGATCTGTTTTCATTGAATAAACGTTACTCGCTTTTGATTGTTTGAATGTGTGTTTTCTTTTTATTTATTTTACTGCTTTGATTTTTGTGGAAATATAGGAAAATTAGAAGAAAATGTTTATTACATATTGAGTCGTTTCATTCTTCGTTGTTTCGATCAAGAATGCCAAAAACATTCCATTTGAATGAGTAGAGTGCAATACCACCATCTTTGTTTCATTTTTTCTCTTCGCTTTCTCAAAGAACCAAACAGGTCGAGCTTGCATATAGTCGATGTGAGTAATGATTTATTTATTTATAATGTAATCAACCTACCTGACATGTGGGTTGATCTTCCAACTTAAATGGATTGAACTTATCAGGAAAATAATTTTGAGTACTTTAATTTATTATTAATAAACTGTTTGGCTCAATAATCATGGCCATAAGAACTCCTTTCATGCTTAAACTGTAATTCCCATGGATAGTGAAATGATAATAAAAAACCAAGAAAAAAATGGTATCTATATGATTGAACACATCGATAAAAAAACCAAGAAAAAAATGGTATCTATATGATAGAGATAAGTCTTTATCCATTCAGAGGCTATATTGTTATTGTAACACATCGATGCATAAATCTATATAACAATGGAAGGCTCAATTTGAATTCAAAACTTAAAATGTGTATGTGTCAAAATTTGGGCCTTTAGATTGTTTCAATCCAAGGGCTGAAAATGTCTTAAAATGTAAATTGATCCAATGGTTAAAATTGTCTAGGGATATCCAATGGTTAAAATTAAAGGAAATCTCACTCTCCTCTCTGTCACAGGTTCATCTTCTCTCTCTAATTTCAATTTTTGAACTTTCTCTTTCTCTTTCTCTTTCTCTACCGTGCGACGACCACCCTCGACGACACCACTGACCGCCTCCTCTCCTCTCACCCTCCTCTTTGGGCTCTCTCCTCTTGCAAGGTAAACTAGAAATTCCAACTTTTGTGGGTTTGGTTGTTTGGTTGGGTTGAGTTTTGAAAGTTTAAATGGTTGTTTCTGATTTCTAACATGTGAGTTGATCTTCCAACTTAAATGGATTGATCAATCAGGTAGGTGGGTGTTCCGGCTGAGTCACGGCGGAGAAGTCAAAAGGCGATGATGAAATCATCGACGGCGGAGATCATGGACGCCGGAGATCTACGGCGGAGGACGGTGAAGAGATTTATGGAAGATCTTGGATCTGTTGTGAGTGGTGAGGAGAGAAATGCGATTGATGATGCGATAAGGCATATGTACTCTCCGGATCTAAAGTCTGGTTGGGGTATACATGTGGTTCATCTATCAACGAGCTTCTTCTTCTTGGAATGCAAAGGTGAATTTCTTGCTTCTTTGTAGATCTGTTTTCATTGAATAAACGTTTCTCGCTTTTGATTGTTTGAATGTGTGTTTTCTTTTTATTTATTTTACTTCTGTTTGATTTTTGTGGAAATATAGGAAAATTAGAAGAAAATGTTTATTACATATTGAGCTGTTTCATTCTTCGTTGTTTCGATCAAGAATGCCAAAAACATTCCATTTGAATGAGTAGAGTGCAATACCACCATGCTGTTTCATTTTTTTCTCTTCGTTTTCTCAGCAACCAAACAGGGTCGGGAGCTTGCATATAGTCAGTGACAGGGCAGAATGATTTATTTATTTATAATGTAATCAACCTACCTGACATGTGGGTTGATCTTCCAACTTAAATGGATTGAACTTATCAGGAAAATAATTTTGAGTACTTTAATTTATTATTAATAAACTGTTTGGCTCAATAATCATGGCCATAAGAACTCCTTTCATGCTTAAACTGTAATTCCCATGGATAGTGAAATGATAATAAAAAACCAAGAAAAAAATGGTATCTATATGATTGAACACATCGATAAAAAAACCAAGAAAAAAATGGTATCTATATGATAGAGATAAGTCTTTATCCATTCAGAGGCTATATTGTTATTGTAACACATCGATGCATAAATGGTATCTATATGATTGAAGACAAAGTTATGGTTTTTTATTTTTATTTATATATTTTTAAACTAATGGGTTAAGGGTTTTGAAACGGAAAGAAAATTAAAGTAGAAGCAATGAGATTACAGAGTTTTGGTTTAGTATATTTGGACTATCAATAAAAGACATACATGTTCTTATCCTAACAAAATATAATTAAATAAAAGACTTGCATTCTTTGATACTGTTGGTAAACAAGCAGTAAGATCACTAAAAGGACAACCCTTGAAAAAAATCAGAAAGAGACTTTCTATCCACTCTCTTTTTATGTTGAGTTTTATATACTTCAACAGAAGTGATTTATAGCTCCAATAATAGAGCTCTAATCAGAGCTCTACTGATGTGGCAATCAAAAAAAAAAAAAAAAAATCAAAACATCACATCAAACAGTGAAGTCTACAGTTTAGAACTCCTCTAGAACTCACAATTTAGAACTCTCAATCATTTTGCATACTTCAATTATTATTAGGCACCAAGACTTCCTGTCACTCCTTTCCAAGTCTAAAATCAGATAAGGCTCTTCTTCCTTGACATAATAGTTTGTTCAAATGCTCAAAATATATATACATATACATATTATTCAAGTAACCCCACTGGCCACTTGAAGATCAAAGAACATATCTTCCTATCTCAATATTATCACCCATCAAATTATGCAAGAATTTTAAAACACAAATTTCGAAACATGATCCAATAATTAAAATTTTTGAAAACATTACATGCCTGAAAGGGTAGGCCAAGTGGAATCCTGTCCCATGATCTGATGTTTAAAATTAACAATTAAATTATGTGATTGTGATTGCATGAGACTTAGACAAATAATTTTGAAATAGAAATTCCTTGAATGTTTTTCTATCCTATTCCCTAAGAAAAGGATTACCATCATTGAACGAGATATGAGTTGGCCAATTCCCCATATATTTTGTTTATTTTATTATTTTATTAATCCTCTTCTACTTTATTATTTCATTTATTTTTCTATTTGGTTTCTAAACCGATATGTTTGCAAGTATAAACTGATAGTGTTTTTCTATTTGGTTTCAAAACTGATAGTCTATAGGATTTCTATATTTCTATGTTTCTCCTAGGTGATATTTTCATAAATTTAATTTTTTTTCTTTCCTTTTAAACAAAGCCCAAAGTAATTGTTGCTATCAAGATGTTACTTTCTTTGATTTGTGTTTTGTACTAAGATTAAATAATATGTTTGTTTGGAATGGATCGGACATGAGACATATGGTGAATTTAATCTGATTTGGAGTGATGTTACAGGAAAGTTTTGGAGTGAATTTAATCTGAATTTAATCTATTACAGGAAAGTTTTTTATTTTTTTTTTTTGGACACCCTCGAAGATTTGATATTATATGTCGAAATTAGTAAAACTTCAGATAAGTGCTATTGTACAAATAAAAGCTCCCCAAACATGGCCTTAATGCGTTAGATGAGATTGATTCACTTATCTCACCACAAAATTACACGAAGGAAATGTCTCTGCTGCAAGAAATGTTACCACTTGGTCAGGCACTTGCTACCTAACACCCCTTATTGGAGCAGTCTTCGCAAATGCATATTGGGGAAGATATTGGACAATTGTTGCCTTCTCTACAATTTATTTCATTGTAAGTATGAAATGAAGTTGTCATTGTGCTCAAATCTTAGTGCCTTCATGAATAATTGGATGATAATGGATGAACAACCTCAGTTTTTTCACACTGGCTTGAACCTTATTTGTATTGGACATGTAGTGCATCATCTTATAGTTTTTTGCTCAAACCATGTTTGTAGTCTGAATGATCTTTAGCTTCCAATTACGTATTACCTACAACATTCTGTTGAACAATCTCTTCCTACTATTGGTCATGGTTCTATTATAGAGGTGAGTGACTTACTAATTATTGGGTGGTAATGAGGTTATTTTGGGGCATTTCCATTTAGGATATTTTAGTATTCTAGAAATTTACTGCTTGTGACCGTCTTTATTCAAGGTAATGGTTTGTAGGAGTTTGATATATTTTTTATTTTTTTCCAATTCAGTAAGAAAAAATGTCAATTAAAAATTTATAATCATAGCTATTTCCTAGATTTACCTTTTACTGTCAGTTAATGATTGAGCTGGAACCATTAAGTCTGATCTTACTTGAATCATGCGTCACTATGTTAGTGTATTTTTAGGTAGAATGTGTTAGCATTTAGCATCTTACAACATGGTGCAAGGACAATAGACCTATATATGTCACATAAACTAGGGATCTAACTATAAGACAAAAAGAATCTGGACATTTCATTAATACCACCAACAAGGTGAAGGAACGGGAGATGAGTAGTATGTGAATTTAGAGGCAATGTTTTACACTACTTTCTTTTTCGAAGAACCCTCAATTATAGTATTTTCTTTTCCCCATTTCTTAAATGCTTAATATAAAAACAGGGACAAAACTTAGAACTAAATTTCTGGATAAATTAATGTTCTCAAACAGAAACTTTCCCCATCTCCGATGTTGTAAAATATAATTTGGATAACATGGCAGTTTTGGATAATTGACGAGGCCTTTTTTTAGAGAAAGAAATACAGCTTTAATTTCTATGTTGTTTAATTTGTATATAGATATTCACTCAATATGTCATCTTGCCATGTATATGACACAACAATATTCACTCAGTTTAATTTAATTATAGCATTACACACCTAATCCTACATTCCTAAACATGTATCTTGCCATGCTTTTCTTAAACAATATTCACTCAGTTTAATTTGATACATGTTTAGGAATGTAGGATTAGGTGTAATTTGAGTTACGCCATGGACTACGAGATTTGTCAAGTCATAAAAAAATAAGAATTTTTTTACCAAATTTGTCATGGTCACCAGTTTAGGCATGGACTACTAGATTTGTTCCTGTATGTGAGAGAGTTTTTATTTTTCCTGCATGTGGATAAGTGGATGTTGACCCAAGGGCACAACAAGATGGATGATTTGATGCTCAAGGATTTTCTTTGTTATGTTTATTTTTTTATTTTTTATTTGTACATTTTGTCTTAGTTAAATCTAAACCACATTTCATTTTTCTATTTCAACGAATTTTTTTATAGAATTCATGAGTTAATTTTTTAAATTAATTGATGGGACTTAAGGCTTGGTTTGTTTTGGTAATTGATTTTTAAATTCATGAGTTAATTGGTTTGAATTTGTATTATCACACTGTTCAAGCTTTAATTAATCTCATTAGCAAAAGTCTTTGTATTTTCTTAGAATTCTCTGATTGGTTGTTGAGAGTTTCATTGTTCTAGGTTAGTTTAACGGGATATCTTTATGTATTCAGATTCAAATTATTATTTACTAAATTTGATAGGTTAGGTTTCACTATGTAAAACATGTGTAAACTTCTCTCTTACATTCATGTTTAGAATCTTTGCTCAATGCTATTTTTCATGTGTGTTTCAGCCAATGATGGGGTCAAAATTATGCTTACCACTGATTTATTTAGAGCTATGAGAGAAGTACATGAATTTTGTCTTTGAAAAGGGATTAATTACAAAATAAATTGAAAGAAGATTATTTGTTGCTATGACAATGTTCAAACCAAACCAAACCAAACCAAATCAAATTCAACCAAGCCTTTAGTCCCATTGCTATGACAATGTCATTGCAAAAAATTGCAATTATCACTCTTAAACATGGGTTTGTTGAGTTTTTTTGGTATTGTTCAAATTGAAACCAAAAAATCATCTGATTCAATAATATTATATTAAGCTATTCATGCATTTGTTATTGTTCTTCAAATTATTTTTATTACTGCAATGAGTTCATTTTGTTGTCAAATTAAAATTGCTTTTAAAGAATCATTTTGTTGATTTCTCATATGTATTTTGATGCGAATGGTTTTTTAAAGTGAATTTAAGCAAGTGATTTTGGTGCGTGGTCGATCCGTATTAGAAACGTTGGGTTACGTTGCTTCTCTTTATGTGTGTAGTTGGTTGGCTCTCATTCTAAACTGGATGATTAATTATTAGTTTTTTTAGTTGGATAGGATGATTATTCTTTTGTACCAAAATATTTGTTCACCTTTTCTTGAAGGTATTGAAATTTGATAAAGTGAAAAGGTTACCAGTTATGATGCTAATTCAGTAATATCCTTTTATTGAATGTTTTCTATACGTGTGTCATTTTGACGTGGATTGAATTCTAAAATTTGTTGTTTGGATTTGAATTTTAGCAAAGATTTTTAGATTCTATTCTTTGCTTATGCTACACTGTAATATAAAATTCATTATTTGAACTGTAATTTTGAAGTTTGTTATTTGAAATTCATGAATGTTTTTGCCAGTTTACTGTGTAGAAACAATTTCAACTTCTTATTTGTAAAGTATTAAGCTGGAGTGAAGTATTAAGTATCATTACAATTGAATTCCGTAGCACGTGTGGTACCAAAAAAATTATTGACCGTGCCTTCAGGCACGGGTTATCCCTAGTATATCTATATAATAAGGTAGGTGGATTTTTGAATTTTGTCTAATGTGGCAAATTTGTGCTACGTGTCATTTACTATCAATGGCTGAGAAATATGGCCAAAGATTCAACGGTTCGGATTTGCTTCACCTAAACAAATTCCCTCCCATTGCTCCTTCTCTCACTATCACACTCCCAATCTCTCTCACCTTTGGCACCAAACCTCCTCTCTTTAGTTTTTTCCTTCCTCTTAACCTCTCTCCCACCGCTGCTCACCTACGTCCTTCCTGACTCTGGCAGCTGCAAGCCCTCTCTCCCATTTCACTACCTCACCACCCATTCCCAAACTCCGTAATTTTCTCCCTCGGCTGATTCTAGGCACACCACCCATCTCTGATCGCCATAAGGGCTTCGTTCTCACTCTTGAAGTTGGATTTTAAAGAAGGTTGGTTTAGTTCTACTTTATGTCTATCTCTCTCTTCTTATCTCTACCAACAACCTCTCTCTCTTCTCCACTTTTGGAATTTTTAGAATTTGAGTTTAAAAGTTTTTGAATCTTTTTTATACACAAAATTTCAATTTTTGATTTGGATATATTATCAAAACTCTGAATATGTGTCATACAATCTGAAAATTCCAAAAGTGAAATATAATTGTTCTTTTTTTAATAGTCAATTATATTATAACAATGATTTTGTTGTTATAATGGAAGGTTTTACAAACAGTGTGTCGTCGGAGAGATGGATGAGATCGGCAACAAATCCCATGAGATCATTGATGAACCAAAGTGGTAGTCGACGACAAACAGTAGCTTTGTTTTGGTGGTGGTAATAACAGCACATGCTAGAGATGGGTAGATTGGTAAAGAAACTACCTGATCGGTCATGTTTCAACAAAAAATAAAAATCTAAACAAAACACTAATTCGACAGAACAGTGGATTGTCCAGGATCGTACCACGTGGATTTTGGGCTGAGTTATATCAATTCAATTGGTAATTTCTAATTTAATTTGAAGAAGAGAGGATGATTAATTTTTACCAATGAGAATTAAAATTAAAATTAAAGCAATTGCACAAATAAAGAGAGTTGTCAGAATATGGAGAGAGAGTTAGGATTTCAAATCTATTACTAATTGCATATCATGTAATTGAAATACTCAATTCTAGCAAATCAATGGCCCGGATAATAATGATCATCGTCAAGAGGATGAGTATATTGAAAACGTAGGCACGAATCATCTTCAGTCGGCACGAATCGTCTAGACTAAACTAAGTTTGCAACACAATTCGTCTCCCTTAAGTAAGACTCGTCTCATGATTTATATATACAAAAAAGGGCAAATTACACAAATAGTCCCTACAGTTTGAGGCTTGTGTCACTTTGGTCCCTGACTTTTCAATTGTGACACATTTGACCCTGAATTTTGAATCTTGTTCCAAATAAGGACAATTGAATATATAATTAGATTTTTCAAGGGTAAAATTATCAATTTGATAAAATATAAACTAATTTGACAAAAATAAATATCAAACAAATATTTTTGAATTTTTAAAAATTATTTCTACCTACTAAAAATAAAATTATGTAAAATTGATAAATCTTTTAGACATTTATTTATTTTTTTTACCAAATTAATTTTCATTATGTGTTTGGATGATGATCATGTAAAATTACTTTTAAAAAATTAATCATATAATTTTTATTAATTTTACATAATTTTATCATTGGTGGATAAAAATAATTTTTAAAAAATTTAAAATATTTTTTTGACATTTATTTTTGTCAAATTAGTTTATATTTTATCAAATTGACGATTTTACCCTTAAAAAATTTAATATTATTTTCAATTGTCCTTATTTGGAACAAGATTCAAAATTCAGGGTCAAATGTGTCACAATTGAAAAGTCAGGGACCAAAATGACACAAGTCCCAAACTATAGGGACTATTAGTGTAATTAACCCTACAAAAAAATAAAACAATTGTACAATCATTCATTCTCAATAATGTTACATGATGTTCTAGTAAATATAATGGATTAAATAAAAATTCGAGACGTTTGACAAAAGAAATTCAAATAATATTTAATGTGGTTATTAGAATTGCTCTTACAAAGAATTCGCAATCCACAATCACTCTGAATCTCTGTTCAATTTGGGCTAGAGACACACATCCATCCAAACAACACTACACCGGATTCCAAAGTCAGCAAGATATTTTTTAACTCTCCACATCAATAATAATTTCCCATCAACTCAAATAAACTCAGTCATCTAGACTAGCTCAAAATACAATAAAAAATAAAAATAAATAGCTATCATGGAAAATGATTTTGGCAACATACTCATAAAGTGTGTGTTTCGTCCAATAAAATAAAATAAAATTCTAAAGTGTATTGTCTCTATTCAAAATTATGATCCAATTACTTTGGACAATAAAATTTTAAATTTTATAAGGTGTGAACAAAATTTCACTTGCTATCTTTGCGAAAGAACTAGGCAATATGCAAAGAATCCAAAGAACAACCACAACAATTCACTAACAATTGACGACAATATGTGATCCAAGCAAAACAAAAGCATGAGAAAGTTTAAATTAAACAAAAATTAACAATATTATTGCCAAAAAAAATTAGATAAAAAAATTAGGACACTAAAATTAGATTTAAAGCACAAGTCAAAATTAATCAAAGTCATCAAACCAAAAAAGAGCAATGAATTCAACAATATATAAAGAAATAATAATAAATAAATAAATAATGAATTTTTAAATGTAATTAGAGCACAAAAAATAGATTTAGGGCAGAGGGAGAGAGGACTCTTCCGTCGGTGATGCAATGCCGCACCATTACTTCGTTCCAAAACTAAAGAATAGATAAGGGGAAAATACAAGTCAATATGTTTACAAGTCAGTGGGAATTGTCAGAATTAATTACATATTAATTATAAATTTTATAAATATTAATAATTAATATTATAAAATTTTCAATATATTTAAATTATTATTATTATTATTATTTTAAAACCTGCTGGACTGTAGATTCCCTAATAGATAATGCTCTGGAAATTAAATTGATAAGATTTTATTATTTACAAACTTCACCCATTATATTTTATAATTAAATTTGTACCCCTAAATTTTTTTGGGCCTTTTGTGTTGTGTGTTGAAACTAGGGCGAGTTACGGGCTGGTACTTTGGACTGAACTTAATACCCATGAGATCCTATTCTAAAATAATTTAGCCTACCTTCCCATTTTATCCCTGATAACCCACATGTTTAACTTCTCAAGAAAAATGATAAAGAGAATGAATGAGAGAGATGATAAGCCATTACCAAAAAATAGTTCTCATAAGTTTTCACATTCACAGATCAAGACAAAGTATCAAAAATCAAATTCAATGATAAATTTATCACTGTTTGTTTGTAAAAAAATTACAGAAAAAAAATCAAGTAATCACCATTACAAACCAACACAAGAATCAGAGATAAATTCAATGATAAATTTATCATTGACTGTTTGCAAAAAAAAAAAAAAAATGCAGAAGGAAAATTTAATCATCACCATTACAAATGATAAATTTATAAAATAAGATGGTGGCAATAATGATGTCAGATTCAATAATAAATTTATCATTGACTGTTTGTAAAGAAAATTACAAAAGGAAAATTACCACTACAAATGATAAATTTATCATTGTTTAGTTTATCAAATTTTATACAAAATCAAACATATTCAATAAATTTACTGATAAATTTATCACTGGTTTAAACAAGATAGGAGCTCCAATCGGCATTGAAAATACCTAGATGAACCCATCACCATTTTGATCTGAACGCCTCTCTTATGTCTTCCTTTTGTCTCGCTTTTCCATTATTAATTGGTACAGAGCTTTGAACTCGTCAATGTCGACACACGCATCTCCGTTCATGTCGATTTTCTTGATCTCTCTCAGACCTAACACCATTTCTTTCAATTCCAAATTTTCGCAATCTCTCTCAACTCTAACACCATCTCTCTCAAATCCAAGGGCCATAGAGTCAGCTCTCATGTTCACCAATATCAACGAACAACCGTTCGATTGCCAAGTCTTCGTCACAAACTTTCTCACCGCCGTTGACACCATGACCCCTTCATCTCCGCCTAACATTACAGGGGCACAATCAATGGCTCTTGCAACACAATAATGCATGAAATACTTTTCAAAACAATTCCTCTGTGTGTGTGTGTGTGTGTGTGTGTGTGTGTGTGTGAGAGAGAGAGAGAGAGAGAGAGAGAGAGAGAGAGAATTAAATAGAACCACATAATTCATAACATGGGTAAAATCGGGATAAAAAAAAATACAACAGGACTTCCTGGTGCATGGGATAGAAACTTAGGACCTAATGGGTAATAGACTCAATTATTGAGACAAACTGGTAAAAAACCCTTGAAACTATAGAATATTGGGCTGGACTTCAATTTGGGAAACTCACTGATAAGTCTCATATGCAAAGTTCATAATCAATTTAGTCCCAAAACAAAATACTTGTATCAATTAGTCTTACATATTTTTAATTATTACCAAAAAAAATCTTTTTTTTAAAAAAAATAAAATTTAAAGACGGTTACATCCCACCATAGTTGGATTTTCGTTAGACGATCATTGGAGACTCGCCAACATCACTGGGAAGTCACTGGAAATTCGTTAGAGTATCACCAGAATGTTCTAAACATCACCGAAAGTCGTCGGAATATCTAAAATATTTGCTGGATGTCAAGAATATCGTCGGAGACTTACCAGAATATCTATAATATTGCCAAACTAATAATAATAATAATAATAATAATAATAATAATAATAATAATAATAATAATAATAATAAACTGACAAATTAAAGCGATAAAACATAGCAAAATATGCTAAATATTGATAAACAGAAAGAAAAAGAAAAATCTAAGAACAACAAACAGCAATAATGGAAAAAAATATATATATGTTATTTTCAATTTTTGTAGGGTTTAAGTAAATAATCTCCAATATTGATCAAATTGAAAAGTAAGCTTTAAAAGTGTTATGAAACTGCAAAATTTTAAAGTTCTAAAAAAAGTTATGAAACTATAAGATTTTACAATTTTAAAGAATGATTCATTACAGCACCAAAAAAATTGAAAATGTAAAATTTTACAATTTTCACCGCCTGTAACTAAAATTCGAAAATAACTCGTTCAAAATGTGAAGATTTTTCTATTATAATAGGAGAATAGAAGTGTGTAGTACAGAAAAAGTAAAAAAATTGAGAGATCAAAGGAAAGAGACAGATATGGAAAGATGTTTTTACTCAAGCAACTAATTTTTAGTTTAGATCTAATCAGATCTAACATAGATCTACTCAAATCTGATATAAACTTGAGTAGATCTACATTAGAATTGAGTAGATCTACTCTTCTTCTTTGTTGGAAACTCATCTCTTTCGTTGTCGGTGAACGCGAAATAAAGAGTTGATGCTCGGTGGTTACCGGTGAATCCCAATCAATGGTGGTTGCCGGTTGCTAGTGACTGTAGATTAGGAAGAGAAAGAAAAGAAGAAAAGTGTGGTCATGGTCGTGATCATGGTTGTCATCGATATCAGATAAAGAGAGATAAAGAGAAGAAGTAAGGTGTAGGGAAAGAGGATAACATAAATGAACATAGGACTTTTGGGTCTACCTAAAAGATTTTGGGATTAAATAGAATACACACTTTTCAAAAATGACTAATGGATAATTTGCCCCTTCTATTTTAGGCTACTAATATTACATGGGTGATTCTATTTGTCCTCAAATATTAACTCAGTAGTCCAACTAAAATTTTGAAATTTTACTTCCTATTATATCCTAATGTAAATTTACTAATAAGAACAATATACATTAAACCTTAAAATAATTTTATACATATATATATTTCATATTCAAGTTGCTTCATCTTTTTTCCAAAGTTTTAATTATTATTATTATTATTTTAATAAATCAAAGTTTTAATTATTTTTTATTCATTTTCTTCCTCACAATTATCATCAAGTAATGTTAGGGATCCAAAATGTTTTACCAATATTTTTACCAAATATCTCACATGGGTGTACGACTCACATGGAACCCACATGGTATGGGTCGTACACCCATGTAAGACATTTGGAAAAAAAATGTTGGTAAGACATTTGGAAGAAATGTTGGTAAAACATTTGGCGTCCCTAACATTTTTCTATATCTTATTGTGTTTTTATTTACAAATAAAATAAAATTTGAATAAAATCAAAAAATGAATGGAAATAATAATAATTTTTTTAAAGCAATCCATCACTCAATTATGTGTGTATTCAACACTTTATATCACCCGAAACAAAGTGTGATCAAATTCCATGTCACTGAACACTAACATTTTCTTGACCATATCTTCGCTCAAATTCCCATTTACAGCCACTTGCAATATCAAATCTAACACCGCCTAGAAATTAGTGTTCATCCACAATTTCATAAGCCTTACAAACTCAAATCTTCGATATCAAATCGTCTCCTTCCACTATATAAAGCTTTGGGTTTTTGCTAAATGTAATGAGTTTCCTTTTCCATGGCTCCTCCCTTGGTTCTAAAACCAACACACCAAGAGCAACAGAGACCTCTAATAGAATGCCTTTCATATACTACTCAATACATCCCAGACTGCTAGATAATTTTTTAACTTCCCCTTGTTGGATATATCATTAACCATTCTCTTCCACTGAAGCTTTGCAACTTGCCCCGCATCATTAAACATGGAAGATGTTTAAGAAATCTGTTTAAGAGTTTTTAAAATGGTGGAATTTAATATTTTTTATTTGTTTATTATTTTGGTGTATCATAAATTATTATTTTATCTTGAAAGGTAATTTGTAAAAAAGACATAGAATATATTGAGAATAAATTATAATTTTAAATAATTTAATAAAGAGTATTGAGAAATTAAGCGTATTGAATAATTTTTTAGGTAAAAATAAAATCACCAATATTACATTGGATTAAAAATATTTCGAGACCTAATTTTTGCAAGTATTTACGGGCTCAAGATGGCCGGCCTTGAATGCTTCAAACGTTGGTCAACTAGATTGCTAGAGCAAACTAATGGCTCCAATCAAAGAAGATGAACCCCAAAAATTCCAACAGTTATGTAATGATTATCTTTCATTCAAGTCCTTAATTTCCTACCCCACCTCCCAAAAGAGAAGTCTATAATTTGAATCCATTTTTGTTTGGTAAAAAAACAAAAATGAAATGTTGAATAAATTGCTTGAGAAATGTTCAATATTGCATAAAAGAAATGTGTTGCGGTACACTTTGACTTTCATATCATAATTATGCCATTTCCATCATAATTTCATCATGTTTAGGAAAAATATTTTTGGTAAAATTAATTTAATATAAATAAATAATAAAAAAAAAACATAGAAATTTTCTTATAAAAATTTTGTAAATTTACTATAGATTGTGACCGAAACCAGTGTTTGAACTCTGTGTCTTTAAGACAGAATTTCGCCCTCACCTCTGGTACTTGGGATTAATGGACGTCCTGTCTTCAAGATACAATGATCACCCCACACAGAAATTGCACAACTTTCTATGTATACAATGAATCAATTTGTGTCATGCACCGTCTCTTATATACTCGACTAAACATAATGTATGAATTTTAAAACAAATCTTAATTTATGCATCAAAGCCATAGAATGGGATGGTATTTATAAAAGTACTCGTGACCTTTAAAATAGTCATGTCTCTTTGGGTTTACACCCTTTCATACGAATAGATATCATGAAAGATTAAATCCTTTAATTCAAATAGAGTCAATTCCCATTCACTTCTAAAATTTTTCAACACCTATATTTCAAATGTTTATCCAAATCAACCTAAAACAAAAGAAAATATTGTTTTTTTTTGAAATATTTTAAAGTTTCCAAAAATAAAAAATAAAAAAAAAAACATAAAACTAGTAGAATTTTTTTTTAAATACTTTTGCAAATTTAGTCTTACAATGTTTTTGTTCAAATTCATCAACTTCACGTTTAAACCAACTTCATACCAATGTATTGAGATGGAAAATGGAGCTGCTTGTATTAATGTCCAGAATTGTGGCTAACACAGGACAATATGTTAACTTTAAACAATTGAATTATAAGATTGAGTAACCTTGAAAATTGTCCTAAATGGTTGACTGGTATGCTTCTCACACATGGTTCAACTTTTGAGGCCAGGCCACAAGAAAAAAAATTTCTCGTAAATTCCATAATCTCGGCATGACCTGAGAGGGGATTAGTCGATGTGTACACAAGTTCTTACCATTGAATCAAAAAATAAAATAAAAGTCGATAAGATTTAGTGAGTGTTTGGGAAGTGAATTTTTTTATAAATTTTTTTAGTTGTAGGATATTATTGAAGAAAATTTTTTGACTCTATTTGATAAGCGTTTTGAATTATAGTTCCACCCATTTATTTGAGTGTGTTGTTTGTTTTGAACTTTCAAATCATAATTCTACATCCATTTCTCAAAACTCAATTCAAAACATAATCATTACTTTTCAAAACTCATAACCAAACACATAATTCAAAAAATTTTCCAAACTCAATTCAAATCAATATTTTAATTTTTTAAATATTTTAAAAATATTTTAATTTTGTTAAGATTTTAAATATTTTAATATATTAAATATGTTACGATTTTTTTAATTTTTTGAATATTTTTAAATATTTTAATTTCAAAATATTACGATTTTAATTTTTTAAATTTTAAAATATTTTATAAAAATAAATTCAAACTCTATTTTATAAAAATATTTTTAAATATTTTAAAAATATTTTAATTTTGTTAAGATTTTAAATATTTAAATATTTAAATATGTTATATTTTTTAATTTTTTTAATATTTTAATTTCAAAATATTACGATTTTAATTTTTTAAATTTTAAAATATTTTATAAAAATAAATTCAAACTCTATTTTATAAAAATATTTTTAAATATTTTAATTTTTTTGTTATGTATTTGTTTACAATTTGAGTGCAGAGTTGTGAAAGTAATATGAAATTTCGAGTTATGTGTTTGGTTATTAGTTTTAAAAATAATTTATTAATTGAGTTTTGTTTTATGTGTTTAGTTACGATTTGAGTGTAAAGTTATTTTTAAATTAAAAATATTAACATTTTAAATTATTAAAATTTTTTGATTATTTAAATTTTTACGATTTAAATTTTTTAAATATTTATTTTAATTTTTTACTTATTAAATTTTTTAGATTATTTAAATTATTTAAATATTTATGATTTAAATTTTTTGAATATTTATTGTGAAAAAAAATTATTTCCTTTGTAGTATTTTCAATTAAAAAATTGATTACTGTTATTTTCTGTTAATAATAATTTTTTTTAATTGAATTTTAAAAAGAGTTTGGTTATGAATGTTGATTAGAATTTTCAATAGTGTGAAAGTAGTATGTTTTGTTATGAGTTATAATAATTTGAATTAAGTTTTGAAAACTTTTTCCAAAATTCATAACCAAACAAATTTTCCTACTTCACATGTCAAATCAAACTTTTAAAACTCAATTCTACTCTCAATTCAAAACTCAATTCAACACTCTATTCAAAAACCATAACCAAACAAATTTTCTACACTCAAATCATAATTCCACAACTCACAAACTCAAAATACAACTCATACTCTCAAATCATATTTACAAAACTCTATCAAACGCAACATTTGTGTTTGGAAAAATAGTTAGATTTTTTTGTAGTTAGATGTGATGTTTGTAAGAGAAAAAATGAAATGATTATGAAATTTGATGTGATATTTTGTTTGGATTTATTTTTTTTTGGTTTTATAAAACATTTGTCTTGTAGTGAAAAAATAAAAAAAAACAAAAAAAAAAACCAAAAACCAAGTTACCAAACACCACCTTAGTGACATATTTTGGTCTAGTAAAAGACATAACACGATTATTAGAGAAAAATTAATGCGGAAAATTCTTATCCATGTCTTTTAAGCCTTTTTTGCTTGGAAAAATATCCTTGTGCCAAAAATAAAATAAAATAAAATAATTAATAAAAATAAAAATCCTTATCCAAAGTCAGCAAAATTTTAAAGCTCTACACATCAATATACTTTTCCGTGAATGCAAATGACTCTATTGGCCCATGGGTGGCCGAGGAAACCAATACTGACTGGAAGTTTTAAAATAAAATAAACAAATAGTAATGTTATGAATGAACAAAATTTTGATCACTAGACAAAAATAGTGGGACCAAGTTATAAACGCAAGCGGGGAACTCATATTTTTGCGTGAGGTAAGACTTAAAAAATGAAAGAGAAGAAAACAAATTAAGTTCGTTCATGGTGTGAATGTCTAAGTAGATGAGAAGGAAAATACTGATGAGTAATTCAAAGAAAAGTAGCCATCTCACGAAGGTCCTAGGATATATCTATCGAAGAATAAAAGCAGAGAAGGCTTTTAATACTCGTGAAAAAGTACATATATGATTAATTTTCGTTGTGACAATGACCTGAAGTACTTTGTCAAGCCCATCCTATACTTTTCGTCATGTGTTGAATCACAAAGCTTGTCATTAGTGATTATTATATGAGGTAACGTAGAAACTTGCTTAACCAAAGTATGAAATTTCCTAACTTGAGAAAATTAAGATATTCTTAATGTGACATTGTCAACAGGTTGTTAAGAAAGACTAGACATATTTCGATGATGCCGTTGTTTATTTTTCAAACACAGCCTACTGAGTTTTCTGGTTCTTCCTAAATTGCTCCTGCAGCTTAGAATGATATATACTACTGCAAAACTCTCTCATTCCTAGAAAGCCAACTCTACCCATGTATTTACCTAGGATGCTTCTGCAGCCTATGTTAGCATGGGTTTTGGGAGCAGCTGTTCTTGCTGCTGCTACTGTTGCCGCCACCGCTGAAACCTCATCTGGTTGCCCAACTAGTTGCGGTGGCATTAACATCATGTACCCATTTGGCACAAATGAAGGATGCTACATGGAAGAACATTTTCATGTTACTTGTGACCACTCCTCCGACCCTCACAAGCTGTATTTAAATACAAGTGAGGGTAGCATAGAGATAACAGACATACTTCTTTCTGGTGAATTACACATATCATCCTCGATAGCTCTTGATTGCTACAACAAACAGGGTCTTCAGGTTTCCAAAAATCAAATCTCAGTCAGATCTGGCAAATTTCCCATCTCAATCACCCGAAATAAGTTCATAGCCATAGGCTGTGACACCTACGGTGTTATTGAGGGTTTTGAGGGACAAAACTATAGCACGGGTTGCTTGTCACAATGTGACAGCATCGACAACGTGATCAACAGCTCTTGTTCTGGCATTGGCTGCTGTGAGAAAAGTATCCCAAAGGAAGTGACGAGTTTCAAATTCAATGTCAGTAGCCATGACAACCATACTCGTGTTTGGGAGTTCAATCCGTGCAGTTATGCTTTTGTAGCCGAGGAAAATAATTATACCTTCTCTTCTATAGATCTTGCAAACTTACAAAATAGATCAATGGTTCCAGTGGTGCTTGATTGGGCAGTAGGGAACCAAAGATGTGATGAAGCCAAAAAAAATCTTACTAGTTTTGCTTGCAAGGCTAATAGCGACTGTTATGACTTTGACAATGGTCCTGGGTATCGCTGCAATTGCTCCCAGGGATATGAAGGGAACCCTTATTCTCCTAATGGTTGTACAGGTAACAACAACTATGTTGAAAGCTTTAAATTTCTTCTTAACATTGATGCTATGATTTATATACTGTAGCTATCGAATTTGGCATCAAATATCAAACTTGGTGGTTCTCTGTTTCAGATATTGATGAGTGCGTTATTTCAAGCCCAAGTCCCTGCAACATCACATGCCACAATTTACCTGGCACATACAGTTGTTCTTGTCCAGAGGGCTATGAAGGTGATGGAAGAACAGATGGATCAGGTTGCAGTCCAATTCCAGATTCCAACAACCTTCCCTTGATTAAGATTGCACTGGGTAGGTACACCTACACCCACATGCTTTTAATTATATTATTGTCAGCAGATTAAATTTTCATCAATGTTCAATCCATCGATGCTTGTGATTTGGACTCTCATCTTTAGTTTGAAGTTTAGAGTCCCCAATTATTGATGCAAAGATAAGAAACACTTTGAACATGATATATCTCCAGTTTCATTGCATCTTCGTTTCAGCAAACTAACGTTTAAGTAGAAAGCTGAACAACCAATTCTCTCATCTTATTTTTCCATTTTCATGTCTTGGTTGTGTTTGGTAAGTCAAAGAAGAATGGAATTTAAAAATATAAATAAATAAATTAAAAAAAAAAAAGGGTGAAATTGCACCCAGAAAATGAAATGTGTAACTAGATTCATTCTAGGTGTTGTGCATTCCACACCAAATTTAAATCTATGATACACTTTATTCTTGGGGGTTAGTAGGTTTTTCGTTTGATCATAAACTAATTTGAAACTTGAATTCTCAATATTGACATCTCCATTCCAATCCCTACAGGCATAAGCATAAGCGTATCATTGCTACTTCTTGGTGCCTCCTGGCTATATTGGGGATATAGGCAAAGGAATATCATAAATCTCAGAGAGAAGTTCTTTCAGCAAAATGGTGGGATCATGTTACAACAACAACTTTCCATACGTGAAGGATCAGTACAGCCCTCTAAAATCTTTACTGCAGAGGACCTTAAGAAGGCAACAAATAACTACCATGAAAGTAGAATCCTGGGCCAAGGTGGCCAAGGAACAGTCTACAAGGAGAATTACCAGACAACACCGTAGTTGCCATTAAGAAGTCCAAAGTAGCAGAACAGAGCCAGTCCCAGATTGAGCAATTCATTAACGAAGTCATAGTTCTCTCCCAAGTCAACCATAGGAATGTTGTGAGACTCCTAGGATGTTGTTTGGAGACACAAGTTCCTTTACTAGTCTATGAATTTATTACCAATGGGACTCTCTATGACCACATACACACTGTAGGTGGCACATCCTCAATAACATGGGAGAATCGTTTAAGGATAGCAACAGAAACTGCAGCAGCCCTTTCATATTTGCACTCTGCTGCTAGCACTCCTATCATTCATAGAGATGTTAAGTCCACTAACATACTATTAGACAACAATTACGTTGCAAAAGTATCCGATTTTGGCTCTTCAAGGTTGATCCCCGTAGACCAAACTCAATTAACCACATTGGTTCAAGGTACACTTGGTTACTTGGACCCAGAGTACTTCCAAACAAGCCAATTGACTGAAAGGAGTGATGTTTACAGCTTTGGGGTTGTCCTCGTGGAATTGCTAACCGGCAAGAAAGCAATTTCTTTTGACAGGCCTGAAGCAGATAGAAATTTAGCAATGTACTTTATTTCAGCAATGAAAGAAGATCGCTTGTTTGAAATTGTTGATGAACAGGTGATAAATGATGGAAAGGCTGACCAACTAGAGGAAGTTGCTATTTTAACAAAGAGATGCTTAAGAGTGAAAGGAGACGAAAGGCCAACCATGAAGGAAGTGGCAATGGAGCTAGAGGGATTGAGAATGATGGAGAAAAACTCATGGTTAAATGACAAGAAAAATTTAGAAGAGACTCAGTATTTGCTCGGAGATCAACTTTCAGATGCTTATAGCGGTGGCACTAGTATGAGCAATTCAGCAGCTTGTGATAGCATAGCAAACCATGTCATGTCACCATTTCATAGTGGACGATAAGGTGATACTTATGATGGTCTATCTTCATTAGGTGTTTTGTCATATTTTTATTTCAGCCAATTTGTCAAATAACCCTGTGAATTGTTTTGAATATTTGTTTATAATATGTTGAGGTTCAATTAGTTTGATTTTAGACTTTGAGCATCAAATGTTTGTCTTGAAAGGTAGTTATCGATGCAAATCCTGTCTTTATGTATCAGACAAACAATGAATAATAAAACTTTGCAGTTTGGAGCACATCTACACACTCTATAAATGAAGCAACATCAGTACCACTTTACCGTTTCATTTCATCGTCACAAACAAATGATTTTATTGTCATTTAAAAGTCCAGCTGATGCAGTAAGGTTAGATAACAAGTTGATGGATCAATTTAACAGTTTGAATCAAATTTGATAATTTAGGAGAATTTCCAAATGTTGGATCAGCCGTGAAGGACCCATACTCGATATGAAACAACCTATTTCCAAAACTTTTACATCATTTACTTTTTTATCAATTTTAAATTACTTCAAGATCATTAAGGGCTTAATGAACTGGGATTAGGTCAGATGGGACAGAATCCTAACACTTTATTGGGATGTTAAATTCGAGTATTGCCACAGACAAGTACTTTTCATAAAAATTACTAATGGGCTTTGTTGGTCAAGTGGTACCAATTGGCCTTTCAATTTGTCAGGCCCTCAAATCCTCATATTATCTTGATGATCCTAAAGTGGGTTCATCAAAGCAAGATGAAACCCAAAATTTTCTACTTTTTCGATGCTTACTACAATTAACTTTCAAGTCTATAATTGATTAGATGTGAACAAAGTCTGAATTTGATGCTTACTACAGTTATCTTCAAGTAAACAATTTAAGCCCTTTCCATTATAATCTCACCCTGTTTTCCATGTATTCCACTTTTTTTTATCAAATCAACCAAAAATAAAAGAATATTTAAAGAACAGTAATTTAGTAGAATTTCTCAATGTAAGTCCTATTCTTTTCCTTTTGCAAATTTATTCTCACCATGTTTTTTTTCTAAATACAGCAGTTTCACATATAAACCAAAGTTGCCAATCTTGTACCGGACAAAGTACTGGTTTTTCCATTGGTAGGGTACTGTTTCGCGTTTATCACTACAATTGTTATCATTATAAATATAAAAGGAACAACTAAACCTTAACTTTGACAATTAACCCAATATTGAATTTTTGTTTATGAAATCCAAAGAAGTTCTTTACAGCTCCTATGTTTGTTTATACCCACATACAGGGTCAGCCCTAGGCATAGGCCCACCAAGCCATGTCTTAGGACCCCTCAAAATAGACCCAAAAAAAGGCCCCTCCTATTATAATTTTGTGTAATATATTAGATATGTGATTAAGTCCGAAAAAAAATTAAAAAAAGGCCCAAACTAACTTAAAATAAATTGACCCATTAAAATATTAAAAGGCTCATTCCAAATTAAAAGAGCCCATTCTCTCTCCCTATCTAATTCCTAACCCTAACTCTTAATTCAATTTTCCTAAAAATTTGAGAGAAGTGGCACAACAAAGCACTAACAATTTCTCAAGAATTCAAAGCAGCAGCACAGCACAAGTAGGTCTTTTTTTCTATTCAATTAATTAAATATTTGTCTTACTTTTTGCTCAATTCCTATTATAATATTGATATTTATACAAATCTACATTATTAAGAAGAATTAATCTTTTGCTACCTCTACTATTATAACATTAGAAGTTTAATAGTTCACACACATCACATAATTTAAAAGTTTTGTGTTTTGTTCAGTGGTGGTGGTGTAATATAATGCTAAGTATTTTTTGTGATTTTGACACAAACCTTTTGTCCTGTACCTTCGAAAAAAAAATAAATATGTGAAAGGCGCCAAATGATCTAGTGATATTTGTTAGTTGATTATCCGTTTTGGGCTCCAGAAATCTCAGGCCGGGCCTGAACTCATAAGCTCAGCCAAGATAAAAGAAAACGTAAAGTAAAGCAAAGCAAACAAATATTTATAACAATCTTTGTTTGTGGCATTTGATCGAGCACCTAACAGACACAAAAGAAGGTATATATGCATTGTTCCACTTAGCATACATAGAGAAGCCAATGAATTCCAAGAAAAGAAAATCAAAACAGAGTCAACGATACAAAAAGGGCAATAATCATACAGACACTAAAAAACCAAGCTCAGAATATTCGTAAAAGAAAAGATACCTCGTGAGGCTTCTCAATGTCTCAAACCGAGAGAGAGAGAGAGAGAGAGAGAGAGAGAGAGAGTATTTTCTGGGAATAACGAAATTTGACGAAACTGGGCGACAAACTTCGGTGAGACTGGAAGGATAAGAGTTGGTTTGGAATACAAGATTCAAAAATGCTATGATTTAGGAAACCACTATGGTGTATGCACTTCAAAATAAATATATATTATACTAAAAAATATATATATATAATTTTAATTTTTTTTAGTCATAATTAAAAAAATATATTATAACTAAACACAATATGAAACATAATTAAAAAATTCATGAGTTATAATTAAAATAATATCATAATTAAACAAAAAAATTGGTCATAACTAAAAAACAAAATAACATAATTAAAAATGCATACGATATATCCTTTTTAAAGGGATATATATTAGAATTTCTCCATAATTTATTCGGAATATATTTGTGTAGTAGAAGAAATTAAATTGATGATACGTGGGGTTCATTAGTAAAATGAATTTAAACCATTAATTAATTTTTTTGGATAAATTGTGGATTCATATGTTTAGTAATTTTTTGATTAAAATATAAAGTGAAAAAAATTAATATATTTGAAATATTTTTTGATTTTCTATGAAATTATTTTAGTAACTTTTTAGTTAAAATATGAGATGAAAAAATTAGTATGTTTTAAATGATTTTTTGACATTTTATTTTTTTTTAAAATGTGAAAAAAATAAAGAACAAATAAAATCTTTGTTCTTTTCTATAATTGTTCTTTTTTTTTTTGACTTTTTTAATAACTATTTGACTAATTAATTATTATTCTAATTTTCCAAATTTGCCCTAAGTCTAGGAACCAGACTTATCAACCCAGATGAAGATTTTGAATAATATGAGAGCTACACATAAGATAAATTTAAATCACAAGATGATAATTCGGATCGTTCTAAATGCACCTCAAAAATTAAGATAGACACCCAATTACTTTGAACACCCCAATCTCCAATTCAAATTTTTATTTATTTTTTAAATACTCCAAATAATGCCAATTATATCCTTAAAAACTTTAGAAATATATTAGAAACTTACTTTTTACACCCTAATATCCTGTCATCGCCAAACTCCCATCGTCGCCATTTGAATACTTAGTGCCAAACAAATTAAATCCATTAGGATACTTAATTCCAAAAATATTAAATTTCTTCGAACACTCAGTTCTGAACAAAATTAATATATATTAATTTCTCGATAATTTCTGAATTGATAAGTCTAAATTTGTAATATTGCTACAAATATTTCTGTTTTTGTTCGAATAGGGTAAGTTTTACCATTATTGAGTTATATGCAAGGGCGGAGGCACGTTGCGACCAGGAGCGTCACGTGCCCTCCCCCCTCAATTTTTGAAAATTGCACTTTTATCCCCATTTGAAAAATAATTAATTTTTAAAATTCAAAGTATGTCATAATTTTTTATATCTCATCTTATTCTTCTTCTTCTTCTTCTTTTTTTTTTTTTGACAAAATCTTTGCAAAACCAACAGGGTTAATCTATTAGTCAAAATTCTTGTATTTTTCATTATGAGGTTAAAAGTTCAAATATTTCAATCTAGTTATTGATTGTATTTTCCTTGTTATTTATTTATGATTTCTCTCTCTTATTTTTGAAAATATTTATTTATATTAGTTATATGGTGTATTGATTTTCATTGTGATTATAATTCATTAGTTTCATTATAACATGATTTATTAATTAAAAATAAAATACAAATTCTTGTAATTTGTCACTCTAAATATTTAATTTTGCTAAAATATTTTCTTTTAAATTCTATATTATTTCTCTCTTTTCTCTCATGCCTTTCTCTTCCATTTTTTTTTTTTTTTTTGGGGTGTATTTTGGTGTAATTTTGTCATTCTCATTTTTAATAATAGCATGTGATCGCATTTTAAATTATAATGATCATCATGTTCACAAAACTAAAATAGCAAATCATATTAATAATAAATAAACAATCAAAAATAAAAAAACATAAAGCAAAAAAACTAACTAACTTGAGCTTAACTTTAAAATTTTAAATATGAAACTATGTTCATTTTTAGTTGTTTTACCCTCCCCGTTTGGGGACTTACCTTTTTAGCCAATTAGTCAAAAAGTTACTAAATTAGCCAAAAAGCCAACCACTCATACCAAAAAGTCAAATATTCTCTTTTCTCTTTACTTTTTGCACATCTTTTCGTAATTAGCCAAAAAGTCATCCCAAACATACAAGTTTTTTTTACCTACCTTTTTAGCCAAATAGCCAAAAAGTTACTAAATTAGCCTGTTCCCAAACGAGGCCTAAGAATCAAAATTATTTGCATTGTAGTAGATCATTATGATCTGAACTCAATGTTGCCCCTCCTAAATCGAAATCCTAATTCCGCCACTTATATGAATGCTTTTAATAATGGGTGTCAAAATTTCATTACAATATGTGATAAGCATGAGAAATGCTAACTCATGTTGTCATTAGAATTGTTATTGAGAATTGTCAACGGTCTCATGACTCATTTAATTTGGGCTACAAGACGGACACATCAATTCTTTCATAGACTTCTTTCATCAATTCTTTCATTACAATATGTGATAAGTAATTTTTTTTTTGAATTTTTAGACACACTTAACATAAATACACATAAAAAGTATAATTTTTGTAAAAAATTTTTTTAAAAATTCAATAAATATCAAAAATACAAAAAAAATACGAAAATTTAGTATGTTTTTTGTATTTTTATGTATTTGTTAATTTTTAAAAATATTTTTTCACAAATTTTTTACTTTTTAGATACATCTAAGTAAGGTACATCTAAAAAAGTAAAAAAAATGCTTAAAATTTTAAAAATATTCAGTAAAAACAAAAAAAAAAAAACACGAAAAACAAAAAATTCATTTTTCAAAAAACTTAATCCAGAAAACTCAAATCAAATACACTGAATACTTTTCCATCAAATTAACTAGTCAGACTATTGCAGCTGCAATCAAGTGACCATTGTTAATTGAATTTTTATATATATTTTTTTTAAATAATGAGGTAAATTACACTATTGGTCTTTATAATTTTCTCAAAATATTATTTTAATTTTTGTAATCTTAATTTTTAACAATTTAAAATAATTTCATTTTTGTTCTTTTATGATTTGTTTGTCATTTGTTATTGCTATTTGACTAAAAAACCAACGCATGCAACTCACTTATGTATTTTAGTAAACTCCTGCTCACAAAAAAATAAAAGATTATTTAGGGTTTTGAATAATATTTGTAACCCAAGCTTGCCTGTAAACCCAGCCCCTAAGAATCCGCACGGATAGTTTGATTTTTTTTTGTTCTTATGTTTAAAGTTTTTATTTTTCCACTTTCCGTTTGCAGGTATTTGTTATTGTTATGTTGGAAAGTAAACAAGTAAACTAACTAATGAAAATATTAAAAATATGTGATTGAAAAATGTGTAGAACTTAATAATATAAGTATGATAAAAAATGTGCAGCCCGATTCGGTTTTATTTTTTCTTGTAAGATTTAAGCTTATGAGTGGGACGCAATTTTAGTTTTTTAAATAGACCTAGCCCATATCAATCCGTTGATTAGTCAAAATCCAAAAAATCCATTAAAATATGAGATTAAAATACAATAATTGCGAGATGATAAGCCTGGCCCGTCCTATTGATGACCTACACGCATCACATGTACCAATTACTTCTAGTATATATTTATGAAGATACACACAAGTAATTCAATTAAAATATATGAAGCATTATTTCAAAATATATATATATTTTTTTTTTGTGCATTACACAAGTCACTTGCTAATATTAATATTATAAAGTTTAACTAGTAATATAGTCTTAAAAAGTGATAAAAATAAATTTAAATAAAAAAAAGTATGTCGATAATATTATTAAAATAAATTATGATTTGTTATGATGTTTGTTATAGAATGTTGTGGTTACATTAGGGTATGCATGGTGTGAATTTTTTTTTAAGGTACACACTATATAACTTATATTTTACAAAAATGCTCTTCATTTGTTTCTTAAATAATAATTTCATGTTTTTAAAAATCATTGTTCCCATTTTTATTTTATTTATTACATGAGAGCTGAGCCTCACAATCGATTGGTGACCACTAATTCAGTAGAACAGTGGATTGTTTACATTTTTATGTTATTTATTACGTGTGAGCTGAGCCTCACAATCGATTGGAGACCACTTATTCAGTAGAACAGTGTATTGTTTAGGATCGTACCACGAGGATTTTGGACTGAGTTATATCAATTCGATTGGTAATTTCTAATTTAATTTGAAGAAGAGAGGATGATTGATTTTTACTAATAAGAATTTAAATTAAAACCAAAGTAATAAAGAGAGTTGTCCGAATATGGAGAGAAACTTAGGATCTCAAATCCATTACTAATCGCATATCATGTAATTAAAATATCCAATTCTAACCAATCAACGGCCCAGATAATAATGATGTACTGTGGTTACAAGTGTTGATATCATCGTGAAGAGGATGAGTATATTCAAGACATAGGCACGAATCATCTTTAGTCGGCACGAATTGTAACGCCCCCAAGATTATACAATAAATACATACCATAAACAGAAAGATAATATAAATAAAGTGCTTTCATTCATCAAAGTTCGTATATAAAAGATAACACATGCAATATACATTCACAAATATTCATCCTGAATCTATAGCATGTGTTACATTGATAAGAGAATTGAAAACTAAACAGGTAATAATATGCCCTATAGGTTTACATCTTTCCAAGCCATTACTTGGTTACACAAAAGTGAGTCTAGCTCAATACAATTTAAGCCTTTGGCTATACAAAGAATATAAACAAAATTAAATAAGCTCTTGCTTCCAAAAGTCCCTCCAATGCTATTTCCTTGGTGGAGGCATGTCACCAACACCTGAAAATGGTTTTCCCCAAATAGGGTGAGCCAAAACCCAGTAAAAATAATCTAACACAGTATGTGAGACTTAACAAAGATATAAGTACAACGTGCATATACAATGCCAATGAAAAAATCTCCGCATTTTATATAACCGTAAGACACCAAGGTTCATATTTCAATTCATTTTCTTTCAATTCATTTCAAGTTCATTCAGTATTCTCAATTCATGAGCCAATTTCATTTTTTTTCAATAACTCAATTGAGACTACACCTCAGTGGTTTTCCAATTCAAAACACTATTACACAAACACTTCAAATCTGCCATTTTATGAAAATTTCGTCCGCGGGATCGATACCCATGTATACACAAGATTTCGGGACTTTTACCCTGGACACTCCGGCCAACTTAATTTCAATGGAGTCCATCCCCTATCTCCTTCCAAACAATAAAGTACATCCCATTTCTCCCCGTAAACAATCATATATCTACAATGTATATAAATCATAATCATATTCAATGACAACCAACAATAGATTAGTTTCGATTTACCTAATCCTTATGCAATTTCTACAATAATCATAGCTATTCTCCACCGATAGTTCAATACTGATATTTCTAAACAGATATAAAATTTTCTCAATAGATATATCATTCAAATTTCCATGGGTAGGAGACAACACGTGTCCAACTCCACCATTTACATCAACAACCATTCAATTTCACATTACCATCATCAATTTTAATTATTTATACAAAATAACAATTTGACCCATTTAGGGAAAAACTCCCCTTTTTCAAATATCAACCCAAATAGCCCAAATCAAGTATTTGGCCACAATACAACCCCACTTTCAACCCCATAACCATTTATTTCACATTCACTTAGAAATCCCTCTTTTTATTTCATACCCAAACCCTAGGTTCGCTCAAACTACTCCCAAATCCCACCATTGTTACACAATGACTAATAACTAAGCTAAAAACCATATGAAAGTGTAGAAAATCCCTACCTCATAGAGTGAAGATGAGCCAAGCAAGAGCGAAACTTCAAAGATGCTGAAATCCAACTCTATTCGGATCAAGACGGAGATCTTGTGATGGTCTACCTTTTTATTAAAGGGATTAGAGTGAGGAAATCACTAGAAGTAGGTTAAAATGTAGAGAGAGAGAGTGTGTTTTAGAGAGAGAGGGTCCCAACTTTAGGTTTTAGGGAGAAAAGATATGAAAACGTGATGTAAAAAGTCATTTTCGCGATCTGATATACGCACAGTCTGCTCGAGCGCAAGAGTTGACGCTCGAGCGTCAAACACAAAAAGTTATTCCGCTCGAGCACAAGAAAGGCCGCTCAAGTGCCAAGTCACACTGAACAAGATGCTTACGGCTCGAGCGCAAGAAGTGACATTCGAGCGTAGAAAACATATATCAAGTAGTTTTGCAGACAATAGATGTCACGACCCGTACCCACCCCTATGGGTTTGGCATTGCAACCAGCTAGTAATCCTTGGATTACCAAAGGCCTCTTGACAAAATAACATATAGTTAGGGGTTGCAGAAGCAAATATACAAAATATACGTAGTCCATTGAGCTGTGAAGACATACATTGGACAAATAACTTAAAACTTTTATAAACTTATGAGTGACGACAAAAGAAACAATATTTACACATCACTCCATATACATGTTATCAGAAATCTTGTCCAATTACAAAACATAGCATAACATGGTCTAGTACAAAAACAAAAGTAGCCACTAAGCTTGACTTCATCTGGAACCTCCTCGGGAGGCACAAAGGTTGGCTAACAAAAGCTATAACGTAGGCCGTCAACTCTGGGCATGGTCACGTGCCTGCTCACCTACATACATAATATAAATAGTGAGCGGAAGCCCAGTGAATAATAACAGAGTAAAGATTTTATTGAATGATGTCCATACAGCAACTAAGTCTTGTACACGTTCGAATGTCATAACAGAATAGATTCATAGGCATAGTTACATTTGTATTCAAAGCTCGTATGTGTATATCATATCATAGTACGTGGCACATCTATTAGCATTAACAAATCCGATGACCCATAAGGGACTGCTGTGAAGGCTTTCTGATGGCTCTTGTGCACAGAGACGTTTCTGATGACCCATAAAGGGACCTGATGACTCATAAAGGGATGCATGTCATATGATGCTAAGGATGCCACGAATGTAATTTAAAATCTTGGACAATAATTCATTCATATCAAACATAGCGTAGCATGTCAGAAACTAATCATTTCATATCATAATGTTCAGAAAACATTTAACATTGAATATAACTTTACAAAGTTATTACTCACAGATAACTGGTAGCTCCAAACGAACAACAAGGTGGACAATTCACCTATCCTAAGGTGCGTGACCTACATAACATGGCAGATTCACATATTGAAACACACACTTGGATTGTACACAACTTACTTCATTTGTTCTTAGTGTGTTTCTAGTCTTTAACCTCATTATGGAGTCTTAACATGGCCTAGGAGTGCCTAGGATGGAATGAGGATGCTAATATGTACTTGAAAACATTTTTCAAATCTTGTTGAAAATAGGGTCCACGCTCGAGCGCGGCTTTCCTCGCTCGAGCGGACATGCAAAAAGTGAGGGTTCGCTCGAGCGTGACTTCTTTCGCTCAAGCGGACTGCAAACTTCGAAAAAGTACTGGTTGCTTGTATTTCCCGCTTGACGGCTGCTCGATCCATGCTCGAGCGTGAGACTCAGACCCTTGCTTAAGCGTGACTTTTGTCGCTTGAGCGTACTGCAAAACATATGAACTTCTGGGTACATGCATTTCATGCTCGAGTGGGATTCATGTTGCTCAAGCAGAAGTGCACGCACTTAGAGTGCTCGCTCGAGCGTGAACTTCTACACTCGAGCGTGGATTCAAATTTTAGAATTTCCAGATTTGATCTCCAAGCTCAAAACTCAAACTTGAAGCCTTCAAACTTGATTTTTCTGGGCCAAAACTTGAGGAAACACTTAGAAACTCATTAAACATCATGAATTAAGGATTATTTCAAGAAATCATGGCCCAATAGCTAGCCAATTATACAAAATTCAACTTGAAATGTAAGAACATGATGTGGACATAACATGCATGTATTCACTTAAGTTCATAGCTTTCAAAACATGATCAAATGAGGTTCAAATGTGAGAAATGCCATGAATTCTTTAAACCAGGTTAGAATTACATCATGCATGTGAGGAAGGCTTTGGAACAACTTCAAAATGCTATGAAATATGCATGCATCTATGGAATCATGCTTAATTCTTCCATAACCATGATGATCCTAGTATGTACCTTCTAAATTCATGCAAGTGGCCTCATAGTGTAGACACCCCATTTTTTACCGTCCTCAAGACTTGGACATCATCGTTTGAACACTCGATTGTTTTGTATGCTTGTGTTTGTTTTGAGTGCCTGAAGTTCTCGGCCGAGCACCTTGCTTTTGAGCCTCTCAACTTGTCTATTTTGTGCTTAGTTGTGGACCAAGAGCTTGTTGCTTCAAGTCTGGAGGAGAGGGTGGCTTGTCAGCCATTCCCACAGTCCATCAGCCATGGCTTGCGCCTGCCGGCCATCAGTGGTGGCCGGTCAGCCAGTGGTGATGGCCGACGACCATTTTTCTCCTTTTTGAGATATTTGTTTGCCAGCTATGCCAACTGTTGTTCACTGAAGTGCATCTCCATACACATGTATGGAGGGATGAATACAAGCTTGAATCTTGATTTTCTATATATAGGGAGTGCTCTCCCCCATTTGGAGGGGTTAGACATTTTGGATCAAAATTCTCTCTCTTTCTCTCTCTAGAATTCTCTCTCTCTCTCTTCTTGTTTTGTGCTTGGTAGTTAGTTTTCTCTACACCTTTGTTGGGTGAGAGGTAGCAGGATCGAAGGGCCTTACCCTCGATGGTGGCAGCTTAGGCTCATGCTCTAGAGAATATGTCATGACCCGAACCTGCCTCTATGGGTTAAGGACATAACTGCCCAGTAATCATGAGATTACCTACGGTCTCAAACCAAATAAAACATTTTACCAACAAAGTTAAGGGGCCAAAACGGAAGCAACTTAAGACTTTGTCCATCGAGCTGTGCTTACATGGTATAGTAAAATCATTCCACAACATTTTGTAATAACTCACACATATTCTCAAAGTCAATCTTCCTCCAGGAACTTTCAATTATACAGTCAGCTAGGCAAAACTTATATACAAAAGGACAAAAGGGCGAAAACAAGTCTCATGCGTAAGACTTGAGGGCTGACTCCTCAAAACTCTGACTGTCTCTCACATACTTCACTGAGGCTGGCTTTGGACGTTCCTTGGCTCACTTACAGACACATGAATGAGAGTGAGCAAAAGCCCAGTGAATAATATCGAGTAAAGAAGATACATGAACAACTTTGAAACAGTTACATCAGACGGCCTTGGGCCCAACTCATGTTTCCATCTAATGTATCAAATGACTAAAGTCCTAGACGTATCAAACGGCCTCGGGCCCAATTCATTCATACCCAACGACCTTTGGCCATCAATTCATATCCAACGGCCTTTGGCCCAATCATTCATATTTGACGGCCTTTGGCCCAATCATTCATGTCAAACGGCCATTGGCTCAATCATTATATTCAAACGGCCTTTGGCTCAATCATTATATTCAAACGGCCTTTGGCCCATTTATCAAACAGGAAACGACCATAGGTCCAATTTAGACACATCAAATGTATCAAACGGCCTCAGGCCCAATTCATACTCTTAACACATATCAAATGGCCTTGGGCCCAAATCGTGTTCTTCATAGAGTCTTATACAAAAATTAGGCATATAGAATACTCATTCGTAATTCAAAGCAACAATTCCATGAAGCTTATACAGAAGTAGCATTTGGAAAATAACATACTTGAAAATATCTTTACTAAGATATTACTCACAGTGATCTGCCAGAAGGTTTGCCCTTGTGCTTGACCCTACACATTTCATGAACATAATGGGTCACAAACGATTCAATCTGTTCTTAATTCATACATCCCTCTTAGGCTTCTTTCTTATTCTTTTAACTCATTTACAATGCTTAATATATGCCTAAGAGTACTTAGAAATGAAAGAGGACGGAAAATGAAACACAAAACATCTTTACAAAGTTTCTTAAACAGGGTTCCCAGCTTAAGCGTCGATTTCGCCGCTCGAGCGGACCCCTATGGTCTGCAAAAGTACTGGTTGCCTTACATTCACGCTTGAGCGCGACTTCGGACGCTCGAGTTGAAGGTCAAACATGTGCCTTGGATGCTCGAGCGTGATTCTCTCCACTCGAGCGGACAACAATGTCTGCAAAACTGCTGGGAGCTAGCATTTCACGCTCGAGCGGCCATTACCCCGCTCGAGCGGACATGCCGAATTCTGGGTTTTCCAGAATTCTATTTAAGGCTCAAACTTGCATTCAAACTAATATATTTTGCATTTTATGACCCATAGTTCTCATATACATCTACTAATATGATACAAACACCAATTCATCACATTATGAAGCTCAAATCTAATGAATTAATTACATGCATGCCCCAAATTACACCAAACTTATTTCCAACATAACAAATTCATGTATTCAAAACTCATACCTCTATTAATTGTATTTGCATGTGGGATACAACTCCTATTTCCAACTTAAATGATGTAGATGACGATCAAAGGCATGAATTGACATCAAATTCTTCATGGATCATATGTATCATGCTCAATTATACAAATCATGGCAATTATACACATGCATGTACATACAAGCTCCATATTCATCAATTACATCTCAAATTATATTCTCAATTGCCATCTAACTTTGAATCCACAAAATTAAAAACTCAAAATTATGAATTTATTTACCTAGGAGCTCCAATCTTCACAAATTATAGTTAATTCTTGAGTGTAGCTTTCAATTTCACAACTCTTGAGCCGAAATGCACAAAGATGACTTCTCTCTCTCTCTCTCTCTCTCTCTCTCAAAGTCGGTTCTCTCTCTCTCTCTCTCTCTCAAGAGAGCTAATTCAGATTTTAAGCTCATAAGAATGGGGTTAAGTGTAATAGAGCCCCTTATATAAGCTTCCTTAATCATATTTGATTAGGATTAAGTAATGGTGCTTAATTAATCATTCTGAATCTAATTATTTTGATTCGAATAAATTTTCAATTAAATTTCACTATAGGCTTTAAAAATTACGCTAATCACAATGGCGGGATCAATTTCAGTTTCTATGGCCGATAAGGCCTTCAATTTAAATTCTAAAGTAGAAAATCAAACAGATTCTCCTATGGCGAACAGATAAAAATTCAAAACCACATATAACCACAAAAATGACACTCAAAATCATATTAAACACATAACCACAATCATAAATAAGATCAATTAGCATAATACGGAACAGGGTTATCACAGTCTTCCCCCATTTAGGAAGTTTGGTCCTCCAAACTTATTTTACCTTCATCGGGAAACAAATATGGATAGCATAGTCGCATTTCATCTTATTTTTCCCATGTAGCGTCCGTCCCATAGTGTTCTTTCCATTCCACTTTCACCATCGGGATGGACTTGCTTCTCAATTGTTTCACTTGGCGATCTATGATTCGTTCTGGCCATTCAACGTACTCCATATTTTCATTGAGAGCTATCCGGTGATAATCAATCACATGAAATAGAACCCGAAGATAACCCCTCAACATCGATACATGAAACACATTATGGATTTGTTCGAATCTTGGTGGCAAAGCAACTCTATAACCAACTGGACCAAGTTTTTCCAGAATCTGAAACGGCCCAATGTAACAAGGTGGCAATTTACCCTTCTTTCCGAACCTTACTTGGCCCTTCATCGGAGTCACACGGATGAACACATGGTCACTAACCTCATACTTGAAAGGTCTTCTTCGAACATCTGCATAATTCTTTTGTCGGTCCTGAGCTGTTTTGAGCCTCTGTTGGATGATTTTAATCTTCTCATAAGTGCCTTGCACAATTTCAGGCCCAACCAAAGCTCTATCTCTAACTTCTGTCTAACAAATTGGTGATCTACACCTTCTACCATACAAAGCCTCATATGGTGCCATGCCGATGCTGGAGTGGAAGTTGTTATTGTAGGCAAACTCTGCTAGTGGCAAATAATCTTCCCAACTCCCTTGAAAATATAAAGCATACATTCTAAGCATGTCCTCTAAAGTCTATATGGTCCGTTCTAATTGCCCATCTGTTTGTGGATGGAATGCAGTACTGAATCTCAATTCTGTTCTGATAGCTCTTTGCAAGCTTTTCCATAACCTTGACACAAATTTCGGATCTCTATCCGACACAATAGACACCGGAACTCCGTGTAAACAAACAATCTTATCAATATATATAGTAGCCAATCTATAAGCATCAAATGTAGTTCTAACAGGCAGAAAATGTGTAGACTTAGTCAGTCTATCTACTAAAACCCAAATAGAATTCATACCTCGAGGAGTTCAAGGTAGACCAACGACAAAGTCCATAGTCACATGCTCCCACTTCCATTCAAGAATAGGGAGAGGCTGAAGTAGACCGCCTGGTTTCTGATGTTCAACTTTGACTTGCTGACATTGAAGGCACTTGGGCACATACTCTGCAATCTTTTTCTTCATTTTGGGCCATTAGTAACTTGATTTCAAATCTCGATACATTTTATTATTACCCGGATGCATAACAAATATTGACTTATGAGCTTCATCAAGAATCCACATTTTTAACTCGGGAATGTTCGGAATACACAATCTATCTTGGAACTTCAACACCTCATTCACCACACTATATCCCGGTCTCGGATTCATTTCAAATTCATCAACTATCTTTTTAAGGAATTCATCCTCCTTCTGTTTTTGTTTAATCTCTTCAATGATTGCTGGTTCGGCTGAAATAGTGGCTATCAATCTGCCCTGCTCACTTAATACCACTTCAATCTTGGACTTCTCAAAATCTTGCAAGATCTCTTTCTATTCAGTAAGCAAACAGGCCAAACTTCCCATCGATTTTCTGCTCAGGGCATTAGCAACTGTATTGGCTTTCCCGAGGTGATACTGGATTTCAAGATCATAATCTTTTATCAATTCAAGTCATCTTCTCTGTCGCATATTCAACTCCTTCTGCGTAAAGAAGTATTTCAGACTTTTGTGATCTGTGTAGACTTCGCATTTTGCCCCATACAAATAATGCCGCCAAATTTTTAAAGTAAAAATGACTGGGGCCAATTCTAAATCATGTGTTGGTAGTTTTTCTCATGTGGCCTTAACTGCCGAGAGGCGTATGCAATCACCCTTCCATTCTGCATTAATACACAACCCAAGCCTTTATAAGATGCGTCACTGAAAATCACAAATTTTTTCGTACCTGATGGCAGTGTCAAAACTGATGCGGTGGTCAGTCATTTTCAGTTCATGAAAGCTAGATTCTCTTTTATCATTCCATTCAAACGGTTGCCCTTTGCGTGTTAGTTGGGTAAGAGGTACAGCTATTTTTGAAAAGTCTTTCACAAACCATCTGTAGTACCCAGCTAAGCCCATGAAACTGCGAACTTCTGTTACATTTGTCGGTGTAGGCCAATTCACAATTGCCTCTACTTTCTACGGGTCTACTGAAATTCCCTCTTTGTTGATCATGCCCTAAGAAAGTAACTTCATCCAACCAAAATTCACACTTCTTTAGTTTGGAAAATAATTTCTTTTCCCGAAGTATCTACAACATAGTCCTCAGATGTTGTTCATGTTCAAGTCTATCCTTTGAGTATATCAAAATATCATTGATAAAAGCTACAACAAATTCATCAAGGTAGGTCTTAAAAATTCAGTTCATTAGGTCCATAAATGTTGCAGAAGCGTTAGTCACCCCAAATGGCATAACAAGAAATTCATAATGACCATACCTTGTTCGAAACGCAGTTTTCTCAACATCCTCTGCTTTTACTTTCAGCTAGTGGTATCCGGATCTCAAATCAATTTTGGAAAACACTTGTGATCCCTGTAACTGGTCAAACAAATCATCAATACGAGGTAAGGGATATTTATTCTTTACTGTTACCTTAGTTCTCGGTAGTCAATACACAAGCGTAAGGTTCCGTCCTTCTTTTTCACAAATAACACTGGTGCACCGCACGGTGAAGTACTGGGTCAGATAAACCCTTTATCTAGTAAATTTTGTAATTGTTCCTTCAATTCTTTCATTTCAGTAGTAGCCATTCTATAGGGAGTTTTAGAAATAGGCTAAGTGCCTGGCACAATTTCAATAGTAAACTCTATCTCCCTGTCCACTAATTCCCCTGGTAATTCATTTGGAAACACATCTGGAAATTCTCTAACAATAGCGATACTGTTCAATTCAACATTCACAAATTGTTCAGATAACACACAACACAAATAACCCTGGCACCCTTTCTTGATCAATTTACATGTTTTCATTGCAGATATCAAATAAGGTGGAGGCACTACCCCGTTACCCACAAACACAATTTCATCCTGTTCTGGTGGTTTGAATACGACTCGTTTTGTTACACAATCGATGGTGGCATAGTATTTAGTTAACCAATCCATGCCCAGAATTATATCAAAGTGTCTAAAGTCCAAGGGTAATAAATCTACCTATAGAATAGCATTCCCAATACGCATGTCACAAAATCGATACATAGATACACACAACACAGATTCCCCGGATGGAGCACACACACATAGCAAATATGGTAATGGTTCTAGAGGTCTACTCAGTCTAGATGCAAACACACAAGTTACAAAAGAGTGTGTTGATCTAGAATCAATTAATACAAAAGCATCCTAATTACATATAGAAATAGTAGCTGATACAATGGCTTCAGCATTCCGTGTATCACCCGGAACAAGCGCAAAAACTAGCCCTTGCCTCACGGTACCTCCGGTGGTAGTAGATCTCGTGGTATTTCCTAGTTTTGGGATAGATGTCGTTGAGCTAGCAGCTAACTTTCCATTGTTTTGATTACAATCTCTTGCCATATGCCCCATTTTACCACATTTGAAACAAGCTCCTGACACACGGTAACAAACTCCTCGATGCCTTTTACCACAAATATTGCACATTGGAGATGTTTCTCGGGAAGAATTAGAAGTACTTGAGGAGCCCGTATTCAGCTTCTTTGAAAATTTCTTTTTCGAAAAGAAGCCTTGCCTCTTACTACCCTTCCAGTCAGTTGTTGATTTGGCCTGTCTGGCTATGTTAGCTTCTAATATTATGGCCTGGTCTAGCACCTCAATATAGGTCTCCAATTTGAGAACATTCACCTTTTCTAAGATATCATCTTGGAGTCCCCCTTCAAAATGTCTCGCTTTCTTGTAGTCGGTATCGACCACATGCGGTGCAAATCTAGCCAATTCAGTGAACTTGGCCTCATACTCAGCTACTGTCATGCTATTTTGTTTAAGTTCCATGAACTCCAACACCTTTTTGTATCCAACCAATGCTTTTATTATTTTCGCGCATTAGCATCCACCACCTTCTTGCCTCATCCTCAAGAGTGAAAGTGGCTAAAAGTACTTTCTGTGTCTCTGCACAAGGAAACACCTCAAACAGCTTTTCAATGCTGAGAACCCACGCTTCGGCTTTTAATGGATCTAATCCCCCGTGAAACTGCGGCGGTTTCATTTCCTTAAATTCTTTGGTGAGAGCTATTATTCGGTCATCATTCTGTAAGTCTGACACAGGTGGTGCCAGAGGTGGAGGTGGAGGTGGAGGTGGAGGATGTGGTTGCTGCCACTGTTATTGTTGCCTCAATGTTTCTGCCATTTCTTGAATTAATCTTTCCATCCTATCCATTCTGGCAGTAGAGGACTCCTCTATCTCATCACCTCTCGTTCTCACCATCTGATTAGACTTCCATTATTCTCTATAAAAAAAGTTTCGCAAGTATGCATATACTAAAGAGCATACATATTCGCATAATTCGCAATGCAAGTAAATCACAAACATATAGCACATAATCATTTATCTCAAAGCATCTAAGCACATTCTCAATGTTTATAAATTCCTACTTATCACATGAATGCATCCCAGATCTTTTCTAGATGCGTATTGCTCTTTTGGACAAGTGTGTGAGTTATTAACTCGTGATCTAATACCACTCTGTCATGACCCAAACCCGCCCCTATGGGTTAAGGACATAACCGGCCAGTAATCATGAGATTACCTACGGCCTCAAACCAAAGAAAACATTTTACCAACAGAGTTAAGGGGCCAAAACGGAAGCAACTTAAGACTTTGTCCATCGAGCTGTGCTTACATGGTATAGTAAAATCATTCCACAACATTTTGTAATAACTCACACATATTGTCAAAGTCAATCTTCATCCAAGAACTTTCAGTTATACAGTTAGCCAGGCAAAACTTATATACAAAAGGACAAAAGGGCGAAAACAAGTCTCGTGCGTGAGACCTGAGGGCTGACTCCTCAAAACTCTGACTGTCTCTCATATACTTCACTGAGGCTGGGTTTGGACGTTCCTTGGCTCACCTACAAACACATGAATGAGAGTGAGCGAAACCCTAGTGAATAATATCGAGTAAAGAAGATACATGAACAACTTTGAAACAGTTACATCAGACGGCCTTGGGCCCAATTCATGTTTCCATCTAATGTATCAAATGACTAAAGTCCTAGACGTATCAAACGGCCTCGGGCCCAATTCATTCATATCCAACAGCCTTTGGCCCAATCATTCATATCCAACGGCCTTTGGCCCAGTCATTCACATCAAACGGCCTTTGGCCCAATCATTTTATTCAAACGGCCTTTGGCCCATTTATCAAACAGCAAACGACCTTAGGCCTAATTTAGACACATCAAACATATCAAACGGCCTCAGGCCCAATTCATACTCTTATCACATATCAAACGGCCTTGGACCCAAATCGTATTCTTCACAGAGTTTTATACAAAAATTAGGCATATAGAATACTCATTCATAATTCAAAGCAACAATTCCATGAAGCTTATACAAAAGTAGCATTTGGAAAATAACATACTTGAAAATATATTTACTAAGATATTACTCACAGTGATCTCCGGACGGTTTGCCCTTCTGCTTGACCCTACACATTTCATGAACATAGTGGGTCACAAACGATTCAATCCGTTCTTAATTCATACATCCCTCTTAGGCTTCTTTCTTATTCTTTTAACTCATTTACAATGCTTAATATATGCCTAAGAGTACTTAAAAATGAAAAAGGACGGAAAATGAAACACAAAACATCTTTACAAAGTTTCTTAAACAAGGTTCCCCGCTCGAGCGTGGATTTCGCCGCTCGAGCGACACCCCATGGTCTACAAAAGTACAAGTTGCCTTACATTCACGCTCGAGCGCGACTTTGGACGCTCGAGCTGAAGGTCAAACATGTGCCTTGGATGCTCGAGCGTGATTCTCCCCGCTCAAGCAGACGACAATGTCTGCAAAACTGTTGGGAGCTAGCATTTCACGCTCGAGCGGACATGCCGAATTCTGGGTTTTCCAGAACTCTATTTGAGGCTCAAACTTGCATTCAAACTAATATATCTTGCATTTTATGACCCATAGTTCTCATATACATCTACTAACATGATACAAACACCAATTCATCACATTATGAAGCCCAAATCTCATGAATTAATTACATGCATGCCCCAAATTACACTAAACTTATGTCCAACATAACAAATTCATGTATTCAAAACTCATACCTCTATTAATTGTATTTGCATGTGGGATACAACTCCTATTTCCAACTTAAATGATGTAGATGACGATCAAAGGCATGAATTGATATCAAATTCTTCATGGATCATATGTATCATGCCCAATTATACAAATTCATGGCAATTATGTACATGCATGTACATACAAGCTCCATATTCATCAATTACATCTCAAATTACATTCTCAATTGCCATCTAACTTTGAATCCACAAAATTACAAACTCAAACTTATGAATTTATTTACCTAGGAGCTCCAATCTTCATAAATTATAGTTAATTCTTGAGTGTAGCTTCCAAATTCACAACTCTTGAGCCAAAATGCACAAAGATGACTTCTCTCTCTCTCTCAAAGTTGGTTCTCTCCCTCTCAAGAGAGCTAATTCAGATTTTGAGCTCATAAGAATGGGGTTAAGTGTAATAGAGCCCCTTATATAAGCTTCCTTAATCATATTTAATTAGGATTAAGTAATGGTGCTTAATCAATCATTCTGAATCTAATTATTTTGATCCAAATAAATTTTCAATTAAATTTCACCATAGGCTCTAAAAATTACGCTAATTACAATGGCGGGATCAATTTCAGTTTCTGTGGCCGATAAGGCCTTCAATTTAAATTCTAAAGCAGAAAATCAAACAGATTTTCCTACGGTGAACAAATAGAAATTCAAAACGACGTATAACCATATAAATGACACTCAAAATCATATTAAACATAGAACCACAATCATAAATACGATCAATTAGCATAATACGGAACAGGGTTATCACAGAATAGATCTCCTCCGCAATAATATCAGTGGCGATTTTGTCCACCGCTCCACCAGCCTCATCTAGCACTGGTATCTTGGGAGGGGTTTTATCATGTGGGAGGTCATCCGCCATGGAGAAATATAGTAATGGTGAGAGAAAATGAGGTAAAATGAGAAAAATAGGTGGAAAACCCGAAAAGTCAAACCCTAGGAGAGAGAAAAAGTCTAAACTCAGGAGAGTGCACAAATACCAAGAAAAAACATGTGAGAATCAGCCAAAAGCATTGAAAAACCCAAAAAACTCAACTAAAACAAAATCCAATCAATTCAAAACGTAGAATGCCAAAGAGGTTTTATAAAAAAAAGTCGCATGGTTCTTTGGGTAACGCGAGTGAAGTGAGAATCTAGAGAAAGAGAGTACTTAGAGAGAGAAGAAGAGGGTTTTTGGGTGATATGCGAGTGAAAGAGTGAGCCCTTGTTTTGTTTTAAAGAGCCTCGGACGCGAAAAGCCGAATCTGCCCCTGAAACTGATCGGGTGGCCGGCTGACCAATTATGTGGCTAACCAGTCAATTCTTTTGACCAGCCAACTTCTCAAGTGCCCCAGGTGTAATTTTTGCTGAGATTTTGTATATTCTATGCACGGAGGGTCTTGTGTTCATCCTAAAGTGGAAAAGTGAAGAGTTTGGGTTTGTTTCTGCTTCAGAAAATTCTGAAATGTGATTTCAGGTGCGCTATTTCAAGTCCCGTCAGTTCTCCGAAATGGGAAAATGCCCCGATCTCAAGCTTGAGCAAGTTGTATCCCTTTTTTTAGCATTTAAGGACCTTTGAATAGTAAGTCACAGATCCTTATGAGGTGTTTTCATAATACTACTTCTGTTTATCTTTTCATTTCTGTTGTCTATCGTGTTGCATGGAACATGCATAGTATCATATTTCCTATCAATTATATCGCATTATGTTACATATATGTGCATCGTTCTTTCTGTTTTATTGACCTCCCCTTATTGCGTGAGTGCGATTTGGCTTGTACCCCTCCCCTTATCACATGAGTTTTTCCTCTTTCTACGCGAAGCATAGTTTGGCATGGAGCTTTTTCCATTTCTACGTGAAGCGTAGTTTGGCTTGTACCCCTCGCTTTATCACGTGAGTGTGATTTGGCTTGCACCCTTCACCCTTTCTGCACGAAGCGTAGTTTGGCATGAAGCTTTTCCTCTTTCTATGCAAAGTGTAGTTTGGCTTGTACCATTCCCCTTATCACATGAGTGTGATTTGGCTTATACCCCTCCCCTTATCACATGAGTGTGATTTGGCTTGCACCCTCCACCCCTTTCTGCACGAAGCATAGTTTGGCTTGCACCCTTCCCCCTTTCTGTGCGAAGCGTAGTTTGGTATGGAGCTTTTATCCTTTTGTGTGAAACGCATTAGGTTGCTCTTTTACTCGGTTAAAACCTTTACTCTCTCCATATGAAATACAGTAAGAAACGCCTGTTGGTTGCACCATTTTCTCTCCTTTCACGTGAAACATGTTTGAAATTATTGTTTGCTTAGATTTCTTTTGATTTAAGCTAGAAGCTTGTTTCATTCATATGCTTTCATCTTGTTATTGCTCATTGCATTGTCTTGCATGATCATGGATTTTCAAAATAACCAGCTTCGCGAGGCGTGTAAGTCCAAATTTCTAAACGCATTGCATTGTGTATCATTTGCATCTTGCCCTTGAACTACGCTAGTTTGATTCCTTGCAAAGGGATACGTAGGCAACTTTTGAGTTCAACCAATTGCATTTACATTTTGATTGATTTCCCAAGTCTTGCGGCCTTGTTAAAATGGGTCATCTTCGGGGGGCTTTGACATTCACTCACATCATTTCATGACTTTGAGCTCTATCAAAGAGAGGCAACTGTAAACACTCCATTTTTGACCGCCCTTAAGACTTGGGCACCTCATGTTGAACACTCGATAATGAAATGTTACATTGTACAAACGTTCAATTTCTTCAGCAAAAGGCTTCAGTTTTTGAACTTCAGAGCCTAAACCTTACACCCCCTTTAGACGAAAACCTAATTTTTTCTAGCCTGCCCCCCAAAGGCCTACTGACCAACAATTGGCCGGTAGGCCATTTTTGGTTGGCCAACCAACCATGTTTCCCAGCAGACAGATATTTTACAGCCAGCTGTCCCCCCATGTGTATGCCTTACACCAGCTGGCTTATTATAGATATTTCCGACATGAAAAGGCTTTCTTCTATAAATACTTGACCGTCCCTCATGGTTTGAGGTTAGAAAATTTTCCAAGAGCCAAAACATGTTCAACACACTACCCTTCTCTCTTCCAAATATACATACACTCTCCATACACTTCTTAAACCAACTTGAGGCCTCTTGTTGAGATTCTTTACCCTAAATTTTATCTCTTGAGAGTGTTTGCCTTGTGATTTTCTTAACCAAGAGTATCTTCTCTTCAAGAGGTATAAACTTTGCCATCTTTTGCCTTGTTTACACTACTCTTTTCTTCTCTTTTCTTGTTGTTTATACACTATTTTGGACTAGTTTTAAGTGTCAAGCTTGTGATTTAAAAGCTACCAAAGGTGGAGGGGTTAGCCACCCTTTCTTGAATCTTATCCCATAGCTTATATCCTTGTTCTTCCCTCTTGCTTCTTTACTTTTAGCTACTGTTTTTTAGAGTTTATTTTAGCTTAAAAATGTGGTTTTGAGTCAGCAAAAAGAGGAGGGGTTAGCCACCCTTACATAGGCTTGTTGATTGTTTGAAACCTCTTGGTCATAGCCTCTTTTTCCTCATTTTTTCCACTTCGAAAACTCAATTTTCAGCGCTGTTTTAGGGTTGTTTCAATGTTGTTTTGTAAATATGCTTTAAATATTGTAGATGTGTTGTTGTAAGCCCTCGTGGGTGTAGCCTTCAATCCATTTGAGTTGATAGTATTTTCTTACACTTTTTTTTTTTTTTTTTTTGTAGCTATCATACATGTTCATACACTTGTAATTACCTTTGCATAATCATCTCTGAAACCTCCCTTCATTCTTTGTTCATTTTGATTAAAGAGTTGTGTTTAACGAAAGGTTGTTGTTTAAAGCATAAGAAAGAAACCTTCCATGATTAATGGCTTAATCTCTTCGGAGGTTCATTACCAAGGTATTACATCTCTTTTATGCTAAACACAATTTTTTATTTGTCATTTCTCTTTATCACTAGTGCATTTACTTCTAAGGGATTAACTTTCTAGTTAGACCCTTGGAAATTATCACGGAAAGTGTCATTATAACTTGTTATCAAGTTTGAATTTAGAGTCATTATCGCTCATTATGGGTTTGGTTAGTCAGTATCACTCTCTGAGTTTGACTAATCGTTATTGCTCTCTTAGGTTTGACTTAGAATTCATTATCGCTTATAAATGAGTTTGCCTCTTCCTTTGTAATTTCCCCTGTAGAAAAGGGCTTGAAAGGCTCATTTCTCGAGTTAAGTCAATGCTTGATATTCTTTATTGCTTTTGGACTTAGTGGATGTAACTATCACTTTTGGACAAAAATGAACAAAAGATAAGAAATGGAAAGGTAATGTAAAAAAAGTTAATAAAATTGGAGTAAAAAAGGTGAAAAAAAAAAAAAAAGGTAATAAATTGAGTTGGGTTCAATCGAATGTTATATTGAACCTATTGCATCTCGAATCATTAGATGCTTTTAGTGATGTTCAATGATTCAAGAAGCAATATCCACCTCTTCCCTTGAGGTAACTCCATGATAGGGAAGAGGTGTTGTTGGTCTTTTATTTCCCTCTATTAAGCTTTTGTCTTATTGGGTCATACATCATCACGTAACAAACTTGAGACGAATGATGATTTGTGAATTGAATCTATTCCTCCTTTGATTATCTTCATGATAAGGAGAGGCAAAAATGATAAACATCCCTTGGAAATACTGCTTTTTATTACATTTCAATTCTATGGCGGAATGACGAACCCAAAAATAGTGGCCATAGGCCATCTTTACATCCCCGACCACTTCTGAAGGCCGACTAGCCACCATTGTTTATGCAAGCAGTGTCATTTCTATAGCAGAACAGAGCAAAAGCTGAGGAAAAATAGAATAATTTTCATTCGCAAAGCGAAACAGTTCTGGCGACAAAGAAACAGAGGTTTCCAAGAGGATGTTCTCATTTGTGCACGTACAACTCTTTGCTTCCCGTAGTCTTTTGAATTAATGCTTTAATTAATTAGTAGCTTTATTCGAATTTGTAATAGCTAGTTAATTTAGTTAATTTATTTAGTATTTGTAACAAATAGCTTAACATTCGGACCCTCTTGTGTGAGGGCAAATTGTAAACACTTGTAATATTTGTATGTCTTCCAACTCCTCATTTCTGTCTCCCTTTTATTTATATGCTTATTGTGGTAGCATCACATTTTTCGTTCCATGTCATTGCCATGCTTACATATCCATTTCTGCATGCATCGGGTTCGGTTCATCATTCTAAACATTATTATCATTTCCTACTTGCTTGAATACATGCACTACCATATGCCTTGAATTGATTCATATGTAATGATACGAAGCCGAATCCACTAGTTGCAATTTGTATGTGTTGCGTTAGTCACTTGCATATTAGAACACGCATTTTTCTAATTATTTTCTTCTCTTTGGCTTGCCTTGGTTGAGTATTGTCACGACCCAAACCCGGCCCTATGGGTTTAGCACCGTAACTAGCCAGTAATCCGAGATTACCAAAGGCCTGCTGAACAGTAATACAGTTAAACAGAGTTGAGGGCCTGGCGGAAGCCAATACAATATATAAACAGTGTCCATTGAGCTGTGTAAATCTGTATGCCAAAAACATTTTTATGCATTCATACAGTTCAAAACAGTACAATCCATATACAGTCTATACAACGGTACAAAACAGTGGGGGACACAAAAACACCCCAAGCCATAGCATGGCAACTCGGAACCTCGCAGTGAGGCACATAGGCTGGCTTGACAAAACTGGGGACCAATCCCACGCTCCTAGCTTGACCGGTGGTGAAAGCACCTACATATATATATAAGCAGTGAGCTAAAGCCCGATGAATAACATAGCGTGTAAAGAGGTTATGAATGAATGTCCTTCTGATAATGAAATCAATTCATTATCTGATATTTCAATCTTCGATATTTATCAATCAATACTTCAATCAATCGGTCATATGTGGTACATCCATTAGCCTATAAGCAGTAGGTCCAAAAGGGCCAAGACATATGAACCCAACAATAATGATGGCCATCAATCGGTATGGTTCCACAAGAAGCAAGCGAGCTCTGTAATGTGATCAATAACGTGGGTGCTAAGGATGCCTGTCTGATTCAAAATACAGGACATACATTCAGTCAATAAACAATATCAGTTCAATAAACAGTTCAGTTCGGTATTCAAAATAAAACCATTTGAACATATCTTTACACAATCTGTTACTCACAGAGATTGGGCTATCAGTAGCTAGAGCGCGTCCCCGTGAGCCAACCCTAAACAGTAACAAATAGAACACACACTAAGTTTACAGCCGAAAGGATGATAATTAAATCCCTAACTTTCCTCGATGTGGTTCTATGTCTAAATCCTCATTAAGATGCTTTAAACTAGGCCTAAGAATGCCTAGGATGCGATGAGGATGCAAAAATGCACTTAGGAAGCAATTCGAAATTTTTGATGAAACAGGGCCTCCTCGGCGAGTTTCCCTTTCGGCGGACAAGCACACAAAGGCCCACGCTCGAGCGTACATTCCGCCGCTCGAGCGGACTGAAGAAAGGTGTAAAAAAATGCTGGATGCGCGATTTTCCCGCTCGAGCGTTAAAATCCTTTCGGCGGTGTAAAACAATGCAAGAAAATACTGGGAGCATGAATTCCCCGCTCGAGCGGCACTTCTCCCGCTCGAGCGGACGTCCAAATTCTGGAAAATCCAGATTCGACCTCAGAGTTTCAAACCAAGTTTTGATGCTCCAAATTCGATTCTCTTGGGCCCATTTTCTGGAAAACTCTTTCAAACACATAGAATAACAAGTTTTAAAGCTCAATTTAAGAAATCAAGGCCCAAGGGTGTTTAACTCAAACTCAATTTCAAACCATTTTCAAGAACAATGCTCAAACATGACATGCATGCATTCAAAACAATTTTAAGCTTCCAACCATGCTCAAATGAGCTCAATTCTTTGAAAACAATGTGGAAAACATGGATTATGATAAAAACATGGACATGCATGTACAATCTACCATGAATTCAACTCAAACTCCTCAATAGGCACATGCATGCATGAATGGAGCTCTAACTCAACAATTATGAACAAATTCATGTCTTAGACCTATAATTTTCCATGAATCTTAGCATGAACCAACCTTAAATGCAACAATGAGTGGTTAATATACATACCTAAGTCTTCAATTGAGAGCCTAGGAGATCAACAATGGGGTCAACACTTCAATCCTCTTAAGTTTCAAGCTCAACAAGCAAAATGTGATGCAACATCAATTCTCTCTCCCTAACTCTCCTCTAATTGGTGGAGACAAAGGAAGAGGCTGATGGAGTGTTGTTTTAACTAAGTGTATAAGGCTCTTAAACAAGATTAAACAAAGGTCCATCCAATGGCAATGTGGTAATTAATTCAAACTCTTTAATTGACTTAATTTAATCTAATTTAATCATTCCTAATAAATTTACAGATAAAAATACCATAGAACCACAAATATTTTACTAAGCATGAAACACTAAGCGGTTCCTAAATCGGCCGCCGATAAGGCCTTCAATTAGCAGTTTAAACATAAACTACAAAGCGGTAAAATCATACAATCAGCAGATAGAATATGCAATTCAATAAGCGGTCTTATTCGATTTAGATTTCGATTCCAATCGATCCGTCGATTTTAATCAGTTCAATTATCAGTCATTAGCGGTTCGGTTTAGCATTAATCAATATATAATTGATGGTCACCGATGTCGATGCGAGGTTATTCTGATCTCCTCCTTATAAGGAGTTTAGTCCTCTAAACTTCGAGTTACCTTCGATGCGGAAAAGCGAGGTCAGCGAGGAACAAATCCGGATATCGCCTAGCCATGTCATCTTCCCTTTCCCAAGTGGCATACACACCACCATGGTTCTGCCAATCAACTTTCACTAGTGGAATCTCTTTGTTTCTCAGTTTCTTGATCCGTCGGTTTACGATCTGTATAGGCCGTTCCTCGTAAGTGTAGTCATCACTCAATACGATACGGGTAGGCTCAATCACATGAAACGGATCTCGAAGATAGTCTCTCAACATCGAAATGTGGAAGACGTTGTGCATATGCTCCATTTCAGGAGGAAGTGCAACTTGATACGCCACCGGATTGATTTTCTCAATAACTGTCACGGTCCGACATATCTTGGTGCTAACTTGCCTTTGACTCCAAAGCGAGTCTGGCCTTTCATTGGTGTCACTTTCACAAACACGTGATCACCCACTTCATATTCTCTATCCCGTCTTCTGACATCTGCATAACTCTTCTGTCTACTCTGTGCAGTTTTCAATCTCTGTTGTATCAGTTTTACCTTTTCAGTTGTTTCATACACAATCTCGGGCCCAAGCAAAGGCCCATCTCCAACTTCTGCCCAGCAGATTGGAGATCTACACTTTCTGCCATACAATGCCTCGAAAGGCGCCATACCGATACTCGAATGGTAGCTGTTGTTGTAGGCGAATTCAGCCAACGGCAAATGACTTTCCCAGTTCACGAAAATCAGGACACACATTCTCGAGATCCTCTAGAGTGCGGATGGTCCTTTCGACCGCCATCTGTCGAGGATGATAGGCGCTACTCGGCCTCAATTCGACCCAATGCGGTCAGAGGCTCGCCAGAACCTCGATGTAAACTTGAATCCTGTCGAAACAATAGATACAGCACTCCATGCAATCTCACAATTTCATCAATATAGATATGACCAATTTGTCGCATTATAAATTGTCTTGACAGTAGGAAGTGTCTTGATTTAGTCAATCTATCAACAATAACCCAAATAGAGTCCATACCTTTCTGGGCGAGGTAATCCAACGATAAAATCCATCGTGATATGCTCCCATTTCCACTCTGGTATGGGCAAGGGTTGCAGTAAGCCTGCAGGTCGTTGATGTTCAGCCTTGACCTGTTGGCAGTGAAGACATTTGGACACAAAGTCGGCAATTTCCTTCTTCATTCCTGGCCACCAGAAATTCTGTTTCAGATCTTGGTACATTTTCGTATTCCCTGGGTGAATCGAAAACTTCGAACTGTGGCCTTCTTGTAAAACTCTCCTTTTCAATTCAGTGTCATTCGGTACACACAGTCTTTCTTGAAATTTCAGAACATTGTTCTCAAATTTGAACCCCGGTCTCGGTTTTGAATCTCTTTCTTCAATAGCCTTTTTCAAGAAATCATCCAGTTGTTGTTTCTCCTTAATTTCTTCAATTAACGCTGGTTGAGCAGAAATAGCAGCTAAGGTTCCACCTTGTTCTTTCAAAACAATTTCAATTTCAGACTTTTCCAGATCAAGAAGCAACTCTTTCTGTCCAGTCAACAAACAGGCTAAGTTCCCAATCGATTTTCGGCTCAATGCATCGGCAACGGTGTTGGCTTTTCCCGGATGGTACAAAATCTGTAGGTCATAGTCTTTTATCAGTTCAAGCCATCTCCGCTGTCTCATATTCAGTTCTTTCTGAGTGAAAAAGTACTTCAGGCTCTTGTGGTCAGTATACACTTCACAGGTTGCTCCATACAAATAGTGACGCCAAATTTTCAGTGCAAACACTACTGCAGCAAGTTCCAGGTCATGGGTCGGGTAGTTCTTTTCATGCGGTCTCAACTGTCGGGAAGCATAAGCAATAACTCTCCCATTCTGCATCAAAACACATCCCAAACCCTTATGAGAAGCATCACTAAAAACAGTATAACCATCCGTACCTGAAGGTAGAGTCAAAATCGGTGCAGTCACAAGTCGGGTTTTCAGTTCTTGAAATGCTGATTCCCTTTGGTCAGTCCAGTCAAACGATACCCCTTTCTGTGTCAACTGAGTCAGTGGTAGGGCAATTTTGGAAAAGTCTTTGACAAATCTTCTGTAATAACCAGCCAGTCCCAAAAAGCTTCGGACTTTAGTTACATTGGTTGGTCTAGGCCAGTTTACTACAGCTTCAATTTTTTGTGGATCAACAGAAATTCCATCCTTGCTAACAACATGTCCCAAAAACATCACATGATCAAGCCAAAATTCACATTTAGACAATTTAGCATACAGTTTCTGTTCTCTTAAGGTTTGCAGGGCAAGTCTCAGATGATGTTCATGTTCTTCTATAGTCTTAGAATAGATCAATATGTCATCAATAAATACCACAATAAAATCATCAAGGTATGGTTTAAAAATTCTGTTCATGAGGTCCATAAATGCAGCAGGGGCATTCGTAACTCCGAACGGCATAACTAAAAATTCAAAGTGGCCATACCTCGTTCTAAAAGCAGTTTTATCAATATCTTCTGGTTTGACTTTCAGTTGATGATACCCTGATCTAAGATCAATTTTGGAAAACACTTGTGCACCACAGAATCGTCAAATAAATCATCAATACGTGTAATGGATACTTATTCTTCTGATTACCTTGTTCATTCATGATGTCGATACACGTCTCGATGAGCCATCCTTCTTCTTTACAAACAAAACAGTGCACCTACGGTGACGTCTTGGGTGCGATAAACTTCTTGTCTAACAGTTCCTGCAATTGTATCTTCAATTCTTTCAGTTCAGTTGGAGCCATTCTGTAAGGAGCTTTAGATATCGGCTGTGTACCCGGAACCACATCCACAATAAATTCAATTTCCCTGTCAATCAAATCACGCAAATCATCCGAAATACATCTGGGAATTCTCTGACTATAGGAATACAATTCACATCAGTTTTAACATTATCATTAGCAGATACAGTCAATACAGAACACAGATATCCTTTACACCCCTTTCTAATCAATTTGACAGCCTTTACCGAAGAGATCAGAAATGGAGGGGGTACTACTCCACCCCATTAAACACAAATTCGGGCAAACCCGTGGGCGGAAAACTACTTGTTTTGTTACACGGTCTATAGTGGCATGGTATTTTTGTAGCCAATCCATCCCAATATTACATCAAAGTGATCTATGTTCAATGGTAGTAAATCAATAAGCAGATGCATATCACAGCAATAATCTCACAAGCGGGATACATATATGCACATGTCATGGATCCCAACAGTGATGATACTTAGCAAATAGTTCATAGGTTCTAAGGGTCTATTCAATTTACGCGAAAAAGCATGCGATACATACGAATGTGTAGACCCCGAATCAATCAATACATAAGCATTTTGAGCACAGATAGAGAGGATACCTGACACAACGGTCTCAGTGTTTTGCACGTCTCCCGGTACTAGGGCAAACACTTTCCCGCCTCATAGGCTCTTTCCGTAGCTTTGGGGTTCGGTTTGGTGCTACATTTGATCTTCTTCGCTCGGTGCCTTTTACTACTAACGGTGGAAGCGAAGGGCAGTCTTTGATTCTGTGGCCCACCTTGCCACACCTGAAACAGGCTCCAGAAATCTGGTAGCAAACCCCTTTGTGCTTGTTGCCACATATGGAGCAGGGTGGAGTAAACCCACTCCCTTGGCTGGGGCTAGTAGTCGACCCCGTATTCTGTTTCTTGTTCGCTGGGTTATGCTTACCTTTCTTAAACTTAAAACCCTGTCTTTTACCTTGCCATTCAGTCGTTGGTGTTTCAGATTGTTTCACTGCTGCAATATTTATCTCGGCCATCAATGCTCGGTTGAGAACACCCACAAAAGTTGGCATTTTCAGAACACTAATTCTGTCCTGTATATTAGCAATAAGGCCTCCTTCAAACCTTCTGGCCTTCTTATATTCGGTATCCATCATATGAGGTGCGTACCTAGCAAACTCGGTGAATTTCTTCTCATATTCGGCAACAGACATATTGCCCTGTCTCAGTTGTTCAAACTCAGTCACTTTTCTGTCTCTAATGCACTGGGGAAAATACTTTTCAAAGAAGGACTCCTTGAACTGAGTCCAAGTCACAATAGTATTCGCCTCTCGGGTCAACATCCACCACCTTCTTGCTTCTTCCTGAAGGGTGAAGGTTGCTACTTGATTTTGTTGGCTTCGGAGCACGGAAACATTTCAAACAATTTCTCGGTCTCAAGAACCCAAGCTTCAGCCTTTAACGGTTCTAAGCCTCCCTGAAAGGACGGCGGTTTCATCTTGCTGAACTTATGGGTCAGTGCAATAATGTCCACCTCATTAGCATTCACATCTTGTATATTCTGTTCCGGTTGCACCGGAGGAGGAGGAGGTGGGGGCTGTTGGTTCGGTTGTTGATCTAGTCTTTCCATTATCAGTCCCATCATTTGTTCAAGTCTGGCCATTCTGGCCTCAGAGGATGATGCTTCAGTTTCATTTGCATTATCCATTTCACTATAAGCAGTTATAACAGTTATCATTATAAACAGTTGTACGGTTAAACAATTTAACATTTTAACTCCTAATCAGTCAGTCATAAGCACACACTTTTCAAACTCATGAGATGCCCTAATTGCTTTTCTAGGACACCCTATAGCTCATTTGGACACGTGTGTGCGGTATAACTCGTGGTTAAGTATCGCTCTGATACCACTCTGTCACGACCCAAACCCGGCCCTATGGGTTTAGCATCAGAATCGCCAAGAATCCGAGATTACCAAAGGCCTACAAAACGATATCTGATTAAACAGAGTTGAGGGCCTGGCGGAAGCCAATACAATATATAAACAGTGTCCATTGAGCTGTGTAAATCTGTATGCCAAAAACATTTTTATGCATTCATACAGTTCAAAACAGTACAATCCATACTGATCTATACAGCGGTACAAGCACATGATGGGGACACAAAACACCCCAAGCCATAGCATGGCAACTCGAACCTCGTAGTGAGGCACATAGGTGGCTTGACAAAGCGGGGACCAATCACGCTCCTAGCTTCGTGCGGTGGTGAGCACCTACATATATATATAAACAGTGAGCTAAAGCCCGGTGAATAACATAACGTGTAAAGAGGTTATGAATGAATGTCCTACTGATAATGAAATCAATTCATTATACAAGATTTCAATCTTTCAAGATTTGGTCAATCAATACTTCAATCAATCGGTCATATGTGGTACATCCATTAGCCTATAAACAAGAGGTCCAAAAGGACCGGCCTTAACATCCAACAATAATGATGGCCATCAATCAAGATGGTTCCACAAGGAAACCGACGAGCTCAGTAACGATCAATAACGATGGTGCTAAGGATGCCCAATCTGATTCAAATACAGGACATACATTCAATAAACAATATCAGTTCAATAAGCAGTTGATTCGGTATTCAAAATAAAACCATTTGAACATATCTTTACACAATCTGTTACTCACGAGATTGGGCTATCGGTAGCTAGAGGCGTCCGTGAGCCAACCCTAAGGTAACAAGAACAAACGTAACAACGCAGCGGGCCTCGCCATGGCTCGGACTCGATTTTGTGTTGCGGTTCATCTGAACCAAAGAGTCCAAATCCGCAAATCGCTTTTGAAGGAAAAGATTTTTGAAAAGAAGTGCCAAACATGGATCGCTTTGCGGATAATGAGTCGCCACCTAAATATTTTAAAATGGGAAATTTAGGAAACCACGACTCGGTGCGAAAAGGCCACGTGTCCGCTATCACCAAAGTTGGCTCGAACTTGGGTACGATTAGGGAAGGTCACATCGTGAGCACCCTCTCGCCGGTCAAAGACCGCCTCTACTAACCATGATATCGATTTTGAAAAACATTGTATGCTCTTATTAGATTATTAGCCTAGGATTACTATGTGATGCTCGCAAAGAAACAAGTATAGGCGGGCGTCAATTGGAACAAAACATTTCATGTTTGTTTGTGAAAGATGGTTTGCTACCCGCAGGTAGGCTTAAAATACAGATTTTGCCACAATCTAGTGGGCTTAACAAACAATCGATGAATTGCTCCAATTCAAATAACCCAACCTCCACCCACAGGCATTCAAGGCAGTTATATCACATAAGCATTTAGCCTCATGGCAAGCATGCTATCATGGCAACACTCACACGCATGCAAGGATGCTAAAGCATAAAACTTACCTAGTACTCCAAGCCAAAACAAAAGCTGATTAGAAATCATGCATGATCCTAAAATATACAGAATGCCTAATGCAACACATGCAAAAATGCAACTATAGCAGGCTCTATTATTCTAGAGATGGCATATGAAATGCAGCTAACATGTATTCAACTTAGAATTGAAATACAAATGCGGTTTGTATGATGCGCCGAGTCCGATGCATGCAATCTGATGAATGATGCAAACATCTTTGTCATCTTTGTATGCTAATTGAAATATGCCCTATATCTAACCATTCAAAGCGGGTAAATAAAAGGAGAAAGAAATGGGGTTGGAAGACATACATCACACTCACACACCCTTATTACATTTATGCCCTCGCAGAGGGTCCGAACAAATAATATCTGACAGAATAAAAGAATATACTGATCGAAATAATATAGATTCTAATTAATTAACAAATTAATTACAAAAATTGAGATGGCGTGCAAGCCGTGGATGCCTCGCTCGGTGGATAGTATATCTTTGGTTTGCCCGTGCAGAAATCCACCGATGCCCCGATTAGCCTCATTTGCGTTTTCCTCGAATTGCGTGCGATTCAAAAGGCGATAATTCTTCATTTTTCTTTGCAGCGGAGGCGGGAAAGGGCATAGCGATGTATTTCACAAATATATGCATGTCTCGATCCTCGCGCCACCAATCACGCATATCGATGCATGATGGCCGAGGAGCAGACGGTACAACTCAATATTGGGATGAATACACATGAATGCTCACGAAACGAAAATGGGATGCCTCGAAATGCGTGCCGGGCACGCAAACCGAGGCGATCTTGAAGATGAAAATCGGATAAACCGGCGTGCCTCGAAGTGCGTGCCTGGTAGCGCCGCAAAACCGAAACCAAAATGGAGATCGAGATAAATCGAGTGCCTCGAAATGCGTGCACGCACGCAAAACCGAGGCGATGATGAAAGAATGAAAATCGGATAAACCGTGCCTCGAAGTGCGTGCACGCGACACGCAAACCGAGGCGATGATGTAATGAGAAAAGCGGATAAAACCAGCGTGCCTCACAGCGTGCCTGGTAGCGCAAATCGAGGCGATGATGAAAGAAAGAAAATCGGATAAATTGCCGCAGTGCGTGCCACAGCGCCGCAAATCGAGGCGATGATGAAAGAATAAAAATCGGATAAAACCGAAGTGCCTCGAAACGCGTGCCCACAGGCGCGCAAATCGAGGCGATGATGAAATGCAATGAAATGGCATACGGAATGCCGGGATGGACTTACACCAACATGGGAGAGCCTCAGCTCACTCACATAGGAGGCCGTCGGGTAAAAATAAGGTCGCCAAACGCGCTACCATGACACGCAAATCGAGGCAATGGCATACAAGCATGAAAATGCAAATTGGGCTTACGCCAACATGAGAGGGCCTCAACCACACTCACATAGGCTGCCGGAATGATAAGAATGAGGTGCCTCGAAGTGCGTGCCCATTGGCACGCAAACCGAGGCAATGCAAAAATGATACGAATGGCACGGGAAATGATATGCAAGCATGGTAATGGAATTTCAGCACCTAAATAAAGGGGAAAACAGCCCCGAAACAAATCGAAACGACACCCGAAGCATGCATTCATCCCGAAAGTACGAAATTAAGCCCCGAAATGGCCTATAGCCATGCTATACATGCAAAGTATGATCATGGCAGCAAGAAAAGTAGCAAGGCAGTCCCAAATATGGCATTTTTTCAGTAATAAACATGGCCAAAATGCAAGCATAGATATGGCAACAAAAGCTCGCAAGAATACGGTAAAAGAGAGGATTTTCAAAGCAAGTGGCATATAGAAAATTCAAATAGAAAAATTTTCTTCTACAACATGAAAGAGGGCCCAAAAATAAGCATATATTCAGAAGATGGCAGCCTCTAAATCATAAGAAAAATATGCTAGAAATAGAAGGCAAAAATGAAGCCACAAGAGGGTATAACCTAAGACATGCAATCTATACACCAAATGACCAAACCTTCTTCATGAAACATGTAAAGGGGGTCAAAATAAGACTAAAATCAGTATGGGTCGAAGTCCTAAAACCAAACACAAATAGGTCAAAAATTGCATGCAAAAAGTGGCACACTAGATGAAATTTGAAGGAGGTGATAGATACAAAGGCCAAATGAAGTTGAGCCTATCTACAATGTTGTAGAGGGGATCATTTTAAGCACAAAATCATTAGGGGTCGGACCCCCAAAAACCAACACAAATAGGTCAATTTTAGCATGCAAAAATGTTACCAACTTGAAGAATATTGAAGGAACTAGTATATACAAACACCAAATGAGGTTGGGCCCTTCTACAAAGTTGTAGAGGGGCTCATTTTAAGCACAAAAGCATTAGGTGTCGGAGCCCCAATTCTCAACCAATTAAAGGATAGAAAAGGATCAAGAAAATGCCCTAAAAGTTGGTTTTGAATACTTACCCTTGAAGACTTGTCTTTCTTTGCTTCTTGGCTTGGATTTGTGGCTTATCAACCTCTGAAATCCACTTCCTTGCTGCTGGAATCGAAGTTGGAATGGTGAGGCTTAGGGTTGATGAAGGAATCAAGCAAGAACTTGAATCTTTTTTGGAGTTTTTAGCTATCAAGATGGAGGTTTTTGCCTTGGTGTTCTTGAAGAGATTTTTTTCAACCTTGAAGAAGGAGGGGGAGGGGCCTTCAAATAGGCAAGAAAATGGGGTGTAAAAGGAGGAAAGCATCCAATCTTTCCCTGAAATGTCCAGGATGAGGGAGACACTTTGAAAGCATGGATACCGAACTGGAGCAGGCTAAGAAGTCTGGCCGGCCAGAAGTTTGCTCAAGGTGGCCGGCCACCACACCATGGCCGGCCACCACCTCCATGGCCGGCCACCACCTCAAAAAACAACTTCAAAATTTATGGCCGACCACCAAACACAAGTGTCCTCCCATGTGTGTAGAATAAGGCCCCAGGGTCGGAATTTGGCAACACTGAACCAGGAGTCACAACATAGAGCTTGAAGGAGAGGCCCAAAAATGAAAGGCACAATTTGGCCGACCACCATACCAAAGTGTCCTCCTAGATGTGTGCAACAAGGTTCCAAGGCGGAAATTGGCAACACAAGGCGAGTCACAACATAGAGCTTGAAGGAGAGGCCCAAAATGAAACTCATAGTTTCGGCCGACCAAGAGTTGGTAGGGTCCTCCTGTGTCCCTCATCACAGATATATAACTTTGGTTGGTAGATAATACCCCCAACATGTTCCACATTGGCCCGGAAGTGACACAAACCGGCTCCGCAGGAGTGAAACTGGCTTTCTGGCATAATTGCTCGCCTCCCACCCCCCTCTCATCTTCCTGCTGTTGTAACAGATGTACCTGCCAAGTTTGAACAAAAACTAATGAGAAATGAACGTTCGGGGCCAAACCGAAAATCGGGATCCGAAATGGTCATGCGAAGTGGTGTTCGGCGAAGTGGGTATCCGCGACCCGTGTCCTCTGGAATGACAAAACAGAGGTACCTGCCAAAAACCGGAGACGATGGATGCGAAATGAATGCTCGGGACCAAAATCACGCAGTTCGGGGTCGAAATGGGTCGCCGCACCTAAGTGGTGTTCTACCAGTGGGCATCGAGGCCCCGTGTTCCTCGGAACACTAAAGCAGAGGTCTCCGCCAAAAACCGGAGAAGTCGGAGATGGTTGGGCGGTCCCAGCCGAGGCACCTGACCTAACTTCAAAACCGAACCGCCCGAACGGCAAAATGGCCTACGACCACGAAAAGTAGCCCACGGCCACCGGGAGATAGTCTACAACACCACTCCCTTCCTCGAAAGAAAGCAGAGAAAACGAGTCTGGTTCGCAAACCAAGACAAGGTAGAGAAGAGGGTTCGGAAGTCCGGAGGCAGGGCGCGCGGCCACGACTCTGAGACTTCGGAACGAGCACAGTATGCAACATCACCGAGTGCTCTATCAGCGACATCTGAGTCTTAAGGTCGGTCAAAAATGGTGTGTCTCTGATTGCCTCTTTGTGTAACTCTAAGTCAAGAAGTGGCGGAGTGAATGTCAAAGCCCAGAGACGACCCATTTTGACAAGGTCAAGACTTAGACAAACATACGAGATAAACAGAGATATGTGCCCGCATGAGGGCCAAATGCAAAGTGATAGTAGCGAAGCGGATGATCATGCAAATGCAAGAAGTTGTAATGAAGCGGTATTGACAAATAGATGCAGTTTTTAAGCAAGGATGCAAAGCAAACAACTACATTTCATACAGTTAGGAATGCGAGAATCATTCAATCCTCGCGTCTCACACGGAGAAGATACGATACTGCTGATTCGATGCAGTCGCATGACCTCAAATGAACCGTACATACAATATCGTTCGCAAAATAGAGAAATGAAACAAGAACAATATGCCGACAACATATATTCTATGTGATTCCTATGATTCCAAAAGTTCGACACACACGCGTCGTGAGCGAACAATGCAACGTAACGCGAGGAAAGGTAATGCGTGATAACGCATGTTTATGCACGAAAGCGGTATATCAAGAAATCATGCATGATAATGCAAAACAATCACGAGAATGCGAATTAGAGCCGGATAATGACAAATGAGCACAAATCAGATGCGGTTGTTGCACAATAACGATTTGGAAAATCGCATTCCGTGACGCAGAATCCGATCATGACCTCGATTTACATTCCGGGAGGTCACGACATGATTAAAATGGATACACTCCGATTTCGATGAATAACGATGAGACACATGTCAATAATTGCAATTAAAGTTTATTGAACAATTGCGAAAGTGTACTTTTCTTCAACTTTTTCGGTCCCGGAGCTCTGATTTTCCTCAAAATTTGCAGAGAGGTAGGGAGGAGGAAGGTGGTCGGCCAGCCCTTTGCCCTAGGAGGCCATCGGCCAGGCCAAAAGTAGAGGGCGGCCACCAGGTTAGGTGGTTGGCCGCCACCGCCTAAAAGCAGGCAAAATGGTCATTTTGGCATTTTCAATATATATGCACCTCCATTGCCTCAAATCACACCCAAAGTTGCAAAACTTCTTCCTCTTGCTCTCTAGGCCACTTTCTCTCTCAGATCTGCATTTTATACGTCCTCGGCCTCCCCACGCAAGTTGTTTTTGAAATCTTTGATTTAAGCACTTTGAAGCGACTAAATTTCGACTTTGGGGCTTCTCTTCTCATTTTCACCACTTGAGGTAATTTTGTTTCAATATTTGGAAAATTTTCCGGGGTTGACTTTTGTTGACTTTTTCATTTCCGAGAGTTGACTTTTGTTGACTTTTTCCAATTTTGGCCCATTTTGCTCATTTTGCTCCTCTTTGCAGATTTCTGAATGGCGGTCATTTTCCTCACGACGGAGGTTTTCCGGTGCGGAGATGATTTTGACTTTATGGTATTCACGGGTTCGCCTTTCTTTCCGATAGATATGCTCCGTGGTTCATAGGCTTCATGAGCCACTTTCCCATTTTACCGATTTTAACGATCGAGCACCGGATCTTCTCTTACGAGGCGAGCAAAGACCTCTCCTATGATGCGAGGTATTTTATTATTCGCATCTTTCGTGCATTACGTACCTTTGCCATGCTTAGACACAGCTTTAGCTTACGACCAAGATTGTATTTCGAGCATGTGACTTAGCCACTTGAATTTCATGAACACTTGGCGCATTGAATAATTGTGAACGCACAGTGTACCTTAGTTAGAAATTGAGCACGCAGCCCTAACATTGATTCACTGAAGACACAGCCTGAAGTTGAAAATGAGCACACAGCACATACTGACCAAGAGTAGGACACGTAGTCTCCAAAACTCAGATTTTCTGAACACACAACCCTAAACTTTGAAGCACCGAACACACAGCCCAGATTTGAAGTGAACACACAGCCCACTGACGTTGAGTAGAACACAGTCCCAATTTGAAGTGAACACACAAATCCGATGTTGAGTAGAACACACATCCCAAACTTGAAGCAAACGCAGATCCGCGATGTTGAGTAGAACACGATCCCAAACTTGAAGCGAACACACAGTTCACTGATGTTGAGTAGAACACGCAGTCCCAAGCTCGAAGCGAACACACAGCCCACTGATGTTGAGTAGAACCCGCAGTCCCAAACTTGAAGCAAACACACAGTCCACTGATGTTGAGTAGAACCCGCAGTCCCAAACTTGAAGCGAACACACAGTTCACTGATGTTGAGTAGAACACGCAGTCCCAAGCTCGAAGCGAACACACAGCCCACTGATGTTGAGTAGAACCCGCAGTCCCAAACTTGAAGCGAACACACAGTTCACTGATGTTGAGTAGAACACGCAGTCCCAAACTCGAAACGAACACACAGCCCACTGATGTTGAGTAGAACACGCAGTCCCAAACTCAGATGTACTGAAACTTTGAACACGCAGCCCAAATACCAAATTTACTGAACACGCAGCCCGTTTTCACTTCATTTGGCACACAGCTCATTTTCGCTTTATTTGCACACAGCTCATTTTCACTTCATTTGCTGATTCATGCATTGATTCTAAATGCAGGTTCGTTCTCGGACAGTTCGAGGATATGGCTCCGGCGCCGCAAGGGAATGGTATTTTGAGCTTCCGGAAGCTGTCCGGGGATTGGTCGATCTTGCAGGATTTGGGCCATTCTGCAGAGGGTTAACTCGTTGCCTCATTAGTAGGACCCTATTTGCAGCTTTAGCAGAGAGGTGGTGGGACACTACCAATTCCTTCCATTTTTCATGACGGGGACATGACCATGACCCCACTGGATTTCGCTATGCTCACCCTAGACTTAGGCGGTAGGCCCATTCCCTATGACGAGGATATGGGTGAGTGGCAGGCTGCCTGGATGCATTTGTTGGGGACACACCCGCCTGTAGACAGAGGTTCGGGGAGAGTCCGATACTCCTGGTTTGCTTCCTATTTCCGGCGGCCACAGATGGAGCCCGAGACTCCTGAGGAGGCGGAGCAGTACGCCCGTGGTTTCCTTATGTACCTCCTCGGTACCACCTTGTTCGCCGATAGAGGGAACATGGTAGGGTTGTACTTACTGAGCGCTCTAGTGGACCTATCACAGGTGAGCCAGTATGATTGGGGCGGCGCTGGCCTGGCTACCCTTTACTGCTACATGAGCGCAGTCTCTCGCACACGAGGGGACTTACTTGGCGGCTACTGGAGAGCCTGGGAGGTACATTCCGTCCTCTTGATTTTCATTTTCTCCTCATTACTTGTTCATGCACACACACACAAGACTTTGCATTCTCAGATTCGCCTTTTAGCACTTTGTACTCACACTCTGCATTGCCTTTCTCAGCTGTGGGTGTATGTGTACTTCCCTACATTGGCCCCGGAGATGGAGGTGGTGGGACCTCCTATGACTCCATTTTCTTTAATGTTTGAGGGAGAGCATCTGGCGAGGCCTCGAGAGACTCTTTCCTCTCTGCGACGATACTTTGATACTGTTCGAGCGACAGAGGTATTGCTTGAACTCTCAGTTCGTTTTACTTTTATGTTTGATCCGCTCAGATATCCGATTGATCGATTTGTATACTGGTTATCCACAGATCGCTTCGCGCCTTTGGGCGATCTTGATTTGAGCTCGAGACTCAGTATCTGAGCGCCGAGTTGTGGTCGAGATAGATTCTCGCTCGAGGGACCCGGTGGTTTGGTTCTCGGGAACGCTTTGCCGATATGGGGGCGATTCTCGAGACACTCGCCAGGCTCCAGACACCATGCGGATCGGCCGATAGATTATCCCCGAGGAGGTCGAGCAAGATATGCGCAGGCGATGACGCTTTGTTGCATCATCTCGATGGGAACTACGCCACCTACCGCGATATATTTGATGCCCGCTGACGGAGTGCGGGCTCCGACGGACCTCTCAGTGCACCGTCTTCGAGTCGCGCCCATGCTACAGATATCCCTTCTTCTAGCAGGGCTGGCAGATCCAGAGGTGGGGGCAGTTCGATCCCTCCGTCTCTTGATCATCCGGGGTGGCCAGACATGCCGACCGAGTTGACGAACTGGCGATTTGGGACGCCTTACCAGATTCCGATAGAGCCTCCTCTGCCTGATCACAGATATGTTAGAGACCCTGACTCGCCCCCGGTATGTTTTTCAGCTTTGATTTATCAGTCAAATATTTGAACATTGATTCCGTTACTGATAATTTTGCATTTGTATTTGCGACCTCTGTTGAATATACTGGACGAGCCGCCGGATCCGGCCTCATTCGAGGGCATGATCTTCTGAGGAGAGATGAGCATCGTGGGTGTGGAGGTCTTGTCCATTTTCCTGTACTAGCATGTTTCGATGATGCTCGGTTTTAGACCTTCGCTATCTTGATAGATGTAGAGCACATCCGACACACACCCTTTTCACATTACGCATTTACACCGCTTTTTTATGCTTGAACCGATGTATTGCACTTTGCATCTTGATGCCTCCGATATGCTTCTCGCGGCCAGCACGGGCCCTCTCTCGAGAGGTCGAGGTGCTAGACCTACCCGAGGCTGAGGATCGGAGGAGCCGGACCATCCAGTCTCATCGAGGAGCCGGGCGAAGGAGGGTCGCTCGCCGACGCAGGCACCCATCGCCGAGGATGACGAGAGGAGGAGATCGCAGATCATGTGTCGGGCGTCTCGGAGAGGAGGCCCCGGTCTTGGTTCCGAGAGCGAGACGAGCTGAGGGGATCCGGAGGATGACAGCCCGATCCGGATGGTGATGATGATGTGGAGATTATCCATGAGAAAGGATGAGGGGCCTCTTCTCGCTCCCGAGGGCACTGATGTTATTTCCTGCTTTATTCTACTTTTTAGCTAGTAGTTTGCAGCACTTTGCACATTTGTTAGGCAGTTTTATTTTCTGTAAAACTTGTACCTTTATTTTTGTAAGACATGATGAAATGAAACAGCTTTTGAAAAGATGTTGTATTTGAAATTCTCAGCATCGCATCGCATTATCTTGCACAAAATGGAATTGAATGGAAATGCGCCTCATGTATTTACCGGGTTAGGTGGGGAACCGACGCAACAAAGCAAAACAAAACGACTCACTAAGAAATAAAACAGAATCTTAGCGAGTTTACAACTCGATAAACAAAGTACAATAATGTTAACGACTCAATAGACAAGACTTAACAAAATTGTGTAATCAAAAAGTAACAACTCAAAACGCAAAACGCGACAGCTCGACAAAATTTACAACTCAATAAGCAAAAACAACAACTCAATGAGCAAAAATATAACACGATGCACTGCGGATGGACTATCTGGATAGTGGAGTGTATCCAAAATTGATAGGCCTGGATGCCTTCTACTGCCGGGAGACAATCAGATTTGCAGGGAGTCCACTACTGCTATAGGTAATGTTTCCCACCCAAGCTCACTTGTATTTGCTTACATCACTCGACCCTCGGGCTCGACTTTTCTCGCAAAAAAAAAACTTTATCTTACTTTTCTCTCGTCGTACATCTCTCTATTCTTTATTCTCTCATTTTTCATCCCTCCCCCAGATATAGTTGATGGAGAAGTTGCAAGTTGTGGACTCTTGCCCTGCCTATTCAGCCCGCGGCTACTTCTTTCGGTAACGCCTAGTTAATGCTCCCGATGAGAGTCGGTGGTTCAACGGATGCGAACTTGTCGCCAGATCGCATTGCATGGCGCCGCCCACGGCTTAATCTTTTCGATGAGTTACAAAGAAGTTCAGGATACTTGGGATCCGCTGATCGGCTTGACTCATAGATATTTTATCTCCCATTCCGTACTCCGCTTGTTCGGTCATACAAGATGGGCCTAAGTTGGCATCTCAAGCTTTGACTAGCTCGAGGGGCGCAGGACACCGACTAGACTATGCCCCATTTATTGCTTTATTAGTACTTTCAAAGTTTTCTAGCGTGAGTGTAATGAAAAACAACTTCAATTGTATGCAAGAGCAAAAGAACTCGCTTTTGAAATTAATGAAATTGAAGGTTGTAATCGAAAACCCCCGCTTTTGGTCCAAAATGGTCTTAGTTGTGAAAAGATTAATTTGAACAAAGTCAACTTTATGAAAACTTTTCAAAACTATTTTCGATATGGATCGGAACTGGACACGCCTGAAATCTGTCACTGAGATACACAACCCCGAATCCTAGCAACTGGAAAGTTGCCCCTAGTTTGAATGATGATGCCGCAACACTCCATTGCAACGGAAAGTTGCCCCTAGTTTGAATAGCACTGCATCTGGGAGATCGTAGTGAATGCCGATGAATAAAGATGACCGAGGTGATCAAAATGGACTAAGTTGATCGGGAAAAGATTGTGATCGAACTTCAAGATGAAGGCGCCACGTATCCCAAAGATGAGAATCAAGTCTTACGTAGTTCGTGCTCAGTTCGCCGAGTGTTTTTGCTCTCCTTTGCGCTCTAACTTTTGCCAAGGTCGCCTTTGCGTTTTCAACCTTATGAGCTCGCTTTTATAATTTTCAAATTTTCAATGCTCGAAGTTTTGCCTAGGTCGCCCTTTTCGGTTTTCGCCCAGCGAGCCTCTCAAGGGTAGTATTTCTTCAACTTGTCCATATTGATCGGTTGGGAAAACTCCAAGCCATCTAGATCCATCGTAACCACACTCCACCGACCAGATTGACTTGATGATGTAGGACCACCAATTGGGTCCGAACTTGCCCTTGGGTCGTGGATGGGAGCTCGGTTTGTCTTTGAGTACCAAATCTCCTTCTTTCAAGTTCTGGACTTAACCTTCTTGTTGAAAGCTCGGGCGATTCTGCGTTGATAACCCCGAACGTGGCATGTGCTTTCAATCTCCTTTCATCAAAGAGCATGAGTTCTTCAAACTCGCTGGTCGCTAATCCGCTTGGCTATCGGCACTTTCGGCCAATACTGCAATGATGGGACCTCGATCTCAATTGGTAGAACGGCCTCCATCCCATAGACTAATGAGTACGGAGTCGCCCAAAGAGAAGTTCTCGATCAAGTCCTCAGAGCCCCATAGAGCAAACGGCAACTTATCCGCCATCCTCGAGGTTTCCACCATCTTCGTAATATGCGCTGATATTCTTGTTGGCGGCCTCAATCGCCTCCGTTGGTTTGCGGCCGTAAGTAGACGACTTATGAAAAGCCACGTATTTCTCCAACAAGTCAATCACCTCCTTCTTGAAGTGGGAACCATTGTGCGAGACTATTTCATTCGGACTCGTAGCGGCGATGATGTTGTTCTGATGAATTTTGCAACGTGTGAAGCTTTCAGCACTGCATAAGATTGGGCCTCAACCCACTTTGTGAAGTAATCTATCGCTACGAGGATAAACTCATGCCCATTTGACCCTTTCGGTGTGACGGCTCCGATCACATCAATTCCCCAGACAGAAAAAGGCCATGGCGAAGTCATGTTGTACATTTTGGCCGGAATGTTCATGCGATTTGCATGAATCGACATTTGTGGCATCGCCGACCAAACCGACAATCCTCCTCCATGGTGGACCAATAATAACCTTGCCTAAGGATCTTCCTAGCCAACATCACCCCATTCATATGTGCACCGATTCACCCCGTGGATGGCTTCCATCGACGCTTGGACTCTTCAAAGATCAACACACGCTTTATGCATTCCCAGATGACCTCTTCTATACGCTTTACCCGCAGATGATGAACTGGATGACATTCTTCGATTGCCCTCTTGTCTTTGGCATTTACTGGCGTATGTTGCTTTCCAAAAGTTCCAGATGTCGTAATACCGTGGGGTGTTTGTCCCGAACTTCATCTATGGTCGCAATCGACTCATACAAAAGCGAATTCGTCGATAATGACCGGACGATTCGGACTCCACGGGATGTCTATCATGGATGATAGAGTTGCTAAAGCGTCTGAACTTGTTGTTCTCTCTTAGTAGATAAGCGAAATTCAGCTTCTCAAACCGAGGAATCAGAAAATCCAAGGTTTGGTGATACATCATCATATTTTCTTCTTTTACTTTCCAGTCTCCTTTAGCTTGAGACACAACAAGATTCGAATCTCCGATGACGCCCAAATTGCCTTGCCCTAATTCCGTGGTCGCTTCCATACCAAAGAATGCACGCCAGATTCGCCCGTTATTTGAGACTTTGAAACGGAGTTTGAAGGCTAGAGGGACACGGGAATTGTCGGGTGCTATCAGCAACACTCCTATCCGCACCCATGTTGATTTGACGCCCGTCAAAGTACATTGTCCAACTTTCCTCGTCGATATGCGTAATTGCTTCATCCGGGAATAGGTACTCAATCGCTTCATCCCTCAACCGGATGGTCAAGAAGGAACTCGCTCTCGCTCGCCTCTTTACTGACTTGCGCCTCACATATGTAAGATCATTATCCGACAGCAACAAGAACCAACGAGCTAGCCTACCCGTAGTTACCGGTTTCTAAAAGATATTTGATGGGATCAAGTCGCGAAACCAGTATTACAGAGAGAGCTAACAGTCAGTCCCGCAGCTTCCTGGTAGCCCATACCAGAGCTAAGCAAGCCTTTTCCAGCGGCGTATACCGGGTTTCATACTCTAGCATTTTCTTGCTCAAATAATAGATGGCTTTCTCCGCCCTATCTTCTGATTCTTGTGCAAGCATGCAGCCCATTGTGGTCTCAGTCACTGACAGGTACAAAATCAACGGTTTCCCTGATTCTGGTGGTGATAAAACGGGTGGGTTCTCAGAGATATTCTTTAACTGCTCAAACGCAGCTTGGCACCGGCCGTCCCATTGGAATTTCTTGCCTTTCTTGAAGACCAAAAGTGGTTCACAAGTCAAGGTTAGTTTTGAAATAAACCGCCTTATGAATTGCACTTTACCCGTAAAGCCTCGCACCTCTTTTTCTTTGGTGGTGGCATTTCTAAGATGGCCTTGATTTTGGAAGGGTCGACCTCAATACCCCTTTATGAATCGAAACCCCAAAGATTTTTCCCAACAGAACACCAAACGACATTTCGAGGGTTTAACCGCAACTCGAATTCCCCGATCCTTGGAAAAACTTGCAAGGCGGTGTAATGGCCCTCTCTTTCTTTGGACTTGACAATCATGTCGTCCACGTACACCTCAACCTCTTTATGGATCATATCATGTAGTATTGTGGTCGCGTCTGCTGATAAGTAGCCCCAAAGATTCTTCAACCCAAACGGCATGACCCGATAGCAAGATGTTCCCACGGGTGGTGAATGCGCTCTTCTCCGTCCTCCGGTGCCATCACGATCCGGTTATAGCCCGAGAAGCCATCCATGAACGAGAGCAGGGCATGCCCTGCTATAAAGTCCACTAGCCCATCAATGTGTGGCAAGGGAAAGTCGTCCTTCGGACTGGCTCTGTTTAAATCCCTGAAGTCTACGCACACCCGGATCTTGCCATCTTTCTTCTAAGACCAAGCACTATGTTGGCCAACCAAGTGGGATATTCGATACTAGCAGGAAGCCCGCCAATTTGCTTGGTGACCTCTTCTTTGATCTTGAGAGCCCAATCCCGGATCCTTCCGAGCTTCGAATAGGTCGGGTCAAGGGGGATCCGATGTCAGATAATCTTGATCGATTCCAGCATGTCTTCAGGGACCACGCGAAAACATCTTTGAAATCTTTTAATAAAGCGACTAAGCGCCAAGGTTCGAAGACAACGTGGACCCGATCCGACCAGCGGGTCCTCCTCAAGACTAATATTCACAAAAATGATTTCATCCGTTAAAGGCTTAACAAATCTCTCGTTCTTGCTCAATTAAACGTTGTAAAACGGAGGCACTTCCCCTCGCTGTTTTGATCAAAATTTTGAAAGTCCGAGTTAATGCAATAAATTAGGGGCACGTAAAAGTACTCAAAACCACATTCACCTCATTCTCATTAAGTTCATCCAGATCATCCAATTCATCGGTTACAGACTCAAAAGAAAAGGAAAAAGACGACCGACAAGACTCGCATCCGTTAACATCCCCGGAGTACCAGACCAGACTCAACGAGCTGAACTCGATTCGACTCGAAGACTCGGTGGAATCAGATTCGCCACTACCGATCTTTAATCGTTGGATAAGAATCCTCCTCGACCGCTAAATGAGAGAGGGTGCGATCGATCGTCCCAAGATAGTCTGCGGTTGGCAGCCTGCTTCATCTCCAACCATGGAAACCGCGACGTTATTCCCCAAGCAATCTGGTCGATCGGAGGATCGAGAGGAGACATGCAGGTTACCCCCATTTCCAATTCAAGGCCTCAGACTCACCGCTTTATTCTCGCCTCGCTTGTTGGTCTGCGCTTTCGCAGAACGCTATCCCCAGATAGTTGCAGTCGAAGAAGATTTCGAAACTGCACGCGCTTCCCCTCCGCGTTCAACCATGGTTCTGGGAAGCCGCAAAATGGAAAATCCTCCCCCTCCCGGACGAAGCGTCCGTTCAGGGTACCCCAGATGGGCCTATGCATTAGATCAAAAGGCTTCCCACTGCTCGCCGCCCAACCTGGCCATTTCCTTTCCTTTCCTCGTCCAGCCTTCTTTGGTAGGCAGATAACCTAATCCAAAGGTATGTGGATTATGTGGCACTTCGGCCAATGCTGCGACACCTTTCCGGCCGCTTCTTCCCAATCCCATCCCCGGGATATGCTGTAGCTTGTTCATGAGGTAGACGGCTTGAGCGCTGACATACAAACCCTCATTCACAGCCATTATGTTTTGCACCACCCGGGCCTCAGCCAAAGTAAATCCCGATATAAACATATCCTCCATGCCGTGTTCAATCTCCAGATGGCGAGATACCTCGGAGGATGGATTGATGAGTTCCCAAAAACAATGGCTACTCCCTTTCCAAAGGGTATTTCACCATTTGATGTAGAGTAGATGAGACGGCTTTCACCGATGCAACCAGGTCGCCTAAAAGCATGTTGAAAGACGCAGGACCTCCAAGACATGAAAATCTATTTCGTGTTGTCCAGCCCAATTTTGGTTTGATTTTCACCGTCCCCAAGACATCCCTCGCTTGTATTATCATATGCTCGACACTTGAGTAGTCGGTGAAGTCCGCAGTTTTAACCCGATTGCATAGGCCGCTCGCCGACAAACATTGATAGCGGACCCGGTGTCAACAAGAACCACCGAATCCATTTGTCCCCATTCTCTACGAGATGTAGAGAGGTCTGTTATGGTCCACGCCTCAGCGGCAATTCTTTGTCCGTGAAGGTTAATGCCGGGAACCTCTCCGGGAAGACCAAACCAACTAGTTGTTCCGCGAAGTTTCGATGGAAAGTTTCGCTCTGTCCATGGCAGATAAGACAACGGCACCTCGGCCATAAGCATCCCCAAATGGAGATGTCGCTTGTATTTTCTTTAGCCGCTTCAAGATGCCTCTTCTTCCGCTTGCTTTCTTCGCTTTCTCTGCCTCCTTATCTTTCCTCGATGCCTCGGGTTGATCAAGGTGTGGAGGCTTGAAATACCGCCCACTCCTAGTCATGTGGTCTACCTCCTCGAGGTACAGTCTTGTCCCGTTAGCCACACCGCCTTGATCTTCGCCTGGTGGGCAAGATACAAGTCGTCATCTTCCCACCACATTCCATTAGCGTCTAGCAAGCATCCGTCTGTTCGCTTGTTTGTGCTTAGGCTTTCATGTGTTCATTGCGCTTCGCAAAGACTCTCGGCTCCCTCATGGTTCTTTGCTTTTCTGCTCTCAGAGGCCCATCTCTTTCTTGTTCCTCCAAAGAACAAGCATGCGGTTCTCAAAATGTTTCGTTCTTGAGCGAAATTCTTCAGACCGGGCGCCTCCCAATGTAATTCGATCCTCGGCCTTCCGCCACAAATGGTACAATATCAGGCTGACCATCCAACCACCCGACGACTTCTGCTGACTCCTCATCTTCGAACCAATTAATCGGTGCATCCCCTGATTCCTTCTCGTAGGATTGAAGGTTGGCGAAGTCCTTGTCCACCGATCAAATCATCCCCACGATTCAAGCTTGTCCCCGAGCATACACAACTCGGCCTCTTCCCAAGAACCCCATACTCGGCTTAGATGGCTCATCGACAAGATATATCCACTGGATCATAAGCTCGCCAAATGAATTCTCGATAGCTCCACCCCAGATTCATGATTCGCTCTCCTCAAGCGCCCATTCCATTCTCGGTCACCACCTTTGGCTCAGTTGGGTTGGGGAAGTGTCCAACACGCACAAGTCAAGCTTTCGGTCGGGAAGGACCACCTCGGCTTGGGTAAGTGGGAGGAGTTATGTAAATACCGATCGTAAGACGCGCTTCATGGATAAGGTTGACTCTTTTTGGTGGATCTTGGTTGTGTTTGGGGAGTGGGTTGTTTGTGACGTTGGGTCCTTGAGGAGGTAGAATGATGTTCTTGTCAATGAGGTCCTGAATCTCATGACGCAGCCTGTAACATTGGTCGGTGTCATGACCATGCTGCTGGTGGTATTGGCAATATTTGGCTGGATTATGGGAAGGGGGGAGTGGATTCGGTAGAGGCCTCGGTTCCAAGGGTTTCAGGTGCCCCTTTCTGACTAGAACCCCGAGGACCTTAGACAAAGGCATATAGAGTGGGGAGAAGGTTCGTTGGCCCCTGGGTTGATATCTTGGGGCTTGATTACTGCTCCCCGAGGCATCAGAAAAAGGTGTGGCCGCTGCGGACCTTGGTTGGGAAGGGGGATTGGTGGTGACCATTCCGACCTCTGAAGTTCTTGTATTGGCAGAGCCACTCGGGCCTGCATTGGTATTCCGATTAAATGTTCTTCGGGGCTGATCCCGATCTTGGTCAAACAGACCCTGTTTCATTGCATCCTCTATCTGCATCCCCATATCATGCAGATCTGCGAAGGTGGGGAAAGGGATCAAAATCATCTTCTTCATTATTTTCGGCCGGAGATTGCGACAATCATCCGAATTTGATCTCTATCGGTTGGCCTCAAGGTCATCATCGATGCCTTGGCTCTCCACCGTGACGAAATCGAAAAGACTCTTTAGGCTCGCCGTCGTCTCGAGACCACGAGTCGTGTCCTCGATTTGCGTGTTGTATGAGTGTTGTGCAAGGAAGGCCTCAGGCATCTCATCCCAGTTTGTTTTCAGATCATCAAGGAGTTTTGAGTACCAAGTGGATGCCACACCCGACAGGGTTCGACCGAACAAAGAAAGCTTTTATGCGGGTTAGGCCCATTGGTCTTAAGACGTCCGAGAATAGCCGAGGTGTACCATAGGATCCTCGGACCCATCAAAGCGATCGATCTGGGGCATTTTAAATCTGTCGGGCAGAGTCACGGCCACATCAGTATAGCCGTCTTCAATATTTGGGATGGCCTTCGCCCCTTGAGACTTCTTAAAGAGCTTCTCCAACTTGCTCAATTTCAGAGCTGTCTGGTCTACCTCGAACTCAAATGGAGAGTCCGGGTGCTTAGGGGTAATGTTTTTGGACAACAGTGGTAGAAGCGAGCGAGCCACCAGATTGGATGACCTGTGTCCTCTTGAACGTTTGGGGGGGGTGGCAGAATGTTCTGTTGATTCGGGAGGGTATTCTGGGCAGTCTGGGCGTTTTGAGGGTTTGGAGGGGCATTCTGGCCAGCAGGTATTTGTTCAGGTAATGGGGCCCCGGGCGGAGGAGGAACCTGATTTGAAGCAGACGCCGCGTTGTAATCGGTGATCAACTCGCATTGGGCCATGATGCCCGGCCTTGTTCGAAAATTCCGCCTGGCGGATAGCGTCATCTTGCATTTGCTTCATGCTTTTACCATCCGGGCGATCATCGCCTCTATTGTTGGGTTCTCGTTGTTCCATCGAAAAAGCGCAAGGGTGTCTCTATAGCGTAAATGGGAATCTCAACCCGACTATCTGTCTCTAAAGTAGACCATTGTACCAATAATTCGCTCGATGGATCGCGTTTCCTCGGTCTCCTTCTAATAACCGGGGTAGTGAATGGAATATCGGATGTCCGTCAACTAGATCCTCGGATCGAGTAAGTCGGCGACCTCGGGTCCGTATTGCTTGGAAATATCGGTCGCTAAGCAATTGTGCTACAAACCGTCCCTAGCAAAAGAATAAATAAAAGCGAAAAGAAATAAATAACCGTAAATAAAGCATAACGGCTTAAATTGAATACACCACACGATCGGGTATAAAAGCAGGCAAAGATAACGGCTTAAATTGAATATACCACACACAATCGGGTATACAAGCGGGCAAAAGATAACGGCTTGAATTGAATACACCACACACATCAGTATACAACAACACACAGCTTGGTAAATTTGGCTATACACCGCCTCAAATCTTGGGTCAATATTCTCAGATCACCGTTTACGATAAACTGAATCTGATATCCGCAGACAACTGATTCTCAAATACTGGATAATGCCCGCAGGCCTGATTTCCCAAATTCAAAAACTGATGCCCGCAGGCCTGATGCCCAAACTCATACTGATACATGCATTCCCTGTAGAGGCACACTCTAACAAGCACATAGCAGATAAATGAGAGCCAAAACACCCCTATGTTGGGGTAGGGTTTACCTGTCCTATTTTGTCAGGGACTAGGGTTTCACTACGCACACAGCGGCTTCAAACAACCTATAAACGGGTAAGCAACCTGTCCTAGTTTGGAATGGTCACTATGGATCCAAATATGCACTAAGTTGAATGGTCAAAAAGGGTGCCCCGGTAAAACCGGGGTTTGTGTTCTATCTTGGCAGAGTTCAGAATCGCAAGCCTTATGGACATGCCTTGACAAGACAAGCCTCCGGCAAACCGCTCAGGAATAGCAGATGGCAAACACGGTGTCCTAGGCGCACCAATGCAAATGCAATGCAAAGAAACACACAAATGTAGTCAAAACCAGATATCAAGAGTTCGAGTCAAGTTCTCTAAGTCCCCAGCGGAGTCGCCAGAATCAGAATAACGCTTGCGAGGAACCTCGCCTGACTCGGACTCGATTTTTGTTATGTTCTAAATCTGAACCAAAGAGTCCAAATCCGCAAATCGTTTTGAAGGAAAGCAGATTTTTGAAAAGAAGTGCCAAACATGGTGCTTTGCGGATAATGAGTCGCCACCTAAATATTTTAAAATGGGAAATTTAGGAAACCCCGACTCGGTCGAAAGGCCACGTGTCCGTCATCACCAAAGTTGGCTCGGGAACTTGGGTACGATTAGGAAGGTCACATCGTGAGCACCCCTCTCGCCGGTCAAAGACCTACTCTACTAACCATGATATCACGATTTTGAAAAACATTGTATGCTCTTATTCCGATTATTAGCCTAGGATTACTATGTGATGCTCGAAAGAAACAAGTATAGATCGGGCCGTCAATTGGAACAAAACATTTCATGTTTGTTTGTGAAAGATGGTTTGCTACCCGCAGTAGGCTTAAAATACGATTTTGCCACAATCTAGTGGGCTTAACAAACAATCGATGAATTGCTCCAATTCAAATAACCCAACCTCCACCCACGAGCATTCAAGGCGCTTATATCACATAAGCATTTAGCCTCATGGCAAGCATGCTATCATGGCAACACTCACACGCATGCAAGGATGCTAAAGCATAAAACTTACCTAGTACTCCAAGCCAAAACAAAAGTCGATTAGAAATCATGCATGATCCTAAAATATCTGTAATGCCTAATGCAACACATGCAAAAATGCAACTATAGCAAAGCTCGGCTATTCTAGAGATGGCATATGAAATGCAACGGCTAACATGTATTCAACTTAGAATTGAAATACAAATGCAGCTTTGTATGATGCGCCGAGTTCGATGCATGCAATCTGAGATGAATGATGCAAACATCTTTGTCATCTTTGTATGCTAATTGAAATATGCCCTATATCTAACCATTCAAAGCGGGTAAATAAAAGGGAGAAAGAAATGGGGTTGGAAGACATACATCACACTCACACACCCTTATTACATTTATGCCCTCATGTGAGGTCCGAACAAATAATATCTGCACCAATAAAAGAATATACAAATCAAAATAATATAGATTCTAATTAATTAACAAATTAATTACAAAAGAATTGAGATCGGCGGCGTGCAAGCCTGACCGCTTACGGTGGATAGTATATCTTGGTCGTTGCCCGCAGTAAATCCACCGGATGCCCCGATTAGCCTTTCGCTTGCGGTTTTCTCGAATTGCGTGCGATTAGGAAGTCGATAATTCTTCATTTTTGCCGCGGAGAGCGGAAGGGCATAGCATGTATTTCACAAATATATGCATGTCTCGATCCTCGCACCAATCACGCATATCGATGCATGATGGCCGAGGAGCGAGATGCACAACTCAATATTGGGATGAATACACATGAATGCTACGAAAATGGGATGCCTCGAAATGCGTGCCACAGCACGCAAAACCGAGGCGATCTTGAAAGATGAAAATCGGATAAACCGGCAGCCAAGTGCGTGCCCACAGCGCGGCAAACCGAAACGAAACCAAAATGGAGATCGAGATAAAGCGGAGTGCCAAATGCGTGCACACACGCACGCAAACCGAGGCGATGATGAAAGAATGAAAATCGGATAAAACAGTGCAAGCCTCGTATGCGCGCACACGCAAACCGAGGCAATGATGTAATGAGAAAAGCGGATAAAACCAGCCAAACGCGTGCCCACAGCGCAAATCGAGGCGATGATGAAAGAAAGAAATTGGATAAATGGCAAGTGCGCGCGTGCGTGCACAGCGCGCAAATCGAGGCGATGATGAAAGATGAAAATCGAATAAAACCGAAGTGCCTCGAAACGCGTGCCCACAGGCGCGCAAATCGAGGCGGCGATGAAATGCAAAGAAATGGCATACGGAATGTCGGATGGACTTACACCAACATGGGAGAGCCTCACCACTCACATAGAGAGGCCGTCGGGTAAAAATAAGGTCGCCGAAACGGCGCTACCATGACACGCAAATCGAGGCAATGGCATACAAGCATGAAAATGCAAATTGGGCTTACGCCAACATGAGAGGGCCTCAACCACACTCACATAGGCTGCCGGAATGATAAGAATGAGGTGCCTCGAAGTGCGTGCCCATTGGCACGCAAACTAAGGCAATGCAAAAATGATACGAATGGCACGGGAAATGATATGCAAGCATGGTAATGGAATTTCAGCACCTAAACAAAGGGGAAAACAGCCCCGAAACAAATCGAAACGACACCCGAAGCATGCATTCATCCCGAAAGTACGAAATTAAGCCCCGAAATGGCCTATAGCCATGCTATACATGCAAAGTATGATCATGGAAGCAAGAACAGTAGCAAGGCAGTCCCAAATATGGCATTTTTTCAGTAATAAACATGGCCAAAATGCAAGCATAGATATGGCAACAAAAGCTCGCAAGAATACGGTAAAAGAGAGGATTTTCAAAGCAAGTGGCATATAGAAAATTCAAATAGAAAAATTTTATTCTACAACATGAAAGAGGGCCCAAAAATAAGCATATATGCAGAATATGGCAGCCTCTAAATCATAAGACAAATATGCTAGAAATAGAAGGCAAAAATGAAGCCACAAGAGGGTATAACCTAAGACATGCAATCTATACACCAAATGACCAAACCTTCTTCATGAAACATGTAAAGGGGGTCAAAATAAGACTAAAACCAGTAGGGGTCGAAGTCCTAAAACCAAACACAAATAGGTCAAAAATTGCATGCAAAAAGTGGCACACTAGATGAAATTTGAAGGAGGTGATAGATACAAAGGCCAAATGAAGTTGAGCCTATCTACAATGTTGTAGAGAGGCTCATTTTAAGCACAAAATCAGTAGGGGTCGGACCCCCAAAAACCAACACAAATAGGTCAATTTTAGCATGCAAAAATGTTACCAACTTGAAGAATATTGAAGGAACTAGTATATACAAACACCAAATGAGGTTGGGCCCTTCTACAAAGTTGTAGAGGGGCTCATTTTAACTCTAAAAGCAGTAGGGGTCGGAGCCCCAATTCTCAACCAATTAAAGGATAGAAAAGGATCAAGAAAATGCCCTAAAAGTTGGTTTTGAATACTTACCCTTGAAGACTTGTCTTTCTTTGCTTCTTGGCTTGGATTTGTGGCTTATCAACCTCTGAAATCCACTTCCTTGCTGCTGGAATCGAAGTTGGAATGGTGAGGCTTAGGGTTGATGAAGGAATCAAGCAAGAACTTGAATCTTTTTTGGAGTTTTTAGCTATCAAGATGGAGGTTTTTGCCTTGGTGTTCTTGAAGAGATTTTTTTCAACCTTGAAGAAGGAGGGGGAGGGGCCTTCAAATAGGCAAGAAAATGGGGTGTAAAAGGGGAGGGAAAGCATCCAATCTTTCCCTCCTGAAATGTCCCTGATGAGGAGACACTTTGAAAAGCAATGACAAATTGAACAGTCGAGCAAGTCTGGTCCGCCAGTGGTTTGCTCAAGGTGGCCGGCCAGCCACCCACCATGGCCGGCCAGCCACCTCCCATGGCCGGCCAGCCACCTCAAAAAAACAACTTCAAAATTTCTGGCCGACCACCAAACACAAGTGTCCTCCCATGTGTGTAGAATAAGGCCCCAGGGTCGGAATTTGGCAACACTGAACCAGGAGTCACAACATAGAGCTTGAAGGAGAGGCCCAAAAATGAAAGGCACAATTTCTGGCCGACCACCATACCAAAGTGTCCTCCTAGATGTGTGCAACAAGGTTCCAAGGCCGGAAATTGGCAACACCAGGCAGAGTCACAACATAGAGCTTGAAGGAGAGGCCCAAAATGAAACTCACAGCTTCGCCGACCAAGAGTTGGTAGGGTCCTCCCAGTCCCTCATCACGATATGTAACTTTGGTTGGAAGAAAATACCCCAAGGTGTTCAACATTGGCCCGAGTGAGCAAAACGGGCTCGGAGGAGCTAAACCGTTATCTGGGATAATTGCTGGCCTCCCACCCCCAGATCTTCCCGATGTTGAAACAGAGGTACCGCCAAGTTTGAACAAAACTAATGAGAAATGAACGTCGGCCAAAACCGAGCAAATCGGGATCGAAAATGGGTCATGGTGCGGAAGTGGTGTTCGGCGAAGTGGGTATCCGCGACCCCAAAGGTCCTCTGGAATGACAAAACAGAGGTACCGCCAAAAACCGGAGAAGATGGATGAAATGAATGCTCGGGACCAAAATCACGCAGCCGGTCGAAAATGGGTCGCCGCACCGAAGTGGTGTTACCGAAGTGGGCATCAGGGGCCCCAGTGTTCCTGAACACTAAACAGAGGTCTCCGCCAAAAACCGGAGAAGTCGGAGATGGTCCGAGCCGAGGCATGACCTTAACGGCCCCAAAACCGAACCGGCCCGAACGGCAAAATGGCCTCTGACCACGAAAAAGTAGCTCACGGCCACCGGAGATAGTCTACAAGACCACTCCCTTCCTCGAAAGAAAAACAGAGAAAACGAGTTCGCAGAAACCAAGACAAGGTAGAGAAGAGGGTTCTAAGTCCGGAGGCGGTATGCCACGACTCTGAGACTTCGGAACGAGCACAGTATGCAACATCACCGAGTGCTCTATCAGCGACATCTGAGTCTTAAGGTCGGTCAAAAATGGTGTGTCTACAAACACACACTAAGTTTACAGCCGAAAGGATGATAATTAAATCCCTAACTTTCCTCGATGTGGTTCTATGTCTAAATCCTCATTAAGATGCTTTAAACTAGGCCTAAGAATGCCTAGGATGCGATGAGGATGCAAAAATGCACTTAGGAAGCAATTCCAGAATTTTCAGTGAACAGGGCCTCCGCTCGAGCGCAGGTTTCCCCGCTCGAGCGGACAAGCACACAAAGGCCCACGCTCGAGCGTACATTCCGCCGCTCAAGCGGACTGAAGAAAGGTGCAAAAAAATGCTGGATGCGCGATTTTCCCGCTCGAGCGTTAAAATCCCTGCTCGAGCGGACTGTAAAACAATGCAAGAAAATACTGGGAGCATGAATTTCGCCGGGGCACTTTCGCCGAGTGACGTCCAAATTCTGGAAAATCCAGATTCGACCTCAGAGTTTCAAACCAAGTTTTGATGCTCCAAATTCGATCCTCTTGGGCCTATTTTCTGGAAAACTCTTTCAAATACATAGAATAACAAGTTTTAAAGCTCAATTTAAGAAATCAAGGCCCAAGGGTGTTTAACTCAAACTCAATTTCAAACCATTTTCAAGAACAATGCTCAAACATGACATGCATGCATTCAAAACAATTTTAAGCTTCCAACCATGCTCAAATGAGCTCAATTCTTTGAAAACAATGTGGAAAACATGGATTATGATAAAAACATGGACATGCATGTACAATCTACCATGAATTCAACTCAAACTCCTCAATAGGCACATGCATGCATGAATGGAGCTCTAACTCAACAATTATGAACAAATTCATGTCTTAGCCCTATAATTTTCCATGAATCTTAGCATGAACCAACCTTAAATGCAACAATGAGTGGTTAATATACATACCTAAGTCTTCAATTGAGAGCCTAGGAGATCAACAATGGGGTCAACACTTCAATCCTCTTAAGTTTCAAGCTCAACAAGCAAAATGTGATGAAAAATCAATTCTCTCTCCCTAACTCTCTTCTAATTCGGTGGAGACAAAGGAAGAGGCTGATGGAGTGTTGTTTTAACTAAGTGTATAAGGCTCTTAAACAAGATTAAACAAAGGTCCATCCAATGGCAATGTGGTAATTAATTCAAACTCTTTAATTGACTTAATTTAATCTAATTTAATCATTCCTAATAAATTTTCAGATAAAAATACCATAGAATCACAAATATTTTACTAATCATGAAACACTAAACGGTTCCTAAATCGGCCGCCGATAAGGCCTTCAATTAGCAGTTTAAACATAAACTACAAACAGGTAAAATCATACAATCAACAGATAGAATATGCAATTCAATAGGCAGTCTTATTCGATTTGATTCGATTCCAATCACCATTCAAAGATTTTAATCTTCAATTATCATCATTAGCGTTCGCTTTAGCATTAATCAAGATATAATTCAGTTGGTCACCAGAATCGATCTGAGGTTGTTACAAGTATTAGGTGAGCATTTTTTTCTTTAGCATATTGCATGTATGTTTATGTCGCCATATCAAGCATATTATCATGAGGCTAAGTGCTTATTTGATATACCTGTTTGAATGCTTGTGTATGAAGGCTAATATGCTTAAGTTGGGATGATTTTGATTAATGTATATATGAGCTTACTTTTTCAAGTGGCACATATTCAAAATTCTTTTCGAAATCAAAGCATTCCAAAGTGAGTGAAATAGTCTATACGTGTGTGCCTCATATAGTAAGTTAGCATAATAAATGGAACAAGAGCATATACTGTACATAAAAATCACATCATGATTAGTAGAGGCCGATCTTTGATCAGGTGAGTGGAGTGCTCAATTCATGACCTCCCCCTCTCATACCTAAGTTCCCAAGCCGAGACACTTTGGTTATGACGAACAAGTGGCCTTTGGCACGAGTCACGGATTTCCTAAATTTTCCAAAAATATTTAGGTGGTGACTCTAAAATCTAGCAATGTAGTCTATTTTTGGCATCTCTAATGATAAATGGATTTTTTAAGATTTGCTGGATTTGGACTCTCGTTTGTGTTTTTTTGTTTCACATTGCACTTGTGAAACCAGATTCAAAATAGCGGGAGTCCGAACTATATGGCTATCATATGCAAGGAGGCCAAACCCATCCAAGAAGCACGAAAAACCAGTTACATAAACTCATCTGGTTTAGCCAGCAAAAAATTCCCGAGTAAGGAAAATTGCTCCAGTTTTTATAGCATTTTCCTGGGCTTGATTCTCCAGCCTCAACATGTTCATCGATCCCCTTAAGGCCTCCGTCATCTCTCTAGCTAAGGCATCCATAGCAGCTTGACCCGCTTGCTCGAGGACTCCTACTGATCCCTTTTGCTCGGCCATGTTAGTTAGGCTTGCTTGCTCAGCCACATTAGCTTGGCCCAACCCTTCCTCTTGCACCGGAACCTCATAAACCCCCTCGGCGAGGCGTACCACGCCTCCCGCCTCTACCACCACGTGCATGACCTCTTTTTAACATCCTAATTAAGGATAAGAATAAACAATTTAGCACACCAACACATAAGTCCTTGCAACTTCATCTCACACATCGCGTCACAATAATTTCATAAGTTTCTGTGGTGAATGTGGTTTGGAAATACTCTTCAGATCCTGGAAGACGCCAGCGATCCTCTGCTAGTCACCTGCAAAAATACAAACTCCGGTCAGGGGTGCTGGAATTAGCACTCCGACGGACAAGTCAGTTCTCCTCCAGAAAGCTTGTTTACTAAGTTTATAGAAGTGTTTCTTACATACCTTTATAAATCTGAAGCTCTTGTATTTATAGTCATTTTTCAGCCTCGGGGCCAGAGTCTACTTTTTCTTTTGTTTATGTATTCTTTCATTCATCCTGACACGCTTTTTCCAGTTTATTCGGCCCAAAGATCCTACGCGGCGTCTTGGCAAGCGAAGGAGCCGCTCAACACCCGGCCCTCTGGCGACGATTTCGTCCCTTTAATTACTCGGCTCCCCAATTGCCCCAAGCATCTTGTCAACTAGCTTGGACGAGGTGCTTGGCTCTGATTTTCAAATACTACAAACCGAAGTTCTTGGGGCTTCGACTTATTACGCGGTTGTTTAATTACTCCCCCTTGAATCGTCGCCTCAGACTCCCGTCCCTTCGTGCACGCATATTCATTAAGACTTGGAGCACGTGTCCTTCAATTCATGTTTTATGACGCCGCCGCTAGATCGCTCTTGAATCATTCTTGCACCCTTCCATCTGCGATACTCTCCACTTTTGTAAGTTTTCCTTCTCAACTCAAGCTTTTCTTAATTTGTTTTACTCTGTCACAGTATTCTTATAATCAATAGATTATGGCAAAGTATTTAAGAGACCTTCTTTCTCCGTCGAGTTGTTGATTTTAGACGTCATTTCTCCATTCCCGACGATGTCCACCTATCGTTAGTGGCGGACCGACTCTCGACATGGAGAGGGAGGAAGAAACCTCGATTGTCTTTTCCCTTTGTCGATCGCAGAGGGGAGTTCGCTTCCTTCACCCGCTTCGAGGCGCTTCGCCATTGGGATTTGATCCTTCCCACCAATGTAAATTTCTTTAGAATTATAATGGGGTCGAGCGTTGAACCGCCGCCTTTGGTGTTAATCTCGCATCCCCGCCATTCGCATCTGTATGCTCGCCAGATCCTCCGCCGACGGACGCATTCTCGTGAGCTAAGGACACAGATCATCGGTTGATCACTATGCTTTCCACCGAAAACGAGTCGATGACGTCATGGTCATTGTCCGTGTGGTCCGAATTCGGCGAGGGGAGGATCGCCGATCCTATTCCTAGACGAGGGCGAACCAGTCGCCAATGCCCTTTTGCCGATATTGAACATCCAGATTCCGCCATACCCTATTTTCTTGAATCTGCTTATCTTATGCAGGAACGAGTTGAAAAAGACCTAGCTTCAACTGACGACGTCGTTCTTTCTGACATCGATTGCTCTTAATTATTTTACCGTCGCAGCCTTTTTATAAGCGAGGAAGGGCGGCTCACGCTCGCTTTTGCTACACGAGCCTACGATACGACCTTTTCGCCGGAAAATATACCGATACCGATAGGGGAAGATTTCCTCGTCAGATTTTGTCCGACTTCAAAATTTGAGGCAGATAGGATTTGAAGGGTCCGATTCGAGAATACGGAGTACCAACCGCCAGATCGTATCACTCGGAGGCCGAATCCGAGGAGGTATTGGATTCTCGACGATCGCCCCGCTGGTGCGAGGAACGTTCTCGTGACGACGCTTCAACGCATGAGATAACCCTTCCGTCTCGGGCTCACGGCATGGTCAAGGGTTAAGCGACAAAGCTTGCTAAGAGGCGAATGCGGAGAGGTTGGCCGCAAGGAGAAGAGCGGAGGGCCTTTTCAACCGCCCATCGCCGATTCTCGTTCCTCCCGCCATTCTTGAATCGCAATCCTTGAAATTGTTGAGGCGACAACGAATAAGGGTGCCGATCCACGCTGGTTGGGAAGCCGCTCAGAAGTTGAGGGAACGTCGGAGAAACGCCTAGAGCTCATGAGGTCGGTTTAGAAGATCGGCGCAAACGCCCTCGAGCGGTGGGATCGTGAGGTCGTGCCTTTGTGATTCGACCGATGGTGAGAAATATGCCGGTTCCATCGGATGCCTCAAGACTTAATGACCCAGAGGTCGCGTCGGGCGTGGCAACGTCTTTGTTCTACCGTCGATCGGAGGCTTTTCTACCGAGCCGGATTTGAATGTGACAATGTTAGCCGCAATGCCCTTTTTGGTGTGTATTCGATTTTTCCTTCGTTCAAACGTTGTTCGCGTTATGCTTACTTTGAGTTGTTCTTTTGCAGCCGTTGGTAGGATAGCGATGTGGGCCGCCATCTCGACGCCATCAATGAGATTAGTCGCCATAGAGCAAGCGAGGCCGGAGGAAAAGGGCCGAGGACGAGTTTTAAGAGCGAATCGAAGCTTCTGCAGAGGTCGGTGGAGAAAGCTCGTGATTCGGATAAGTTGAGAGCGGAGGCCGAGAAGAAGGCCGACGACTTGAAGTCGACTTTGCTTATCCGTAAAGCCGCTTTGCCCGGAGGCCGAGTTAGAGGAAAGCGGCGAAGAGAGTGCCGAGTCGAAAGTTTTCGGCCGAAAGCGGCTGGGCTCGCCGAGTATGTGGACCAGGTCTCGCGGTTTGAGAATCGGGGATTCAAACATGGTTGGCACAGGGCTCTTGCTGCAGCTGGCGTTTCGCTGAATGTGCCAATACCGTATGAGCAAGTAGACATCGAGCCATTGGAGACCGATTCGAGGATTGATGTTTATCATACACAAAGTACTTTCTGTCGGGTGGTTTTTGGTATTTTGTTTTTATGATACAGCAATGGACGTTGATACTTTTTGTAATTATAAAATGTTAGCAATTTATGCGCAATGTGATGATGTTTCCGTAGTTTTATGGTGACGCTTTTATTTTTGTAATTATACAATGTTAAATCAATTCAAACCAAATATTGGTTGCTTGGATCGATCGGCTCGGCGTGAAAGGTCTTACACCGCTAGATCTACGCGCCCGCGTTAGCCGCTTTCGGCGTTAAAAGCGAAGCGAATTAACACTCGAGGGTCGTTCGAGGCATTATTGAATATTTCGCCGAATAGATTAATAAATCGCCCTTGCGTTGGCGAAGGCTCGAGCGTTAATAGTTAACACCGAGGGTCGGGCGAGGCATTGTTGAATATTTCGCGAAATAGATTAATAACCGCTGCGTTGGGCGGTGCTCGGCGTTGAAATCGAATAGTTAACACTCGAGGGCCGAGGCATTGTTGAATATTTCGCGAATAGATTAATTAATCTTGCGTTGGGCGCCTTTCGGCGTTAAAAGCGAATAGTTAACACTCGAGGTGGCCGAGGCATTGTTGTATATTTCGCCGAATAGATTAATTAATCGCTTGCGTTGGGCGGTTCGGCGTTAAAAGTCGAATAGTTAACACTCGAGGGTGGCCGAGGCATTGTTGAATATTTCGCGAATAGATTAATTAATCGCCTTGCGTTGACAAGCTCGGCTGTGAAAGCCGAATAGTTAACACTCGAGGGTGGCCGAGGCATTGTTGAATATTTCGAATAGATTAATCACGCCGAGGAGGCCGAGGCGCCGAATATTTCGATAGGATTAATAACCGCCTTTGCGTTGCCGGCTCGAGCGTGTCGATACATTTTATTGTAATATTTAGGGACTTATTAGAATATTTTGCACCAGGTGGCATAAACGTTCGGAAATGCACCAAAGCGATGATGCGTCAAAGGTGTCATGCACCAAAGGGGCTTCGAGTCCGGAGACTTATTCGCCAATCGTGATATCCACGAAGGGCGCCCAATCGGAGACTTATTCGCCTTAAGGTGTCATGCACCAAAGGGGCTCGAACCGAGACTTATTACGCCAATCGTGACATCCACGGCGGGCGCCCGAATCCGGAGACTTATTCGCCTTAAGGTGTCATGCACCAAAGGGGCTCGAATCCGGAGACTTATTACGCCAATCGTGACATCCACGGCGGGCGCTCGAACCGGAGACTTATTCGCCTTAAGGTGTCATGCACCAAAGGGGCTCGAACCGGAGACTTATTCGCCAATCGTGACATCCACGGCGGGCGCCCGAACCGGAGACTTATTCGCCAATCGTGACATCCACGGCGGGCGCCCGAATCCGGAGACTTATTCCGCCAATCGTGACATCCACGGCGGGCGCCCGAATCCGGAGACTTGTTCGCCCTAAGGTGTCATGCACCAAAGGCCCAACCGGAGACTTATTCTCGCCAATCGTGACATCCACGGCGGCGCCCGAATCCGGAGACTTGTTCGCCCTAAGGTGTCATGCACCAAAGGGGCTCGAATCCGAGACTTATTCTCGCCAATCGTGACATCCACGGCGGGCGCCCGAATCCGGAGACTTATTCGCCCTAAGGTGTCATGCACCAAAGGGCTCGAATCCGAGACTTATTCTCGCCAATCGTGACATCCACGGCGGCGCTCAATCCGGAGACTTATTCGCCTTAAGGTGTCATGCACCAAAGGGGCCCGAATCCGAGACTTATTCGCCAATCGTGACATCCACGGCGGGCGCCCGAATCCGGAGACTTATTCGCCTTAAGGTGTCATGCACCAAAGGGCTCCGAATCCGGAGACTTATTCTCGCCAATCGTGACATCCACGGCGGGCGCCCAATCCGGAGACTTATTCGCCTTAAGGTGTCATGCACCAAAGGGGCTCAATCCGGAGACTTATTCGCCAATCGTGACATCCACGGCGGGCGCTCGAATCCGGAGACTTATTCGCCAATCGTGACATCCACGAAAGGCGCCCAATCCGGAGACTTGTTCGCCCTAAGGTGTCATGCCAAAGGCTCAATCCGGAGACTTATTCTCGCCAATCGTGACATCCACGGGCGCTCGAACCGGAGACTTATTTCGCCAATCGTGACATCCACGGCGGGCGCCCGAATCCGGAGACTTGTTCGCCCTAAGGTGTCATGCACCAAAGGGGCTCGAATCCGAGACTTATTCTCGCCAATCGTGACATCCACGGCGCGCCGAACCGGAGACTTGTTCGCCCTAAGGTGTCATGCACCAAAGGCCCAATCCGAGACTTATTCGCCAATCGTGGCGTCCACGAAGGCGCCCGAATCCGGAGACTTGTTCGCCCTAAGGTGTCATGCACCAAAGGGCTCAATCCGGAGACTTATTCTCGCCAATCGTGACATCCACGGCGGGCGCTCGAATCCGGAGACTTATTCGCCCTAAGGTGTCATGCACCAAAGGGGCTCGAACCGAGACTTATTCTCGCCAATCGTGACATCCACGAAGGCGCCCGAATCCGGAGACTTGTTCGCCCTAAGGTGTCATGCATCAAAGGGGCCCGAATCCGAGACTTATTGGACTTTGAAGTGTTGAGCTTAAACATGTGAAAGCGCGAGATCTTGGATTTACGAGGATATTGTGTACAAATATCAAGCCCACAGGTCGGGTCATTGATAAAATTTTCGTAGATGTGTTCAATTCCACGGCCGTGGTAGGTTTCTCCCTGTCATGTCCGAACCGATATGCCCTGTTCGCAACGGAATCTATTTGATAGGGTCGCCCCGCTTTGGACCAAGTTTTCCATCGGCCTCCGATCGCTAGAGCACCTTCTTCAGACCGCTTCTCTGGATTAGAAGCGCGCATTTGGACTCGCCGATTGTATGACTTGGCGAAGTCGTCACGATAGCGAGCCATGGACTCCAAGGCACGATCTCTTCGTTCTTCAATCAGAACCAGTCCAAAGCAAGCATCATGTCATTTCGACCCGGTCAAGGCTTGCGATCCGAGGGTTGGTAGGCCGATCTCGGGGTAAGATTGCTCGGGTTCAAGCACAAGGCAAACGGTGTTTCTCCTGGATCGCCTTGGCGTTGTTCGATGGGCCCATAGTACACTTGGCAACTCTTCGACCCACCGCCTTGGCACTTTCCAAATCTTTTTGATGCCGCCCAAGATGGATTTGTTTTTTCGCTTTGACCGTTACTTTGTGGGTAAGCCAGAGAAAAGTAAGGTATAATATCAGATTTGCCGCACGGCTCTGCAGACACGCCATACCAAACCGAGTGCCATTATCCGAGATCAATGCTCTTGGAATGCCGAATCGTAATGATGTTCCTCCACACAAAACGCTTAATGTCGGTCTCAGATATGGGTTAGAGCCTCGCTCGACCCACTTTGTGAAATAATCTGCTACGATTAGAAATCGCTTGTTCCTCGGGCCCCGGGCGTGGTCCTACAATATCAAGTCCCCATCGAGCAAACGGCCAGGCTAGTGATTGAATTCAAAGCTTCACGGCCGATGGGTTAGTGGGGAAAACTTTTGGCATCGCTCAGATTTCTTGACATAATTTTGTGCGTCGCCCTCATAGTCGGCCAAGAATATCCTCGTTATCGCCCGATGGGCAAGGGAGCGCCCATGAGTGTGCACCATACCGCCTTCATGTATCTCAGCTGAGCAGCCTTCTACTGTCCGGTGCACGACCTGTATGGGCCAGAGAGGATTTTTGTAAAGTCCCCTTGTGGATCAAGGTAGTATCGCAGAGCCTTGTTTCGCAGCCTTGTGTGCTTTTTTTATCCTCCGGGAGTTGCTCAAGAAAGGAATCCAAAGAATGGGGTCCTTCCAACTTGGAGCGGATTCTATGATATTGATGTGGGTCTCCCGAGGGCCGACATTTGGTTCGGGACGGCCCACTTCGATGGTACGCTTGAGCTCGGAGTTGATGGCGGAGGTCAAGCAAGTCAGGGCATCCGCGTGTGTATTTTGATCGCGTGTTATTTGGTTTAGTTCGTGATGGTCGAATTTCGCCAGCAACGAATTAGCCGTTTTCATATAGGCCGCCATACGTTCATCTCTCGCCGCATACTCCCCCTTCAGCTGGTTGATTACCAATTTTGAGTCACAAAACACCAACAGTCGCCGCGCGCCGAGAACATGTGCGTTCCGCAGTCCGGCTAAAAGGGCTTCATATTCGGCCTCGTTATTTGATGCTTCGAAGCCGAGCTTGACGGCCTGTTCAATGACTGCGCCGTCTGGGGACATAATTACGACGCCACGCCTCGTTGGTTAGACGATCCATCGCAGTATAATTGCCAGATGTCCCCAACGTAGACTCTCCAATCTGGCTTTGACCTAACTTCGGTCTTTGGCTGGAGGTCCCCAGGCTTGAGGTCGGCAAGCCCCCCTGTGAATTCGGCCACAAAGTCGGCAAGCACCTGCCCCTTGATTGCAGTTTTGGGTGAAAACTGAATGTCATATTGGCCGAGTTCGAGAGCCCATTTCGAAACACGCCCTGATGCTTCTGCATTCCGGAGTACTGATCGAAGGGGGAAATCTGTTAGCACCTTGATGCTGTGTGCTTGGAAGTAGTGCATCAGCTTTCTTGCTGCCATGACCAGGGCTAGGACGAGTTTTTCTAGCGGTAGGTAGCGTGTTTCGGCGTCCACCATCGCCTTGCTCACATAGTACATCGGTCGTTGTCGCCTTTCCTCCTCTTTTTAACAATACGGCCGACGGCCTCTGTCGAGACAAACGGATATAAAATGGAGGGGTCACCGGTGGCGGGTGGTGTTAGAAGAGGTACTGCCCGGAGGTAGGGCTTGAGCAGTTAAAGTCGCCGCATTCGACGGACCATTCAAAGCTCGCTGGCGTAATGTCCGAAGAATTGTCGCAACGATCAGAGATCTACCGATGAACTGTTGAGTACAAATGCCATTCCCATCGCCTTTTTGGACTTCTTTGATCGAACGGGGAACCGAGTTCCAAAATTAGCGTGACTTGCCTCGGGTTGGCTTCGATTCCTCGATGGTTGACGATGTAGCCCAGGAATTTGCCAGAGCCGATCCCGAATGCACATTTGGAAGCATTCAGCTTCATTCTGTACTTGCGTAGGGTGCTGAATGTCTCTTCCAGATCGGCTATATGGTTTTGTTCTTCTTTAGATTTGACCACCATGTCGTCGATGTATACTTCCATAGTGCGCCCGAGTTGTTCTTTGAACATCGTGGTGACCAGTCTTTGGTAAGTCGCCCCTGCATTCTTTAGTCCAAAAGGCATAACCCTGTAGCAGTAGGTTCCTCTTGGAGTGAGGAATGCAGTTTTGTCCTGATCATCTGGATTCATGGCGATCTGATGGTAGCCTCTATAGGCGTCGAGGAAACTCATGCGGCGGTGGCGTCCGTCGCATCGACGAAGTTGGTCAATTCTAGGCAAGGAAAGCGATCTTTGGGGCAAGCTTTGTTCAGATCCGTGAAATCGACACACACTCGCCAGTGCCATTCTTCTTTTTCACCACCACCGTTGGAGAGCCACGTGGGATAGGTGACTTCTCCGATTGCCCGGCCACAAGCAATTTGTCAACTTCCTCGACAACGGCGCAAGCAGGTTCTCGGAGGATCGCCGGCCTTTGAATGATCGGCTTGCACCGAGGGTCGACATTGAGGTGATCCGCGAGACCGCTGGTCTATTCCCCAGATTTCATACGGGTCCACGCGAAGACGCCGAGGTTGCCGAGTAAGAAAGTGATTAGTTCTCGCTTGTCAACCTCGCGTGAGAGGCGCCGATCATAAAAACTTTTTCGAGCTTCCATCGATGTCAACCCGGTCTAAACCTTCCGTGGCCTTTTCGTTTGGTTGACGCCAACGCCTTCCGTGATTTCTCGATCGGGCACCTCGACGGAGTTTACTTGCGCTTCCCGGCGTCTGGCGAGAAGGTAACATGCTTGGGCCGACTGGGAGCCACGGATCCGCTCAACGCCATGCTCGTTGGGAAGCGAGTACCGGTGGTAGGTGCTTGGGACGGCTGCAGGTATGTAACCACGATCGCCCCATGATGAGATTGTATGGCGATGGTAGCCTGACGACCAAGAATTCTGCGACCACCGTTCTCGAGCCAGCGCGAACGGGTAGGCTGATTTTTCCCAATGGGTACTCCGGGTTGGCGTTGAAGCCGAATAGAGGATAGGGAGCCGGAGTTAGATCCGAATCGTTGAACCCGAGTTTGATGAAGGTTCGATAGTACATAATCTCGGAAGTACTTCCCTGATCGATAAGGACGCGTTCTACGATAAACCTATGTACGCGTAGCGTAACAACCAGAGGATCTACGTGAGGGAGTGTGACACCGCTCAAATCAGAGTCGCCGGTGATGCTTGCCGCCTCGAGCCGGTCATGGTCGGTGGTGGCTGCTTTTGAGGGCTTGGAAGTGATTGGACTGTATGTACAGTCAGGGCTATCGGCAGGCTGTATATCATATGGACGATGTCAAGCGGGACACCTCTTGGACGACATGCGTCCTCTGTCACTTCCTCGACGTAATCCTTTGAGGCTGGGCGTCACGTATTATTGCCGTTGGTCGCGAGGTCGCCGGGGACCCGCTTTGGGGATCGCCAAGAACCTTGAGTCTTGCTGGTGGACTTTGCTTTCTAAGGCCGTGTCGCGAAGGCGTTCGTTCTCGCCGATGATGTTGCCCAAACTCGCTTGGTCCGTCGCCTGCTCCATGGTCGCCAGCATCGCCTCCCGTGAGAATCAAGTGAGCTAGAGGTGGGCGCAGTCACATGACGGTTGCCTCTCTCCGAGTGTAAATGCCGGAGTGAAGTCGCCTCCGTCCGGTCTCGTCGGTGGCTATCGGGGGATCTTTAGTCACGTCTTTCATGGATATATTTGAGTATTCCCACAGACGGCGCCAATTGTGGTGAATGTGGTTTGGAAATACTCTTCAGATCCTGGAAGACGCCAACGATCCTCTGCTAGTCACCTGCAAAAATACAAACTCCCTCGGGGTGCGGAATTAGCACTGACGGACAAGTCAGTTCTCCTCCAGAAAGCTTGTTTACTAAGTTTATAGAAGTGTTTCTTACATACCTTTATAAATCTGAAGCTCTTGTATTTATAGTCATTTTTCAGCCTCGGGGCCAGAGTCTACTTTTTCTTTTGTTTATGTATTCTTTCATTCATCCTGACACGCTTTTTCCAGTTTATTCGGCCCAAAGATCCTACGCGGCGTCTTGGCAGAGCAGGAGGGAGCCGTTCAACACCCGCCCTCATGCGACGATTGGCCCCTTTAATTACTCGGCTCCCACAGTTTCCATTTCATATAAACACTTAGTTTCACTCCACATAAACACATTAATCACATAAACACATACAGATTATTCCTTTACAATGAAATTTGTCTCGCGAAATACCAAGAGTTCTTATTAGAATGAACATTGATCAAGTGCTCTTTTAATAAGACTTCAAGTGATTTAATAGGCGCAAACAACATCCTAAAGAATCAATCTCATACCTATTTAGTCATATAAACCTGTTATCACATAACACTTAAAGCATGGAATATCTCCTAGTTTAGCGAAATGAACCCATTGTGGAAAAACAACCACTTCCCGCGAGCCCCAACTATTCAAACCCGGTAGCTCTGATACCAAGTTGTCACGCCACTGTAGACACCCCATTTTGGACCGCTCGTAAGACTTAGACACTTAGTTCAATACACTCAATGATGAAAGTTGAATTGTGAATTCGCAGCAATTTGGAATCAATTAAGCTTCTGAAATAATCTCAAATCTTCAACATTTACCTTGTTTGAATCCATCAGTTTCATTTTTGGACCTTTTCCTATACTGAGCTGAGTTTGAACCAAAAAAAATAGGGGAGGCCATCAAGGCCGGGCCGTGCATCAGTGATGGCCGGCTGTGGCTAAGAATGGCCAGCCGGCCCTCGATGGCGATAAACACTGTTCTGGGCGGGAGGCTGCCAACTATCCATTTTTGAAGATATTTATCACCTTTTGAGCTCGAATTCTATAAAAACGAAGCTCTGGGATTGTTTTGTGGGTTAAACAAAAATCTAGAAGTCATATATACACCTTGAGAGCTCTTGTCTCCTCATTCTTCCATTGCAAGTCATCTTTGAGCTAATCTAGCTTGTTCATACAACCTATATACACCATACACAACCTTGTCTTACCACCCTAGAGCCTTGGTTAATCTTGGAGAAGTATAATTCAAGCTTGAGAGTGCATTGAAACCAAGTTTGAAGCATCAACAACAAGCTTACCCCTTGAAATGTATAAGCTTGTATTATTCTCTCTTGCCTTCATTTCTATCACTTACTTCATAATTCTTGCTGTTTTGAATTGTTTTGAGCTTATTTGAAGTGATTGGAGTTGGGTTTGAAGAGTTACCAAAAGGGTAGAAAGAGCTTGCTTTTCTATACCTTTATTTATAACTCAAACCTTCTCTTTTCCACTCTTTTCCTTTGATATTTACACTGATTTTTAGAGGTTTAGAAAGGCTTAAAATCAAGTTTTGAAGCTTTAAAAGTTGAGGGGTTAGCCACCCCTCATTATTCTTGTTTACTAGCCTTAATTCTTTTCTTTATTGTCAAGCTTTTCAAGCTCTTTTCATGCATGTTCTACCTCTAATTTTCATGTATTAAGGGATATTTTAAGGTTATCCAAGCCTTTTCAATTGGTTCATGCATTGTTTAGTACATTTGTGATCTCATAAGTTGTCATACTTGTTACTTATTATCCTTTCTTTGTTCATTTCCATGTTTGGAGTCTAAGTTTAATAATCAATCCATAAATCCATCATTCATCTCTTTCATACTTAACAATGATTTCAACCAATTGAGGTTATTCAAATCATGTAAGAAAGGTTCCCACTTAATGGCTTAATCTTTCCAAAGATTCATTGCCAACGGTGTGGCCTTTCTCTCATGCTTTAGAAGAACCTCTTGTTTGACATTACTTCTTGTTTAGAGGACTTTAACATCACCATGGAAAAATGGACTAAAGAATGGCAAGGCCTAATAAAATTGATTTAAAATTTGGATCAACACACTTAAAGAAAAAGGCTTAAAATTGCTTCAACTTGGCTGAACGTTATGCCAAGTTACTTGTGTCAAGAATTGTCACATGTTAATTCATATCATTTTGACGATTCTTGAAGCATTGCAACCTCCCACTTTGAGTTCATACTATGACAAGAGGGAGGGGTGGTCCCATTCTTTGCATTTTATCAACTTTTGTCCAAAATTGAATCCAAGATCATCAAGCAATCATATTGCTCATTGATGGTTTTGGAATCAATTCCAACCCACTCTCGAGGATTTCCTGTGATAGAGAAGGGAGGAAGGACAAACAGAGCTTGAAAAAACTCTATCTATACTAATTTCACCTCAAAGCACAGAAACAGAGCTTTGCACCAAATTGATACACAGCTGTAGACACCGCATTTTTGACCGTTCTCAAGACTTGGACGTCACCGTTTGAACACTCGGTGATCATCCATGTTCATGTTCGTTTTGAGTTCTCGGAGGTCTCGGCTACGTGCCTTGCCTTAGGAACTCTCAACTTGACTATCCTGTACTTGGTTTTGCACCAAACACTTGTTGTTTTGCTTCTAAAGGTAGAGGAAGGCTTGTTAGCCATCCCTACACCTCACTGGCCATGGCTTGAGGCCACCGGCCCTGTTTTGTTGCTACCAGCCATTGGTGATGGCCGGTCGGCACTATTTCTAGTCGGTCGACCATTGTTTTGGTCAATTTGTCATTTTTGGCTGGCCGACCACTGTGCATCTGCTTTTGGCAGATATTTTATGCCAGCTGTGATAGTTGGCATCCGCAATGCACCCCCATGGAGGATTTTCACCCTTTCGTTCTAAGCTTCTTGAAGAAGCTTGCACCCTTTGCTCTAGCTTCTTGAGGAAGCTTAGACCTTTGTCTTAGCTTCTTCAAGAAGCTTGCCCCCCTTGACCCCTTTTGTTTAGCTTCTCTAAGAAGCTTAGGCCCTTGTCTTGCTCTATAAAAGAAGGCCTCTCTTCTCCTTTGGAGAGTTTGGAGCAAATCAGAGATATATATGATATATATATCACTCTCTCTGTATATATATCTCTCTCTACATTTGTGTGTGTTAGTGTCCAAAAGTGAGTTTTGTTCTTAGTTTTGCACTAAGACACCTAGTGTTACACCATACCTTGGTTATTGAGGTGTTGAGAGGTTGTTATTGGAGCTTTTGAGTTGGTTTTGATCAGAAAAGGGGGCTGGAGTTTTGGTTCTTGAAGTGTTCTTCAAGGGTGAGCACTATTGCTTTATATTCCCCATTCTTGCACTAGCTTTTAACCTATAATGCATCTATTTTTAAGCTTAGTGTATAACTGAAAAAAGTTCTGATTTTACTTGCTTTTGAACTTTGTTTAAGGTTGTTTTGAGGTTTGGGGTTGTTTACCTCCTCTTAGGCCTTGTTTGGCCTCCTTTTTGTGCTATTTTTGGTGAGCTCCGGGATCACCTTGTATTAGCCTCCTCACCACTGAAATCCAGGTGTTTTGAGGTCCTAAGAAGGAGAGGGCCATCCCCTCTCCTTGTTGTCTTCAAAACTTGTCATTTTAACCTCATATGTGAGCACCTTGATTAAGTCCATGTTGGCCTTGTCTTAGTTATTATTTGTGGTTATTTTGCCATGTTATAGCACTGTTTTAAGTTGGTTTAGACACACCATGCATGCTTTGCATACTTGTCTTGTAATGCCATAGAATTGCCTTAACATGCATCATGATGTACCATGACTTTCTAGCATGATTTTAGCTTAGCTTTGTGAAGCTTTTATGCATGTTTTGGTGTGCTTAAGGTCTGATTTTGGTTATTTGGGTCATCCATGACTTGCTTTGTATAGCTACCATGCAATCTCCCTTGTAAGCTTTGAGTATTGGATCCTCTAGCATGCTCTATTTGCATCATTTCAGTGGTTTGGCACCATTAGTTATGTCATTTCAGTCCATATGGCATGCTTGTATGCTTGCATTTGATGCTCCTTTAGTGCTTTAAAAGGTTGATGTCTTATGCTCCATGTTTGGACCCTTGTGTATATCATCATGTGTAGAACATTTAGATGCCATCTAGGTGTGTCTTTGGCCTTGTTTTGGTATGCCTTGGGACTGTTTTGAGTCCCTTTGGCCCTTTGAGGCTTGGTTGGCATGGTCATGGCTTGAGCCCCTTGGCTAGCCTTGAGTTTTGGGCTTAGTTGCATGCTTTGCTTGATTTGTTTAATTGGTTTGGCACCTTTTCTAACATGATTTCAGAGCTTACAATACATGCCATTTGTCTATGTTTGTCCCCTTTTAAGTGTGCTTAAAAGTCCCTCTTTTGTGCTTAAGTTTTGGACCATGTTTGCATGCATGTTTGTATGCACATTTGCCTTCATGTGCTTAGCATATTGGCCACTATTTTGGGCCTATTTGAGGGCTGCCCAAACTGGTGTAAGTCCATCCCCGCATGTTGTTGCATGCTTGCCTTGTATGTTGTCACATACTTGTTGCATATTTGGTGAATTACATGTTGTAGCATGCTAGTTCAATTGTGCCTCGTTGTGTACTTAATCCATGACATATTGTAGCATGCTTAGGTTGTAATGCATTTGGCATTCATTCTCTCTTTTAGTTACTTAACATGTTGTCCATGTTGCATCTTGCATGCTTGCATGGTTAAATTACACCTTGTATACTTGTTCACATGCTCATGGTGCATGCCTAGCTTCCATGCCTAGGTTGCATAGCATTAAGCATGCATCTCTTGCCTCTTGAATTGATTATGATAGAGGTTGGAGGCCTTTTGTTTGTTTGGTGTGCATCTCATTTGATATCAAGATGCACAACTTGACTTCTTGGGCCATCATGCATCGAAATGCATGATTGGTGGCCCAAGGGTCGAGTACCATACTCCCCTGAGTCTTAAACATGATAGGGAGGGTGGTTGTGCAAACATTTGCTTGAAAATGCATTGCCATGTCTTGTCTGCCCTCTGCTGCTGTCAAAACAGGGTTCTGTAGGAAGAGATGGTCGACCGACCATTCTCAGTGTCGATCGACCAACAATGGATGGCCGAGAGCATCATAGATGGTCGATGACCACTTTTCCATGGCTGGTGGTGTTTCCTCTTGGCCAGTGGTCTCCCACAACCCTCAGAGAGTATTTCAGAAGCAACTTTAGGACTTATGCAGTCTTCAGAGGCATAAAACAGTGTAAACAGAGGCAGCTTGTGCATGGTGGTGGATTTCCGAGCGGAGCTGGGCATGCATGCATTGGACCCTCTTCCCGAGGCTGTTTTACCGCTTTATTAGCTTAGTTAATTTGCTTAACTAGTTAGGTGGTCTGTAACTATTTAATTAGCTTGATTAGTTAGTTAAATTTGTATTATTCTTTTGGTCCCTCCGAGAGAGGGCGAATTGTGTAATAAGCATGCGCGTGTGCGATGCATGTCTTTCAACGCCCACTTCTTTCTCCTTTTTACTTACCTGCTTTTGATGGTTAGTATTAGGACATGTTTTGATTAGCATACCTTATGCTATGCTTGCGTGTATCCATTCATTTGTATTGCATGCACCGGGCTCGACGCATCATACTAATTGCATAGTATTTCAAATCTAACTTGAATACATGTCATCTGCTGCATTTCACATGCCATCTATAGATTAGCCGAGCCTATTCTAGCTGCATTTTGCCTACGATGCATTAGCCATCTTAACATGGACTTAGATCATACATTTGATTACTAACATGTTCCTTGTTTTGGCTTGGAGTACTAGGTGAGTGTTTATGCTTTAGTATCTCGCATGAGTGTGAATATTAACATGAAAGCATGCTTGCCATGAGGCTAACTGCTTAGTTGATTTACTACCTGAATGCCTGTGGGTGAAGGTTGGATTGCTTGAGTTGGAACAACTCGTTGAAATCTGTGTTTTAGCCTACTCACGAGTAGCAAATTTCAAACTGTCTTTCAAACGAGCGGATATGCAATACTTTGTTCCAAATTAGGCGATCTAGTCTATACTTTTGTGTTGTGTGCATCACATAGTAAGATTAGCTAATTAACCAGAATAAGAATGCATAATGTTTTTAAAACTAGATATCATGGTTAGTAGACGCCGATCTTTGATCGAGCGAGCGGGGGTGCTCATAACTGACCTTCCCCAATTGTACCCAAGTTCCCAAGTCGAGGCAACTTTGGTGATGACGGACACGTGGCCTTAGGCAACGAGTCAGGGTCTCCTAAATTCCCCCATAAAAAATATTTAGGTTGCGACTCTGTATCTGGCAAAGCAGTCCATGTTTGACACTTCTTTACAAAAATCTGTTTTCCAAAACGATTTGCCGGATTTGGACTCTTTGGTGATTTCTCAATCTCACATTGCACATTGTGAGATCAGATTAAGAACCGACACAAATGAGTCCGAACTGTGGAAGAGCACCAGGGGCCCGAGGGCGCGTCCACAGTTTCTGGCGACTCTGCTAGGGAGTTTAGAGAGGTTGACTCGAACTCATGATATCTTGTTTTGATTACACTCATGTGTTTCTTTGTATTGCATGTGCATTGGTGTGCCTAAGTCATTTTCTGCCTGTCTGCTATTCTGAGCAGTTTCTAGGAGGCCCGCTTTGAGAAGCGTGCCATAAGGCTGACCGGTTACGGGCTCTGCCACGATGGGAACACAAACTCCGATTGTTACCGGGGCACCCCTTTTGACCATTCGACCTAGTGCATGTTCGGAATCCATAGTGACCATTCCAAGCTAGGACAGGTTGCTACCCAATTATAGGTTGTTTGAAACCGCTGCGTGCGTAGTGAAACCATAGCTCCTGACAAAATAGGACAGGGAAACCCTACCCCAAAATAGGGGTGTTTTGGCTCTTGCTTGCTTGTTATGTGCTTTTTGAGTTGACCTTCACAGGGAATGCATATATCAGTTTACAAGTCTGAGTATCAGGCCTGAGGGTATCAGTATCAGTGTTTTGAGAAATCAATTATATATGCGGGTATCAGATTTAGTTTTTGAGGCAGTGATTTTAGGGAACAGTGATCAATAGTAGAGAACAGTTATTCAGCTATGCTTGTGTCTGTTCTGATTGGGCCGAAATGCTGCGTGTTTTCTCTTTCAATTCAGAAATTTAGTACAGAATAGCCAGTGTTCTCCTTTGCTAAGGCAAGACAGACATCTGATCCGTCAGTCACCGTTCAGTTCAGCAGACTTATGATGGCGCAAAGTTCAGAGGAAATTGTGATTATGACAGCCGCATTAGACCAAGGAATCATCTTGCAGGATGAGACCAATGTTGATGTACCGCATCCGCCCAGGTCGCCTGTCGCACAGTCGATTTGGACACCCCAGTTGTTTCAAGCTCGTGAGCCCACCACGTTTGAGTTAATGGGAATGATTGGTGACCTTCAGAGGTTTGTGGCTGATCTCGCCTACGGAATGTCGGCTTCACCACCAACTACATCATATGCCGGGAATTTTGTACCGCAAGAGCCCCTGCTACTGGGGCGAATTGTGATCGAGCTCAGCCAACCTGAGGTTGTCTCAAGCTATAGTAATGACGTGTCAACAACAACTGGGTTTCACTCTGATATAGAAACCCAAACCCTCGATCAAGCTGAGGCTAGAGGTAAGAACAAAGTAGGAACAGATGCTGATCTCCTGGCGAAATTCGAGGCTTTGAAAGCCGGGGGGTTCAATAAACAGCAAGTATTCGCAGTTGTGGCTAAGACTGTGGATGATGCTTTCCCCACTCCAATAGAGGGGAGTTCTCGCCAGGCAGAAAATCGGGATAGGCCCCGTCATGCCAGAACAGTTCCCTCCAATCCCAACCCTGCATCGGGAAAAGATCAGAGAGCCAAGGCAGCACCTGTCGATCCTTTTTCGAGTACATCCAGCAAAGGTCCACAGACTTCGAAGTATCTGCCCCGAGGGCGCAGAGCCTTCCATGCCCTTTACATGCCTCTGTCTAAGGCACTTCAAATCCTGGCTGAAAAGGGGCATCTTAATCCCCTCGAGCCTCGACCTCTCCCAAATAACCTTCTTCTCTCACATGATGCTACTTAGTACTGCGCGTACCATCAACAGACCGGTCACCCCACCAACAATTGCTTCCGCCTTCGCCATGAAGTACAAGACTTGATCGACAATGAGGTCATCCTCCCACCTACCTCAGCAAAGTTTGTCACCACTGAGCTGTTGGACTTTCAGGATACTACAAGTACGTGATCAGGGGTTGGACCACCTACGGGCGGCGCTCGGTGTATTTCAGATGTGGCGTCTGGCACGCACTGTTTTGAGCATTTGTGAATGCTGGTTTTTGTAATTTCTGGCTTGGGTGTTAAGTCAGTTCTCCGGTTCTGTTTTTGAGTTTGTCCCTTTGTTTTGAGTCAGTCTTTTTGCTTAAGGGTCTGTCTTGTTATATCGAGTCAGTCCCATTGTATAGAAATCAAGAGATTCCAGGGTCATTGCCTCGGATATCATTATTTTGTTTTGTAATTATGATTTTGCTTTCTTTTGAGTCCGTCTCTGCTGTGGAGCCAGTTGCAACCAGGAAATCTGAATGAAACAGTTGCGGCTATCATGTTTCCGTGCTTATTGCTACCTTGAGCTAGTTGTGCCAGAGGATTTGAATGAAACGGTGGAGTGTAGACACCCCATTTTTGACCGACCTTAAGACTCAGACGTCACCGATTGAGCGCTCGGTGATGTTGCATACTGTGCTCGTTCAGAAGTCTCAGAGTCGCGGCCGTGCGCCCTGCCTCCGAATTACCGAACTCTCTTCTGTGCCTTGTCTCGGTTTGCGAACCAGGCTCGATTTTTCTCTGTTTTCTTTCCTGAGGGGAGGGAGTGGTCCCGTAGACTATCTCTCGGGCTGTGGCTACTTTTTCGTGATCAGAGGCCATTTTTCCCCATTCGGAGTTCCGGTTTTGAGCCGTCGAGCCGTGTGCCTCGGTTCGGGACCGCCCAACCATCTCCGATTTCTCCGGTTTTGGCATGCATCTCATTTACTCCCATTTAAGGGACACTGGGGCTCGAACACCACTTCGCAGGTGCGGCGGCCCATTTTCGGATCCCGAACCGCGCTTTTGGCCCCGAGCATTCATTTTGCATCGATGTCTGTTCATTTTTGGCAGACACCTCTGTTTGGTCCTTCTAAGGGACACTGGGGTCTCTGAGACCCACTTCGCAGCCGAACAACACTTCTGCGTGCGGATTCATTTTCGGGATCGAACCGCGCGGTTTTGGCCCCGAGCATTCATTTTGCATCGATGTCTTTCATTTTGGCGACACCTCATTTGGTCCTTTCGAGGAACATTGGGGTCTCGATACCCACTTCGTGGCCGTACGCCACTTTCGGTGCTCATAGCCCATTTTTCGGGACCGCGAACTTCGCGGTTTTGGCCCCGAGCTTTCATTTTGCATCGGTTTTTGTTCATTCTTGGCAGGTACCTCTGTTTGATCCTTCCGAGGGACACTGGGGTCTCCGAGACCCACTGCACGAACACCACTTCGTGCCGTTTCCCATTTTCGGACCCCATGGTTTTGGTCCCCGAGCTGCTTTTGCATCGGTTTTTGTTCAATTTTGGCAGGTACCTCTGTTTCATCATTCCGAGGAACACTGCGGTCTCAGATGCCCACTTCGTGGCCGAACAAAATCTTTTTTGTTTGCCCTCAAAATATCTAGATATTTTGCCCTCAAAATATCTAGATATTTTGGGAAAGATATTTCCACCTTCTTGGCCATATAAACCAACGTCACCAGCTGATTTAGGGGTTAGAAAAAATCCTTTGAGTCTTGCATATTGATCTCCTCCTTTCCTCTCTTCCAAAAAAGCTTCAAGCATCCAAGTCTTTTTCTTCAAGTTTTGGTCCCATTTTCTTCATCATCTTCAAGCTCTATCATCACCACTCCATTTCCAGCAGCAAGGGAGGGATTCCAGAAGCTTGAAGTCATCAAAGTTGGTCCAAGAAGTAGTCAAAGTATTGGTCTTCAAGGGTAAGTTCACTTTCCCTCTTTTCTAGCTCATTCTTGCACCAATTTCTTAGCCCACTTGCTCACTGTTTTGAGCTCCGGCCCTAACTGAAAGGGGCCTTATTTTGAGCTATTCTACATGTTTGTTTAAGGGCTCAACCCTGTTTGAGCCCTCTATGATGCACTTGTTTCAATATCACTCTTTATGCCATTATTTTGCATGCTTTGTTTGGCTCATGAGTAATCTGATTTTGAGCATGACATATACTGTAAATATGCATATTTTGGGCTCCTCTTCAATGTTGTAGAAGGAAATTTTTCTGTTTGAATTTTCTATATACTACTTGTCTCAAGACCTCTCTTTGGTTCATTATTTTGCATGCCTTTTTAAGCTCACCATGCTTCGGATTTCAGCCTTCATCAGGCCTAGAGAGAGCCTTATTTTTGTCTCCTTGTCATGTTTTGTTTAGGGTCTTAAGACATTTGGTGTATATTTTTGGTACTTCCTATGAAATCCATCAAATTTTCCGTAAATTTGCATGTTTGTTTAGGCCATTCTAGCTTCTGTTTCTGGCCTTCATCAGGCTTAGTAAGTGTCTTGTTTTGACCTATTATTCAAGTTTTATTAAGGGTCTAAAGTTGTTTGGTCATTTCTTATGATACCTCTCTTTATAACCCTCTTTTTGCCCCTTTTTGCATGCTATGTTTAGCATATGTACATACTGATTTAGAGGTTGTCATCTCTTGAATTTGTGCATATTTTTGTTCCATATTCAATGTTGTAGAACTGATTTTTTGGGTTTGAGCATTGTACATACCACTTGCTTTGTAATTCCCCTCTTTTACCGTATTTTTGCAAGCTTTTGTTTCCATACTTGTGAGCATTATTTGGCCTTTCTTTGTGCTGATAAAATGCTATTTTAGGGGCTGCCTTGCCACTGTTTTGCATTCCATGTCCATATTCTGTGTGTATAATAGGGCTGTAGGCCATTTCGGGTGCATTTCCTCGCATTTTGGGCATCGGTTGCAATTTTATCATAATTTGGGGGCTGTTTTTGCATTATTTTAGTTGCTGAATTTTGCATCTTCCTTATGCCATTCGTCACATCTCATTCGCATGTCATTTTGGTGCTTTAGAGCACGCTTATTTCGCCGGTCGTTTGCAGGCACAGATTTCGAGGCAAATTTCGCTTTTATCCGACGGCAGCCTATGTGAGTGTGGTTGAGGCCCTCTCATGTTGGCGTAAGCCCAATTTGCATTTTCGTGCTTGTATGCCATTGCCTCGGTTTGCGTGCCCGTGTGCACGCATTTCGAGGCACTTCATTTTTATCCGACGGCAGCCTATGTGAGTGTGGTTGAGGCCCTCTCATGTTGGCGTAAGCCCAATTTGCATTTTCGTGCTTGTATGCCATTACCTCGGTTTGCGTGCCCGTGTGCACGCATTTCGAGGCACTTCATTTTTATCCGACGACAGCCTATGTGAGTGTGGTTGAGGCCCTCTCATGTTGGCGTAAGCCCAATTTGCATTTTCATGCTTGTATGTCATTTCCTCGGTTCGTGTGTCCGTGTGTACGCATTTCGAGGCAGCTCTTTTTATCCGACGGCCTCCTATGTGAGTGAGCTGAGGCTCTCCCATGTTGGTGTAAGCCCATCGTGGCATTCCGTATGCCATTTCATTCCATTTCATCATCGCCTTGGTTTGCGTGCCCGTATGCACGTATTTCGAGGCACTTCGGTTTTATCCGATTTGAATTTTTGTCATCGCCTCGGCTTGCGTGCCTGTGTGCACGCATTTCGAGGCACTTCGGTTTTACCTGATTTGCATTTTGTCATCACCTCGGCTTACGTGCCTGTGTGCACGCATTTCGAGGCACTTCGGCTTTATCCGATTTTGCATTTCACGTCATCGCCTCGGTTTGCGTGCCCGTGTGCACGTATTTCGAGGCACTTCGGTTTTATCCGATTTGCACTTCATATCATCGCCTCGGTTTGCGTACCCGTGTGCACGCATTTCGAGGCACTTCGATTTTATCTGATTTTGCATTTCACGTCATCGCCTCGGTTTGCGTGCCCGTGTGCACGTATTTTGAGGCACTTCGGTTTTATCCAATTTACACTTCATATCATCGCCTCAGTTATGCGTCTGCAGCACGATTTGGCACTGCCGGTTTTACCCGATTTGCATTTCATATCATCGCCTCGATTTGCGTGCCGAGTGCACGCTTTTCGAGGCGTCTCATTTTCATCTCATTTTCATAGCATTGCGCATGCTAGGTTGTATATTAGTTGCATTTCATGCATATCATGCATATTGCACGGGAAATGAGGCACGTTTCGTATTTCGAGTGACGGAACGGGTCTCAATTCCCAAGTCACCGACACTCCGGATTACCCATGATGGAGTTAGGTTTTGTTGTAGCATTCATGTGCATTCATCCTATATTGAGTTGTGCAATCTGCTTCCTCGGCCATCATGCATCGATATGCGTGATTGGTGGCACGAGGATCGAGGCATGCATATATTTGTGAAAATACATTGCTATGCCCTTTTCCGCTTCTGTTGCGGAAAATCAAAGATCAACAACTTTTCAAGAATCCGCGCAGATTTCGAGAAACAATGCAACGGAGGCTAATCGGGGCATCGGATTTCACCAGCGACCCAACATACATCATCTATCGTAAGCAAAGCGGTCCACGGCTCACGCGCGATTCTGACTTTCTTAGTTTAATCACAATTAATTAGAATTTGTATATTTATTCGGACTGTACTATTCTTTTATTCGGGTCTGTATTATTTATTCGGACCCTCTGCGCAAGGGCACAACTGTAATAAGGGTGTGTGAGTGTGATGTATGTCTTCCAACCCCCATTTCTTTCTTCCTTTTATTTATCCGCTTACAATGGTTAGATATAGGGCATATTTCAATTAGCATACAGCATGACAGCATGTTTGCATCATTCATCTGTTTTGCACGACTGCCTCTCAAGATCATACAAACTGCATCTGTATTTCAATTCCAAATTGACTACTTGATAGCTGTAGCATTTCATATACCATGTTTAGAATAGCCGAGCCTGCTATAGTTGCATCTTTGCATGTGTTGCATTAGGCATTTCAGTATATTTAGAATCATGCATGATTTCTAATCAGTTTTCTGTTTTAGCTTGGAGTACTCGGTAAGTTTTATGCTTTAGCATCCTTGCATGCGTGTGAGTGTTGCCATGATAGCATGCTTACCATGAGGCTATGTGCTTATGTGATATAACTGCCTTGAATGCCTGTGGGTGGAGGTTGAGTTATCTGAATTGGAGCAATTCATCAATTGTTTGTTAAGCCCACTAGATTGTGGCGAAATCTGCATTTTAAGCCTACCTGCGGGTAGCAAACCATCTTTCACAAACAAACATGAAATGTTTTGTTTCAATTCAGACGGCCCAGTCTATACTTGTTTGCTGCGAGCATCACATAGTAATCTAGGCTAATAACCGGAATAAGAACTCACAAAGTTTTCAAAAACAGATATCATGGTTAGTAGAGGCCGGTCTTTGACCGGGCGAGAGGGGGTGCTCACGATGTGACCTTCCCTAATCGTACCCAAGTTCCCGAGCCAACTTTGGTGATGACGGACACGTGGCCTTTCGGCACCGAGTCAGGGTTTCCTAAATTTCCCATTTTAAAATATTTAGGTGGCGACTCTGTTATCTGGAAAAGCAATCCATGTTTGGCATTTCTTTTCAAAAAATCTGTTTTCCTTCAAAACGATTTGCCGGATTTGGACTCTTTGGTTCAAGATTGAGAACCGCAACAAAATCGAGTCCGAACTGTAGCGAGGTCCCTCAAGCGTTATTCTGGCGACTACCATTGGGATTTAGAGAACTTGACTCGAACTCATGATATCTGGTTTTGACTACACTTGTGTGTTTCTTTGCATTGCATTTGCATTGGTGCGCCTAGGACACCGTGTTTGCCATCTGCTATTCTCGCGGTTTCTTGGAGGCTTGTCTTGTCAAGGCATGTCCATAAGGTCGATTTACGGCTCTGCCAAGATGGGAACACAAACCCGGTTTTTTACCGGGCACCCTTTTTCGACCATTCGACATAGTGCATATTCGGATCCATAGTGACCATTCCAAACTAGGACGGGTTGCTTACCCGTTTATAGGTTGTTTGAAGCATTGCGTGCGTAGTGAAACCCTAGTTCACGACAAAATAGGACAGGGAAACCCTACCCCAACATAGGGGTGTTTTGGCTCTCACTTATCTCATATGTGCTTGTTAGAGTGTGCCTCTACAGGAATGCATGTATCGGTTTATGAGTTTGAGCATCAGTTCATGGGCACCAATTCAATTTATTTTGTTGTCGAACATTGGGCATCAAGATTTGGTGGAATCGGTTTTACGAGGGTATCGACTTCTGAGGCGTAATTTTGGGCGTAATTCAGAGAGAGCACACTTATTCACTTTGTTCAGATTCTGCTCGTGAAATCAGCCGAGATGCTACATGTTTTCTCTTTGCTAGGTAGTCCCGAACCATAGCTTGAAGGCTCCACTATCCCCTAGGTACATTGGACTAGTCTCGATAAATCGGATTAGGTCGAATTCAATTCAAGGGAAACGGTGTTCTTTTCACGAGGCAAGGCAAAGAAAGGCCCGTGGCTCTCCGGTTCATCTCGATCCGTCACCACCAACACATCACCTTTGTTCGGACACAACAGACCGTGTTGGCACAAGGTGCGGAAGAATTTATGGCCGTGGTAACAGCGTTGAATCGAGGAAGCGCCATGCGTTGAGACCAAGATTGAAACGCAGCGCCATCCGGGGCGTCCGCCACATCGACTTTTGGGACCCCAACCGAACTTTGACCCAATTCCGCCAACCGAAAATTTGCAAAGGTCCAAGTCCTCGAGAAGGGTTTACTCAAGCCCAAGTTTTGAGACCCTCGGTGCGGCCTAATAAGAGGCGTTATCCCTTGATGCTAATGACCTCGATCCGACCGCGGTGAAAATTGCGAACCTTGAGAAGCAATTCAAAAGGGCACATGGCCTTAACTCCATTCCGACATTGAGGATGGGCACACCGAGTTCTCTGACAGCTCCCTGACGGATTCAAAATGCCATATATTGACCGCTTCGACGGTCGGGGATCCAATGATACATATCCGACTTTTCTTGGATGTCCTAAAGCCGATGGGTGCGACTAAGCCACAAAAACTCTCCTCAGATGGAAGAACCTGCCGGGTGTAGCACCACTTGGTACACTAGGTTGGAGAACGAGTGAAGCAAAACTGGAAGAATTAGCCGAGGCCTTTGTCGATCAATATTCTTACAATACCCAAAGTTGAAATGACCATCCAAGAGCTTGAAGCAACCCGCCGTAACCCAACAGAGTCTTTTGTGAAATTTGTTGCGAGATGGAGAGCAAAGGCAAGACAGATGATGACGCCGCCTTCCGAGAGGGATCAAGTGCGAGATGATGGTGCGGAACCTCGAGCATGATATGTTGCGTAAATTGATAGTCACTCCCAGATTCACTTTCAAAAGTTTGCATGAACTGGGGTTCAGTCGAGAATGCGTTCAACAATGGGATCATTCCTAACAAGTGAACCAACAAGGAGGGTGATTTCAAGGAGTACCAATGTCAAGTAGCACTATTCTTAACGACATGAAATCAATACTGATACCACAGCCCAACCCTTTTGCCAATTCAAGCTTGCAAATAGCCGACCCAACCGAGCTCAGGCGTAACTTTCACCCCTCTATATGAGCTTGACTAGCGCACTAAAAGGCTTGATGGAAAAAGGGCATCTCAAACCCTCAATCCTCAACCTCTTCCCAACCCACTCCCCCGGACATAACCCTCCAAGTCAGTATGTACCATCGCTAGTGTGATCATGGCACCGACCGTTGCTGTTACCGTCATGAGGTCCAAAATCTCATCGATAACAGGACGATAGCTCCACCTTCGGACCCCAATGACCAAACATCTCCGCCTACCTCAATCTCATCCATATATCGCCACCCACCTATGACCCCAAAGATATACATCACCCGCCCACCTATCCAAGCCCGAGGTGTTTATCCCGAAAGCATGGACATATGCATGATGGATGCACTGAATCCCAATCATCTCAAACCCGAGAACCCACTACTTCCGTGATGGGAATGATAAAAGATCTTCAAAGAATCGTGACCGATCGGCCTCGGGACATTGGCACCATCATCGACCACATCGCCTACCGGGGAGTTCATGTCAAAAGGCTCCCCAAGGGGCAGGGCGGGCTACATCCGAGGAAGGCCAATCCGTGGCAAAGTGGAAGCGAGTGGAAAGAATAAAGGCGAGGCATGGATCCCCATGAGCATCTTCGTTGGTGTTGAGGCTTTGAAAGCCGAGGATGAACAAAGAGCAAGTGCTCATCGTTGCAAAAAGGTGACGGCGTTTTCGCCGCTCAAGTTGGAGGCAGTTTGAATCAAGGGGCAAGCCGGGAAAAGGGCCGTTGTACCAGAAATGATCCTGTTAGCTCTAATCCTGCACTTAGAAGAGATCAAAACCAAAGCCAAGACTGCCAATCCTTTGGTGCGCCAAAGAAAAATCCACAAGCCTTGAAGGACCAACCCCGAGGTCAGTGGGTCTCCCAGCCCCTCCACTTGCCTTTATCAAAAGCTTTCCAAATCCTTGCTGAACAAGGGCAACTAAAACCCCTGGACCCACACCCGCTACCAAAGAACCTCCCTCTCTCACACAACCCACCGACCATCAGGCCTTCCATCAGCGAACCGGCCATGCTACCAATAATTGCTTCCGTCTTCGCCATGAAGTACAGGATATATTTGACAACGGGGTCATCCTCCCGCCGAGCTCAGCAAAGTCTATCGGCACTGGGTCAGTGAACTTGGGGGATAATGTTATATGAACGGGGGATGAATCACCTGCGGGCGGTACTCAGATTACTCCAGACGTGGGAATGGCACGCACTGTTCTGAGCAATATTCAAATACCAGTTTTGTGCTTTCTGACTTGGGTATTGGGTCAGCCTTGTTGTTTTGTTTTGAGTCTGTCTTTTTATTTTAAGTCAGTCTTTTTGTTTTGGGTCTGTCTTGTTGTATCGAGTCAGTCCCGTTGTATAGGAGTCGGGTGATTCCGGGGGTGTTACCTCGAGCGTCACCATTTTGTTTTTTGTTTGTCTTTTCGTTTTGTTTTGAGTATGTTTCTGCCAGGGAGCCAGTTGTGCCAACAGATTTTGAATGAAACAAAGATGATTTCCACACTCGATTTGCTTTATACGCCATGTGTTAGTTATACCGGTTTGAATGAAATGGCGATTGCATTCCACCGCTCTTTTGTGCCTTGAAGTCATTGTAATGACTGAGTTTTTCAAAACTTTTGAACACCGCGGTGAAAACAAAGAGGAGGAATTCTCGGATTTGCAAAACTTTGATCAAATTGAGAGAAAGAGAGGCGTGCTAAGCCTTTAATGAATGAAATCATGCTTGTTAGCGTGAGTACTGAGAAGGACCCTGGCTTGATCCAGACTGGTTTCACACTATCTTCAGCGCGAGCGATTCGTCGCTTTCTTGAAAATTTTCAAAAACAAAATGTTTTGCGCGGTCCTGCGAAGACCTGTGTGGAATCGCTCTTGAGATTGTGCAGCTTAGGATCGCTCTCAGCCTCGAGACTCAACCCCTTTGCTTCTAAACCTTGAACTTGAATTCAGAAGGTTCAACGGTCAACCACAATGTGAGGCTTATGTGGCCAGATTTGAAGCAGCCCTCGAACAAGAGGCACCAAAGTCAGATCAAGAAGATCAGAAGTCGTCAAAAGAAGCTTGCAAAGCTAGATCAGAAGCACCTCTCGAACTAGGGGCAAAAAATATCCGATGTGCTCGAAGAGCCAAAGGTGGATCCTTCTGTAAATCAATACAACAGCCACTCTCCGGGATACAAAGGGCTTCAATCTCAAAACCATTTGGCATGGACTTGTTACACTTTTACCCTTTGAGAGGCTCGCTGGGCCGAAAACCCGGAAGGGCGACCCAGGCAAAAGTTAGAGCAAAGAAAAGAATAAAAAAGGAAAAAAGAGAAAAAATGCAAAGATACAAAAAATGCAAAAAGAAAAGAAAAGAAAAGAAAATGCAAAAAAAAAAAGAAAAAAAAAAGGAATGAAAAGAATAGGAAAAAAAAAGAAAAGAAAGAAGAACAAAGCTCGCAAGGTCGAAAACCTGCAATAGGCGCCTTGGCAAAAGTTAGAGCATAAAAGGAGAGGTTAAATACCCGAGTGTACCTTAACCCCGAACTACGTAAGGCTTGATTCCCATGTTTGGGATACGTAGGCAACTTCATCCTGAAGTCCAGCCGTAAAACGATTCAAATTCGATTGTGTCCATGTAATGGTTTTGATCATCTTTGCCTTCTCTGTATCTGAGAGTTCGGTTGTCATCATCACTCTGAGGACTGATTATAGTGTGCTGCGGCGCCATCCAAACAAGGGGCAACTTTCCGTTGCCATTCAACGCGCCGCGGTGCCGTTCAAACAAGGGGCAACTTTCCGTTGCCATGCAACCCTCCTCAAGCAAGGGGCAGTTTTCCTCCAGATTCGAGGTTGTGCATCTCAAGAGTAGGTTCCGCGCTTGTTGAGCATTGGCCGTTTGCAAAAATAGTTTTTGAGAATTTTTACTGAGGTTGACTAATTTTCTCGAAAATTGTTTCATTTTCCGAAACTGGACCTTTCCCCTGGACTCAAAAAAGGAAAATTTTCAGTGCTCATAGCTCGAATCGCATGATTTCAAATCAAAATTGAACAAACATGTTAATCTAACTCCCATTTTGGCCAAATTTTTTAGAAAGCAAAAATAAAAATGGTCAAAATGATGAACTAGGGGCACGATTGGGTCGTGTTCTCTTTCCCGTTATCAATGCATTTGCCAAGAAGGGCACTCTACATGCCAAGAAAAAGGGCACAATTGAAGCTAACAACAAAGTGCTGAAAGCTCTCTCACCCTCCAAGCAGCGAGGTATCAAGCCAAGTGCGAAGCACGAACGGGAATGGATCAAGATATTCCACTTCCTCATCTTGACAGATCTGATCACGTCCAAACTCCCCAGCAAAGCATCATCAATCGATGTCAGCTACAGATTTGCTACACATCCTGTTGTAGCACAACCCCTCTGTAGGAGAAACTCACTGTTGTGAGCAGAAGAAGAAGAATCTGGTAGAATACCAGGGGCAAAAGCCTTCAACTTGCTGTTTATCCATCAACCACCCAGGGGAGGGATGAAAAATGAGAGATTTAAGAATAGAGAGATGTGCGATGAGAGGAAAAGTGAGAAAAGGGCTTTTTCAGAAAAAAACCGAGCTTGAGGGCCGAGTGATGTGAGAATCACAAATAAGAAAGGGTGGAACACTACCCGGTGAAACAGGCTCCCTGTGCACGTCTGAGTGTCGTGTCTTTTTGTTTTATCTCGATCCTTGTTTTGAGTCGTCTCGAGTGTTACTCGATGTGTCTAGGTTATGTGCCTTTTGTTTTCTTGTTGAGTCGTAGCGTGCTGTATTCAGTCGTAGGCTCAATACCCAGTTGAGAACTTATGCTCACTCTCAATTTCAAAAATCGCTTTTGTGCTCCGAAAGTCGTGCCGTTTCTACACATTTGTGAAAAATAGAATTTGTTCTTTCATAAACCGCAGGTTCAACCCAGGTTATGTGAGAACAGTGAAACCAGGACCTATCTGAAGCTATGAGTTTCGGGCTGCAAAGCAAAAGCAAAAGAGGAAAATGTCGAGCATTTGAGTTTGTTCCAACTTCAGTAAGTTCCGAGACTATATTCCGTGTGTACCTCTTCAGGTCTTGCCAATGTTCCGAAGTATGAGTGTGCCTCTACCTCAAGCTCAAAATCAAGTCTACTTCAAGCCAGAATGGCGATCGGCGTGCTCTCCCGAGTACCATTCCCTGCCAGAGGCATCTTGGACGTGTTTGCGATGAGTTCCTAGGAGACCAACTGCGACGGTGGAAACTAGAGTTCGAATGGCAGTGGCCTAGAACGCAAAGGTTCGGGATTTCCGAGACTAGAGTCTGGTTTAAATACCCAGAGGCATGTCCTCGGCTTGAAATCTGTATGGCAGCCCCATAGATTGAGATAGCATGTGTATGCACCTCAATTCTGGATACTGAACCAACCTAGTCTGTCACCCCGTTGGAGAATAGGGAAAGTTGTGAGCATGATCAGGAAGACAAGCGGCAGCCGTGGCTCCCACAGGTAGATATTGTTACTTGTTAGCATTCCAGAGCCTTTGTGTTGTGTGTTCAAGGTAAAGTGTTCGAAGAGCACGAAGGGAGATCCCCATCAGAGTAGAGCGGTTCACCGCCACTCACCTCAGGAGGTGCTTTCTAAAGCGCCGCTTTGTCCATTTATTGCTTTCCTTAAGCATTATGCATTGTAATGCATTATACCTGTCAAGTTTCTTTCTCAGTCATGCACGATATTGTATGTACGGTTCATTCAAAGAAGTTCTATTTGAGATTATTCACTTTAGTGTATCAATCACACACGTTCTCACTTTTGTGTATCTATCACACATTCTCACTTAGTGTATCAATCACACTTGTTCATATAGTGCATCTATCACATTTTGTGTTCACCTTTAGTATGTCTATCATACTCTGCTCATTTTGTGTATCAATCACACCATGCTCATTACTCGCATTGTCATGCACACTTCACCTGCACTTGTCTTGTGCATTTCAAATCAATCGCATTTGTTTAGCGTGATCGCTTTTTGTGCGGTTTATCAATCGCGCTATTTTGCACCTCAATCACCTTGTCTTGTGCATTTCAAATCATTCGCTATTTTGCGACGTGACCGCTTTTGTGCGTTAATCAATCGCGCTATTTTGCGCACCTCAATCGCACTGTCTTGTGCATTTCAAATCAATCGCGCTATTTTGCGCATCGCACTGTTTTGTGCAGTTAATCAATCGCGCTATTTTGCGCACCTCAATCGCATTGTCTTGTGCATTTCAAATCAATCGCTATTTTGCGATCGCCGCTTTTGTGCGCTTAATCAATCGCGCTATTTGCGCACCTCAATCGCGACTTGTCTTGTGCATTTCAAATCGATCGCTTGCTTTTATCGCGACTGCTTTGTGCATTTAATCATATTGCTTTTGGCGATCGCCTTTCTTGTGCATTTTCAAATCGATCGCTATTTTGCGATCACATCGTGCATTTCAAATCGATCGCTATTGCTTTATGATCGACCGCTTTTGTGCAGATAATCAATCGCTATTGTTTTGCGATCGTGACCGTCTTGTGCATTTCAAATCAATCGTATGTTTAGCGATCGCACTATTTTGTGCATCAGATCATTCGGACCGGACGACCGTGCGGTATCATATCTTCTCCGTGTGAGACGCGACGAGAATTGAATAATTCTCCGCATTCCTAACTGCATGAAATATAGTTGTTGCTTTGCATTCTTGCTTATAACTGTTGCATCTATTTGCGAATACTTGCTTCATTACAGCCTGCTGCATTTGCACGAACATCGAGTTACATTTGGCATCCTGTTGCTTTGCATTCTTGCTTAAAACTGTTGCATCTATTTGTCAATACTTGCTTCATTACAGCTTACTGCACTTGCATGATCACCTGGCTCTGTGCATATCTTTTGCATTTTGCCCCATTTTGCCTGCGAGCATGCTTGCGGGCACACATTCTTTGTTTATCTTATATGATTGTCTAAGTCTTCGGCCTTGTCAAAAATGGGTCGTCTCTGGGCTTTGACATTCACTCCCGTCATTGTTGTGACTTCCGAGTTCTGTCAAAGAGGGGCAACTGTAGACACCCCATTTTTGACCGACCTTAAGACTCAGACGTCACCGATTGAGCGCTCGGTGATGTTGCATCATGTGCTCGTTCAAGTCTCAGAGTCGCGGCGCCTCGCCTCCGATCCGAACTCTCTTCGTGCCTTGTCTCGGTTTGCGAACGGGCTCGATTTTTCTTTGTTTTCTTTCACGAGGGAGGAGTGGTCCGTAGACTACCTCTCGATGGCCGTGGGCTACTTTTTCATGACCGTGAGGCCATTTTTCCCATTTCGAGTTCGGTTTTGGCCGTCGGGCCGTGTGCCTCGGTTGGGACCGCCCAACCATCTCCGATTTCTCCGGTTTTGGCATGCATCTCATTTACTCCCATTTAAGGGACACTGGGGCTCGAAACCACTTCGGGCCGAACACCATAGGTGCTTGACCCATTTCGGGATCCCGAACCGCGCGGTTTTGGCCCCGAGCATTCATTTTGCATCGATGTTCATTCATTTTTGGCGAACACCTCTTTGGTCCTTCTAAGGGACACTGGGTCTCTGAGACCCACTTCGCCGAACACCACTTCGGTGCCGGCTGACCCATTTCGGATCCCGAACCGCGCGGTTTTGGCCCCGAGCATTCATTTTGCATCGATGTCTGTTCATTTTTGGCAGACACCTCTGTTTGGTCCTTCCGAGGGACACTGGGGTCTCTGATACCCACTTCGTGGCCGAACGCCACTTTCGGTGCTCATAGCCCATTTTTCGGGACCCCGAACTTCGCGGTTTTGGCCCCGAGCTTTCATTTTGCATCGGTTTTTGTTCATTCTTGGCAGGTACCTCTGTTTGGTCCTTCCGAGGGACACTGGGGTCTCCGAGACCCACTTCGCAATTAACACCACTTAGGTGCCTTTCATTTTCGGGACCCCGCGCGGTTTTGGTCCCCGAGCTTTCATTTTGCATCGGTTTTTGTTCAATTTTGGCAGGTACCTCTGTTTCATCATTCCGAGGAACACTGCGGTCTCAGATGCCCACTTCGTGGCCGAACAAAATCTTTTTTGTTTGCCCTCAAAATATCTAGATATTTTGCCCTCAAAATATCTAGATATTTTGGGAAAGATATTTCCACCTTCTTGGCCATATAAACCAACGGCACCAGCTGATTTAGGGGTTAGAAAAAATCCTTTGAGTCTTGCATATTGATCTCCTCCTTTCCTCTCTTCCAAAAAAGCGTCAAGCATCCAAGTCTTTTTCTTCAAGTTTTGGTCCCATTTTCTTCATCATCTTCAAGCTCTATCATCACCACTCCATTTCCAGCAGCAAGGGAGGGATTCCAGAAGCTTGAAGTCATCAAAGTTGGTCCAAGAAGTAGTCAAAGTATTGGTCTTCAAGGGTAAGTTCACTTTCCCTCTTTTCTAGCTCATTCTTGCACCAATTTCTTAGCCCACTTGATCACTGTTTTGAGCTCCGGCCCTAACTGAAAGGGGCCTTATTTTGAGCTATTCTACATGTTTGTTTAAGGGCTCAACCCTGTTTGAGCCCTCTATGATGCACTTGTTTCAATATCACTCTTTATGCCATTATTTTGCATGCTTTGTTTGGCTCATGAGTAATCTGATTTTGAGCATGACATCTACTGTAAATATGCATATTTTGGGCTCCTCTTCAATGTTGTAGAAGGAAATTTTTCTGTTTGAATTTTCTATATACTACTTGTCTCAAGACCTCTCTTTGGTTCATTATTTTGCATGCCTTTTTAAGCTCACCATGCTTCGGATTTCAGCCTTCATCAGGCCTAGAGAGAGCCTTATTTTTGTCTCCTTGTCATTTTTTGTTTAGGGTCTTAAGACATTTGGTGTATATTTTTGGTACTTCCTATGAAATCCATCAAATTTTCTGTAAATTTGCATGTTTGTTTAGGCCATTCTAGCTTCTGTTTCTGGCCTTCATCAGGCTTAGGAAGTGTCTTGTTTTGGCCTATTCTTCAAGTTTTATTAAGGGTCTAAAGTTGTTTGGTCATTTCTTATGATACCTCTCTTTATAACCCTCTTTTTGCCCCTTTTTGCATGCTATGTTTAGCATATGTACATACTGATTTAGAGGTTGTCATCTCTTGAATTTGTGCATATTTTTGTTCCATCTTCAATGTTGTAGAACTGATTTTTTGGGTTTGAGCATTGTACATACCACTTGCTTTGTAATTCCCCTCTTTTACCGTATTTTTGCAAGCTTTTGTTTCCATACTTGTGAGCATTATTTGGCCTTGCTTTGTGCTGATAAAATGCTAGTTTAGGGGCTGCCTTGCCACTGTTTTGCATTCCATGTCCATATTCTGTGTGTATAATAGGGCTGTAGGCCATTTCGGGTGCATTTCCTCGCATTTTGGGCATCGGTTGCAATTTTATCATAATTTGGGGGCTGTTTTTGCATTATTTTAGTTGCTGAATTTTGCATCTTCCTTATGCCATTCGTCACATCTCATTCGCATGTCATTTTGGTGCTTTAGAGCTTTCGGCTTATGCGTCTGCAGGCAAGATTTCGAGGCAAATTTCGCTTTTTATCCGACGGCAGCCTATGTGAGTGTGGTTGAGGCCCTCTCATGTTGGCGTAAGCCCAATTTGCATTTTCATGCTTGTATGCCATTGCTTCGGTTTGCGTGCCCGTGTGCACACATTTCGAGGCACTTCATTTTTATCCGACGGCAGCCTATGTGAGTGTGGTTGAGGCCCTCTCATGTTGGCGTAAGCCCAATTTGCATTTTCGTGCTTGTATGTCATTGCCTCGGTTTGTGTGCCCGTGTGCACGCATTTCGAGGCACTTCATTTTTATCCGACGACAGCCTATGTGAGTGTGGTTGAGGCCCTCTCATGTTGGCGTAAGCCCAATTTGCATTTTCATGCTTGTATGTCATTTCCTCGGTTCGTGTGTCCGTGTGCACGCATTTCGAGGCAGCTCTTTTTATCCGACGGCCTCCTATGTGAGTGAGCTGAGGCTCTCCCATGTTGGTGTAAGCCCATCGTGGCATTCCGTATGCCATTTCATTCCATTTCATCATCGCCTCGGTTTGCGTGCCCGTGTGCACGTATTTCGAGGCACTTCGGTTTTATCCGATTTGAATTTTTGTCATTGCCTCGGCTTGCGTGCTTGTGTGCACGCATTTCGAGGCACTTCGGTTTTACCTGATTTGCATTTTGTCATCACCTCGGCTTACGTGCCTGTGTGCACGCATTTCGAGGCACTTCGGCTTTATCCGATTTTGCATTTCACGTCATCGCCTCGGTTTGCGTTTCCGTGTGCACGTATTTCGAGGCACTTCAGTTTTATCCGATTTGCACTTCATATCATCGCCTCGGTTTGCGTGCCCGTATGCACGCATTTCGAGGCACTTCGATTTTATCCAATTTTGCATTTCACGTCATCGCCTCGGTTTGCGTGCCCGTGTGCACGTATTTCGAGGCACTTCAGTTTTATCCGATTTGCACTTCATATCATCGCCTCGATTTGCGTGCGTGTCTGAGGCATTTCGCTGCCATTTACCCGATTTGCATTTCATATCATCGCCTCGATTTGCGTGCCGTGTGCACGCTTTTCGAGGCGTCTCAATTTCATCTCATTTTCATAGCATTGCGCATGCTAGGTTGTATATTAGTTGCATTTCATGCATATCATGCATATTGCACGGGAAACGAGGCACGTTTCGTATTTCGAGTGACGGAACGGGTCTCAATTCCCAAGTCACCGACACTCCGGATTACCCATGATGGAGTTAGGTTTTGTTGTAGCATTCATGTGCATTCATCCTATATTGAGTTGTGCAATCCGCTTCCTCGGCCATCATGCATCGATATGCGTGATTGGTGGCACGAGGATCGAGGCATGCATATATTTGTGAAAATACATTGCTATGCCCCTTTTCCTGCTCTCTGTTGCAGCAAAATCAAAGATCAACAACTTTTCAAGAATCCGGCGCGCATTTCGAGAAACAATGCAAACGGAGGCTAATCGGGGCATCCCAGTGGATTTCCGCACCAGGCAGCCCAACATACATCATCTATCAGAATAAGGCGCCCACGGCTGCGGCGCCATTCTGACTTTCTTAGTTTAATCTGTCAATTAATTAGAATTTGTATATTTATTCGGACTGTACTATTCTTTTATTCGGGTCTGTATTATTTATTCGGACCCTCTGCGCAAGGGCACAACTGTAATAAGGGTGTGTGAGTGTGATGTATGTCTTCCAACCCCCATTTCTTTCTCCCTTTTATTTATCCGCTTACAATGGTTAGATATAGGGCATATTTCAATTAGCATACAAAGATGACAAAGATGTTTGCATCATTCATCTGCTTTTAGACTCGGCCTAAGACATCATACAAACTGCATCTGTATTTCAATTCCAAATTGACTACTTGATAGCTGTAGCATTTCATATACCATGTTTAGAATAGCCGAGCCTGCTATAGTTGCATCTTTGCATGTGTTGCATTAGGCATTTCAGTATATTTAGAATCATGCATGATTTCTAATCAGTTTTCTGTTTTAGTTTGGAATACTCGGTAAGTTTTATGCTTTAGCATCCTTGCATGCGTGTGAGTGTTGCCATGATAGCATGCTTACCATGAGGCTATGTGCTTATGTGATATAACTGCCTTGAATGCCTGTGGGTGGAGGTTGAGTTATCTGAATTGGAGCAATTCATCAATTGTTTGTTAAGCCCACTAGATTGTGGCGAAATCTGCATTTTAAGCCTACCTGCGGGTAGCAAACCATCTTTCACAAACAAACATGAAATGTTTTGTTTCAATTCAGACGGCCCAGTCTATACTTGTTTGCTGCGAGCATCACATAGTAATCTAGGCTAATAACCGGAATAAGAACTCACAAAGTTTTCAAAAACAGATATCATGGTTAGTAGAGGCCGGTCTTTGACCAAGGTAGAGGGGGTGCTCACGATGTGACCTTCCCTAATCGTACCCAAGTTCCCGAGCCAACTTTGGTGATGACGGACACGTGGCCTTTCGGCACCGAGTCAGGGTTTCCTAAATTTCCCATTTTAAAATATTTAGGTGACGACTCTGTTATCTGGCAAAGCAGTCCATGTTTGGCACTTCTTTTCAAAAAATCTGTTTTCCTTCAAAACGATTTGCCGGATTTGGACTCTTTGGTTCAAGATTGAGAACCGCAACAAAATCGAGTCTGAACTGTAGCGAGGTCCCTCGCGGGCGTTGTTACATGGAGCATCCCACTTACTCTTCTGCACCTCGAACTCATTGCATTGACCTAAGTTTTTCAAAACTTTTTTTAACACTGTAGTGATGAAAACGAAGAGGAAGGAATTCCTCGGGTTTTGCAAAATTTGATCAATTGAGAGAAAGAGAGGCGTGTTAAGCCCTTAATGAATGAGATCATGTTTGTTAACGTGAGTACTGAGAAGGATCCTGGCTTAATCCAGATTGGTCCCACACCGTCTTCAGCGTGAGCGATTTGTCGCTTTTTTAAAAAAATTTCAAAAAAATGTTTTGCTCAGTCCTGCGAAGACCTGTGTGGAATCGCTCTTGAGATTATGCAGCCTAAGATCGCTCTCAACCTCAAGATTCAACCTCTTTGCTCTCAAAACCTTGAACTTGGATTCAGAATGTTCAACGGCTAACCGCAATGTGAGGCCTGTGTGGCCAGATTCGAAGTAGCCCTCGAACAAGAGGCAAGAAAGTCAAATCAAGAAAGTCAGACATCGTCAAAGGGAGCTTGCAAAGCTCAATCAAAAGCACCCCTCGAACTAGGGGCAAAAGAATTTCAAATGTGCTCGAAGAGTCAAAGACGAAGATCGGCAAGAATGCCAAATCCCAGAAGGGAAAGAAGAAGAAGGTATCGCTGAAGGACAATTGAGTTCCGATCCACAACACTAGGGGCAAATTCAACCCCCTTATTGGATGGACTCCTGCATCGTCAGCAAACAACAGCTGTTCTCTTGGATTCAGATGACTTCAGGATCTCAAAAACCATTTGGCATGGACCAAGCTACACTTTTACCCTTGAGAGGCTCGTAGTGCCGAAAACTCGGAAGGGCGACCCAGGCAAAAGTTAGAGCAAAAAAAAAAAAGAAGAAAAAAAAAATGCAAAAAAAAAGAAAAAGAAAAAATGCAAAGAACAAAAAAAAAATGCAAAGAACAGAAAAAAAAAAAAAAAAAAAAGAAAAGAAAAGAAAAGAAATGAAAAGAATAGAAAAGAAAAGAAAAACAAAGCTCGCAAGGTTGAAAACCCGAAAGGGCGGCCTTGGCAAAAGTTAGAGCGTAGAAGGTGAAGGTTAATACACGAGTGTACTTTAACCGGAACTACGTAAGGCTTGATTCCCATGTTTGGGATACGTAGGCAACTTCATCCTGAAGTCTAGCCACCAACACTTTCAAAGTGACTGTGTCCATATATTGGTTCTGACCATCTTCGTCTTCTCTGTATCCGAGAGTTTGGTTGCAATCATCACTAATTAGAACTGTTCACAGTATGCTGCAGCGTTATCCAAACAAGGGGCAACTTTCCGTTGCCATGAGTCGCCATTCAAACAAGGGGCAACTTTTTGTTGCCATGCAGCACTCTTCAAGCAAGGGGCAATTTTCCTTCAGATCCGAGGTTGCGCATCTCGAGAGCAGGTTCCGTGCTCGTTGAGCACTGGCTGTTTGCCAAAACGGTTTTTGAGGAATTTTTACTAAGGTTGACTAATTTCTTGAAAATTATTCCATCTTTTCCAAAACTGAACCATTTCTTGGACCCCAAAAAAGGAAAATTTTCAGTGCTCATAGCCTGACTTGCATGATTTTGAATCAGAAAATTGAACAAGCATGCTAATCTAACTCTTATTTTGGTCAAAATTGTTTTAGTAGAAAACCAAAAAAAATGGCCAAAATGATGAACTAGGGGCACAGTTGAGTCAGGCTTCCTGTCTATCCCCTATAGCCAGAATACTTGCCAGAAGAGGGCACAACTAGAGCTGTTTGTAAAGGGCTGAAAGCTCTCTCACCCTCCGGGCAACGAGGTATCAAACCAAGTGCGAAGCACGAATCGGAATGGGTCAAGATACTCCACTCCCTCATCTGGGGCATCAGCTAAACACCACCAGAAGAAATAGCTGTGAGCTAATAGTGTTGGGCATGAACCCACAACTTTCTGTTTATCCATCAACCACCCAGGGGAGGGATGAAAAATGAGAGATTGAAGAATAGAGAGATGTGCGATGAAAGAAAAAGTGAGAAAAGGGCTTTTTCAGAAAAACAGAGCCTGAGGGCCGAGTGATGTGAGAATCACAAATAAGAAAGGGTGGGAATAATACTCGGAGAAACTGGCTCCTCGTGAACTGAGAGGTCTCTTGTCTTTGTAACACGTCTGTGTGTCGTGTCTTTTGTTTTGTTTACCTCAACTTTTGTTTTGAGTCTTTTCGAGTGTTACTCGATGTGTTTAGGTGGTGTACCTTCTGTTAAGTCGTAGTATGCTGTGTTCAGTTGTAGACTCAATACCCAGTTGAGAACCCTTTTCTCATTTTCAAAAAAAATCGTTTTGTGCTCAGAGTGCTGTGCCATTCTCCACATTTGTACAAACATGATTTGGTTCTTTCATGAAACCGCAGGGTTTGACCCAGGTCATGTCAGAATAGTAAAACCTAGACATATCTGAAGCTTTTTTGGGTTCTGAATTGCGAAGCAGAAGAAAAATAAGGAAAGTTCAGAACATTAGAGTCTGTTATGACTCTTGCAAATTCCGCCCTTCCATCCGCCGTGTGCAAATGAACAGAATACTGTGTTATGGGCTATGAGTTCAGGATGAGCAGTGTCCAGAATGAGCTGTGTGTATGAGCTGTGTGCCGGGTAAACCAAGCGTTGTGTTATGGGCTGTGTGTTCAGAATGAGTAGTGGGTTGTATGAGTTGTTTTGTCGTTGGCCGGTTCATTATCTGGTTATTACGATAGAAGTGTTCCAATTTTCAAACAATAGATCAATCTCACTTACATTGTTATGTAATGTGATGCAATGCGATGCGATGTGATGAACAAATGTAACACTTTCTTTTTCAAACAAAAAGCTTGTTTCATTTCATCATCTTGTCAAGTACATAGCTTTGAAGAAAATAAAACCTGCCTGCGGCAGTACAATATGCGCTCAAGCTATCAGCAAAAAGAAAAGTAAAACAAAAAGAAGAAAAGCAGCAAAAGTCTAGATCAACGCCAAGTGGTCTCAGCCCTGAGGGTCTGTCCTCGTCCTCTTCCTGGATGAAGGTCCAGGAGCATCATCGTCGGCTCCATAGTTTGAGCCCGAGTCATCTCCGGTCTCCTCCTCAGACGACTCTGCCTCTGCCTCGGACTCATCATCGTCTGGGACTGGTGCTCGAGAGCTGCTCCCGACATGAGTGCGCCCCGCTTTGGTGCAGGATATATCAGGCCTCATCGCCTCCTCCTCGAAAGCGAAGCAGAAGGTCCATGGAGCACCTCCCGGTCGAAATCGGAATGGGGCACGAAAAGGACAAATGGCAAACGATCGACGCTATGCAAAGCGATTATGAATCTTGTGGCGGTGTATGAATCTGAGAATGGTGTATGAGTACAGAGTATGAATCCGTAGTAGTGTATGAATCTGAGAATCTGATCGAGTGCAGTGTATGAATGTCGTGAGCAATGCTGTGAACGGTCTGCGGGTTACAGTGTATCAAATGCCGTGAGGACCGTGTATCAAGTGCTGTGTTGATAGTGCGATGTATCAGATTATGTGAAACAGTTTATGTAGAGTTTGAGACTGTGGTCAGAAAAGCCTACCGGGATACTGTAAATGGCCAGTAGGTCGAGGCTCCGCTGAAGCATCCCCATCACGGAGGCGGTCAACTCCAGGGACTGGCGAGTATACTCGGAGGAAGCCTGCAAAAGTGTTAGAAGTATCAGTATTTTGCGGAATATCAAACAGAAATGAAATGAAATGATTGTGCAGAATGCAAAATGTAGTAGTACATACCGGGGGCAAGTCGTAAAACCCGACTAGCTCGTGATCAGCCGAAGGGGGAGCGATGCGGATCTGATAAGTCTCCCCACCCTGCCCTCTGCATGTCATCGTCGTAGGCAGCGTTCGCCACCCAGCTCCCCGCCCTCTCCGGGACCCATCCTACCACGGACTCGAGCTATCCTCGGCGCTCTTGCTCCTGCTCCTACTCCTACTCTAGCTACCGGCGCCGCTGGCCTCTCCCTCTCAACTCGACCGCCACTACTCAGAGGCTGCATGATATAGGTCCGGGCGTACTCTGCGTAGTCGCCCTCGCCTCTAAAACGCTCCGTATCCCATCCAATCGTGTAATCAGCCATGTGCTCGAGGGAGAACCCCTTAGTATCCCTCATGTGAGTAGAAGGTGGACCCGGGGCTACCTGCTCTAGTAAACCTAAGGTCTGGTGCAGGAAGTGCTCGCCCAGGTACCAAGCCCGACAGACTGGGCCCTCCAGCAGAATCCTGCATCAGGCAGTCTCCTCAGCACCAGCATACCGCTTCCGAACTGCGGCTGGCAATGGAGCCCAAGGCTACTAGGTAATCTACAAATGATACACAGTTGTTTATCTACTGTTATCGAAAGAACAATGTAAAGCGAAGCTTAAATGAACTGCAAGTTCTAAAATACCTCTGCGGTGGTGATGGTGTCAAAGTAGCGGTGGAAGAATATGAAAGACTCCCGTGGTCTTCGCACGCATCTCACGTCAAAGCGACGAGAGAATGGAACGCCAAGGGGGACCTCATCGTCTAGCACTAGGGCAAGCCTCGGGAAGTAGGCATATACCCACAACTACAGAAGTGTAACAGAGCAAATATCAGTATGCTTATCAGATAAAGCAGAATGCAAAATAAAGCAGAAATCGCAGAACCATGTATTGTGTAGTGCATAGTGCGGAGTGTACAGTACGTGCAGTATACAGTTAGTGTAAAGCAAATTGCATGTTTGCGATATGCGATGTCTGATAGATTATGCAAAGATATGAAGTATTGTGCAAATATGACCAGTGTAAGTAAGGCTGCGGTTTGTGCAAGGTGTCTGAGTACGAGTAATGTAAAGCAGAAATGTAAAACAGAAAAGAAGATGTACCTCCCAAGCCCGCTAGTAGCCTCCGAAATGGTTCACGAGGCGGGAGGATGAACTCATATAGCCGTAGAGAGTGGCCAAGCCGACACCACCCCAGTCATAAAGGCGGATCCTGGTCACGTCAACCAGTGCACTCAGCAGATAAAGGGGCACAGTGTTCGCCCGGTCGGCGAAAAGAGTGGTCCCCAGCAGAAACATAAGAAAGCCGCGTGCATACTGCTCCACCTCTTCCTAAGCCATCTGTGCCTCTTGAGCCAAGGATGGCTGAATCCTGAAGTGGTCCTCGAACCACGAGTATCGTACAAATCCTGGACGAGCAAGAGGTGGTAGGGGGCCAAGCAGGTACATCTGAGCGGCCTCCCACTCGTCCATATCCGTATCGAAGGGGATCGGATCACCCCCTACCCCGATGCCAGTAAGCATTGAGAAGTCGAAGAGAGTCATCGCCATGTCTCCCGTGGCCGAAAAGTGGAAAGAGTCAGTGGTGTCCCACTACATCTCCACCAAGGCAGCAAGAAGAGGCCTACTCGCAGTAAGGCGCGAGAGTCCCCTGCAAAAAGTGCTAAAGCCGGCCTGGTCGATGATGTGGCGGACCGCGTCAGGTAGCTCCATGTACCAGCCACGGGCGGCGACGTTCCCATACCCTCGGAAGGCATGAGAATCTCCTTGTGGTCAAAACAAACAATTGCGAAGCAGTGTTACAAATACAATGTTGAATGCACTCAGAATTGATGAAAACACAGCGTGTGTGCACATGTTCCAGTCAAACAGATATCGAGTGCGGGTGTGCTCGCAGTGAACTCCAGCATGTGATATAACAGTTTGTTTGGATCATTTCAGTAAAAATACAGCATGTGTGCGCATGTTCAGATTCAAACAGATACCGGGTGCCGATGTGCTCATAGTGAACTACAGCATATGATGTATCCATGCAGCGTGTGTACGCATGTTCAGATTCAAACAGATACCGGGTGCTGGTGTGCTCACAGTGAACTACAGCATATGATGTATCAATGCAGCGTGTGTGCACGTGTTCAGATTCAAACAGATATCGGGTACTGGTGTGCTCACAGTAAACTACAGCATGTGGTGTATCGGTGTATCCGGACTGAGCAGTTAAAGAACAAGATCAACTATTGCAGTTATGTTCTACATTGCGGAAAATAAAACAGAGGGAGAGTATACCTTGGAAGCGCCATAAGATAGATGTGACTCTGGCTCGCGCAGTAGAAGCTCTGGTGGCACGCCCCTGGCAAAACTCCTGAACTAATGAAGTCCGTCGGAAGGCAACACGTGAATCGCCGTCCTGTAGGTCGCCGGGTCGAACGGTCGAATGCTCAAAGGCAAGAGCTCGGCCTCGGGGTCCATGTCCTGCTCCGGGGGAGTCCCGCCTCGTGGAATATCGTCTGCCATGCCGAAAAGAGTGTGAAAATGGCCAGAAGTGTGAAAATCGGGTGAGAATGTGAAAAGTCAACTGAAAAGTCAACCCCGAGAGGGTGAAAAATGGCCGAAAAGGTCAAGGTCCGAAAAGGCACAAAGATCGAGGTAAACTTGAAGGAAACAAACCCCGAGTGGTGGAAATCGAGAAAAACGCACCGAAACCAAAATTTGTTCGGTTCAAAACGTACGAAACGAGGAGGTGTTCGCAAATCGAACGACGAAAAAGTGTTGAAAACACGAGAAAAATGAGGATCGAGGATGGGAAAAACACCTAGAGAGAAGGGGGAGAGGTTTTCGAGTTTGTGGGAAGTGAAGAAATAAGGGTTTGAGCCCTATATTTAAAGACCTGTGGCCGAATTAACAAAACTACCCCGATCCAGGCATTTTTGGCCGGTCGGCCAAATAGATGGCCGATGGCCTTGTTTTATGGCCGATGGATGGCCGGTGACCTCCTCTGGTGGTCAGTGAACCTCCTACACCCTTGTTTGGGTCATTGATGTGGTTTGGGACCTTATTTGCTCAAGACAGTGCAAGGAACTGCATTTTTGAAGCTTAACCGGTCCCCGTTTTGACCTCGGACCGTGTTTTCTATGTGCGATCCTTGAATACGTACGAGGTGTATCCTTTTCCGTATCCTTTGGTATCTTGCGAGATTCAATAACTGCTTTGAATGCGTTGTATTACAATGTTTTGCCTTGTTAACGATTAGCATGCATAGGTTGCATTGTTATGCATGTCTACACGCGTTGTAACACGCACAACTTACCTTTATTATACCTTGTTCATTTGCATTGTCATGCATCTCAAAAGACGTGCGTTGTCATGCGTTCAAGTTCACATGCATTGTCATGCATCTCAAAAGACGTGCGTTGTCACGCGTTCAAGTTCACATGCATTGTCATGCATCTCAAGAGACATGCGTTGTCACATGTTCAAGTTCATTTGAATTGTCATGCATCTCAAAAGACGTGCGTTGTCGCGCATTCGAGTTCATTTGCATTGTTATGCATCTCAAAACACGTACATCGTCGCGCATTTGAGTTCATTTGCATTGTCATGCATTTCAAAAAAAAAAAAAAAACAACAACAACAAAAAACAACAAAAAATATAACATGCATTGTCATGCATTTTCTTACCACACATCGTTATGTGCACCTTACATGCATTGTCATGCATATCATGCATTTTTCCTTACTTTACATTGCACATAACATGCATTGCATTGTACAAAGCAGTCCATATTCGGCACTTCTTTACAAAAATCTATTTTCCAAAACGATTTGCCGGATTTGGACTCTTTGGTGATTTCTCAATCTCACATTGCACATTATGAGATCAGATTAAGAACCGACACAAATGAGTCCGAACTGTGGAAGAGCACCGGGGGCCCGAGGGCGCGTCCACAACAACCGGCCATCTGTATACCCGGTTGGCCATCAGTGATGCACGACCGGCCCTTGGTGTGTGGCCAGCATTGCAATTTTGTAGAAACAAAGGCAGTGGCTGAAGGTGAAACAGAGATAGCATAGGTAGACAGAGTAGCTTTCAAGCGATGCGCATGCGACCTTCATCCATCTTCCATTATGTCCTTATCAAATGCAATTAATTATTTCATTAGTATTATTGGTTATGTATTAATTGTGTTATAATATATAATTAGTCTAATTGGTTGTAGCTAATTATTTGGTGTTGTAATATTTAATTAGCTTAGATAGTTAGTTAATTACTCATTTCAAGTGTTGTAATAATTAGTTAATTAGTTTAGCTGTTTATTCAAGTTTTGTAAATAATTAGCTTAATTAGCTTAGCTTAGCTTGGTTAATTAGTTTATTCATTCAAACACTCCTTCGTGAGAGCGTAATGTAATGATGTGCATGTCTTCCAATCCCACGTCATTCTCCCCTTTATTTATCCACTTTCAATGGTTAGATTAGGGACATGTCTCAATTAGCATACCTTATGCTTTATGCTTGCATCCATTCATTCGTATTGCATGCACCTAGGCTCGGCGCATCATTCTAACTGCATTGTTATTTCCCTACTTTTTTTAATACGTGTTTAACCACATGTTATCAAAATCGATCCATATGCCATATTAGTAGCCAAGCCTATTAATTGCATTCTTCGCATGTGTTGCATTAGACATTTGGCATAGTTAGGAATCATGCATATTTTTCTAACTCGTATCTTTTTAGCTTGGAATACTAGTTGAGTTTTCAGTGCTTTAGCATACTTGCATGAGCGTGAGTGATTGCCATAACTAGCATGCTTACCATGAGGCTAAATGCTTACTTGTTAAACTGCTTGAATGCTTGTGGATGAAGGCTTGTTGCTTGAATTGGGACGATTCAACGAATATATGTTTAAGCCCACTATGTCTAGTGACAAATTCACAGTTTTAAGCCTACTTTGTTGAGTGGAAAATTCACAAACTTTAAGCCCACTTAAGGTGGCAAATTCAAATCCTTTTTCACAAAACAAACATGAAATTGAATTGTTTCAACTTGAGCAAACTAGTATATATTTGCTTGCACGCATCACATAGTAATGCTAGCTTAATAACCAGAACAAGAACACATAATGTTGACAAAAAATCATATCATGATTAGTAGAGGCTGATCTTTGATCGGGGGAGAGAGGGTGCTCAATTCATGACCTTTCCCTCTCATACCTAAGTTCCCGGGCAGAGGCAACTTTGGTGATAACGGACACGTGGCCTTTGGCACGAGTCATAGGTTTCCTAAATTTCCCTAAAATAAAATATTTAGGTGGCGAAGCAGTCCAATTTTGGCATTTTTTATCCTAAAATCAATTTTCCAAAAGATTTGCCGAATTTGGACTCTTTGGTGTTTATCAATTTCACATTGCACTTGTGAGATTAGATTCGGAACTGCAGGAATCCGAATTGTAGGGCTTCTTTCAAACCTTCCGAAGGGGGCGTGAAAAAGGCAAGCTACAGCCACAAAAATTTACACAATAAAGATTCACTAACTAACTTCCATTGTTTAATGTAAACGTAAGTCAATCACAATATTAACATCATCATCAAATCTCCAACATTTATAATTTAATAACCATAAAGAGATTTATAAAAGAATGCCCCACATGCGGTTATATATTCAACATTCCTAGAATATGAATCTATAGCATGTAACAAGGAAGTCTTGTACGAATTAATGTCATCAAGGGCTAAAAATTCCAAGGCTTAAGACCGATTACACAAAAGTGGTTTGTTAAAAATAATTACAACAAAAGAAAAGAGCCTTGTGCTCTCAAAACATATCTTCATGCCTCTAACTTGGCAAGATCACTACATCATTTCTTGCACAAAATCCCATAAGGGTAAGTACAAAGCCCAGTAACAAAGTATATACATTTTATACAATCTTATGGGATTAATGCATATGCCAAACCATGTTCAAAAACAAATATCTTTATCTTTTGAAACATTTGTGTACAATGCAATCTTGAAAATTTAACAATTCAATAATTTCAATGTAGTTCAACAGGGCAGTAAATACGACTCCACTAATCCCTAGGTTGGTGTCTACAAGTAGACATAACGAGCACTAGCAAATCCCCACTTTACCGGTAGCTAATCGGAAGGCACGTGATACCTCCTCCGCGCGTGTTTTCAGTTTTTCACCATGGACACTCAGGCCAACTTAAATAATACCAACTACACCCCCTATCCAGACTTAGATCTCGTTTGGGAACAGGATATTTTAGTAACTTTTTGATTTTTTACGAAAAGATATGCAGAAAAGTAGAGAGAGTGATGTGACAACTTATAGTGACTTTTTGACTTTTTAACTAAAAGTGAAGGTTGCCAATGAGGCCTTACTAACGTATTTGCCCCAAAAACCACTCAACATGAGCTTGTTTCACAAAACAATTTCCTTCGTCAAAACAATATATTTTTCCAATGCAATATTCGAAATCAATTGTATCAATGACAAAAATGGAATAACTATGCAATGCCCAAGGCAATAATAAAGTTCCATTTAAAAATCTCAACAACGCCAATGCTATTCACTTCCGTATCAATGCCAATTTTTCAATTTATCCACACAATCCTCCATTATTGTCAAATTCCACATCTCTTATCAATGCAATATCATAATACATTACAAGAGATAAAATAATACAACATTAACCTTCAAGCATTTTTCATACATTAATCATCATAATATAATTCTAAAGGATGACATAACAACTTTAACTTTCATGTATTCTCTTCCACTTCAGGACAAACCAATAAGCTATATAACAAGCTTCAATTTAACCAATTCTCATTTTCTTTCCATGGAATTTCCTCTTTATACATAATCATAGGAATATCTCGATCACATATTCACCATAATACTAGACAACCAATGATTTCATAACATCTTAACATTTTTCCTAAAATAAATCTCCAATTTCTAGGATTTCTACAAAACTAGGTTTTTCCTAATTTTTGAAAGGGTTTTTCCAAGACAACATCCCGCATTAACAATATAGTTCACACCCTCAAGAGCTTTTTGAAAACATTGAGAAACCCACTTTTAAAGTCATCAAGAACTCATGAGCCAAAATCAAAGTTCAATACCACAAGAGGAAGTTCCAAAATCAACATAAACTTGTAAAAATGTATACATAACTCCAAGAGAATCCCTACCTTAAGCTTTGGAGAAGAAGAGAGAAGAAAACCCCCAAATTTGACAGTGTTGAAATTTGATCTCCACCGTACAAAATGTAACCCTCGAGGAGTTCTCTAATTTTGATGAAGGAACTGGGGTCAAAGCTTTAATGGATTTAGAGAAATCAAAGGATTAATGTGATTTGGTGAGAGTAATGTAGAGAGAATGAGGAGCAATGTGTTTTAGAGAGAGAGAGATGAGAGAAAAGTGAGGTGGGTGCTCAACCCAAGAAAAGAAAAAGAGAAAATTTTCAAACACAAATGCCTTCCAAAGACGCGTGCGGTACCATTTCCGCAAGACGTGCGGCATCGTGTGCCACTCTCAAGCGATGCGGCTCACTTTATGCACCTGCCCTTCGTTTGTGCATTGAAAGCAATGTTGAACCATCGACGACCTCACCTCACTACACGTGCAGTCTCACCTCCTGCACGTGCGGTACTGCCTTCCACCTAGAAATTGCACTAGTTGAACCTGAGACACCCCTGATCCAATTTCATGCTTTTTGAAATAAGAAAAACTCAACTCCGGAATGAAATAAAGATGAGGATCAGAGTGAAGTTTCAAGAACTGTGAACTCAAACGGTTGACAAGACCTCAGATTAAATCTCAACACTCTTAACACGAGCAAGATAATCAAAATTGAAGAAAAATGAGGTGAGTTATATACTTGGGCATCACAGGTGCCAGTACCTTCTAGCTAGGGCTTAGAGAACTTGGTAGTGCTTGGAATGAGGGGTTCCAGAACCTTCCAGCTAGCACCTAGAGAACTTGGCATTGTGAGTATTGGAAACGTGTATCATTGGCTTACCGTGCTTGAGGCAAGTAGAGCGTTGTTGGGTTCTCGTTATCATTTTGGTGCTATTTATGTGTATCCTGCATAGTGATGATTCCTTTATGGAGGATGTCAATTGTCTTATATGGTTATGTTAGGTGTATTTTATATGTCTTATCTTCATGTTCATTTGTGATATCATTATTTGGAAGTTGTGATTTGAATTGGGTATAAGTTTGGAATTGGGGAAAAGTAATTGGATTTGTTTTCAAATACCTGTTATTGTCAGGCAAGTCTAAAATAAAACGGTAGCAAGAAGAAAGAAAAGAGATCGATTTAGTTTGTTGGATAAATTGAATGATTTTGAGAAAAGTACCTATGTAAGTATATTTTCATGTATAGAAAGCACATTATGTATGTGATATGACCTAAACCATTCATGATCATAACTATATGTATGTTGTTATTGTTTAGGATCATGTTGGGATCCTTACTGGACTTTATGTTCATCTCACGTTACTAATCATTTTTAAGGGGAATGTCGAGAAGTGGTTCAAGATCAAGGATCTTCTTTATCTGTTGACCACGATCTTAACTGTTGGCTGAATGTCGTTGTTGTAAAAGGGTTTATCCCTTTCTCTTTTATGTAATGATGGAAGTCTGCGGACAATTTTATTTAGCTATGTCACATGTTGCATTTGTTTTGTATACGAATGAGAGAATCTTCTTTTACTTATCTTTATTAAGATATTGGAACTTATGTTTGCTATCTCTGAAATTGTAACATAATAAGGATTTGGTAATGTTATCCGAGTAAATAAAAAGAGGGGCATTACAAGTCCTATTGACTGGAACTATTCATTTATAAATCTTGAATTTGTTTTTATGTATTTTCCATTGATTTTGATAATAAAAGTTTTTTGAGACTTTTTTTTTATGTGTTTTATGTTTGTGAAATGATCATTTGATACTGGTGATGATACAGATAAATTTATTAAAATGACAAATGATCAAAACATTTTAGCCTTTGTTTATGAGTTTAGATTTATTTTTAGTTTATTTGAGTTAGTTTGTATTGAAATATGAAGTGGGAAATGGAAGTAGTTGAATTGTATTTTAAAAAATATTTTTATAATGATAAATTATCTCCAAAAATTAAATATAACCTTTTGATAAATAAGTCTGGTTCATAAGGTCAATTTATCCTTATCTTGTCAAATAATCTTGTTATATAAGGGAACGCTATAGTTTAAATGGCTAAATAACTATAAAGATAACTTTTTGGGAAAAATTAGTGAAACATCACTCTCTAACTTTGTGTAATATGGGAGGTCAAAGATGTTTTTTTTTTTTTTTAGTAGTTAAAATCTCTCGATAAAATTTCTCTGTTATCATACTAGATAAATTTTGAAATTTCTCTGCGAAATCAAAAAAATTTCTCTGTGAAAATTGAAGGTTGCGTTTGGTAGAGTTTTGTAAATATGATTTGAGAGTATGAGTTGTATTTTGAGTTTGTGAGTTGTGGAATTATGATTTGAGTGTAGAAAATTTGTTTGGTTATGGTTTTTGAATAGAGTGTTGAAGTATGTTTTGAATTGTATGTGGAATTGAGTTTTGAGAGTTTGATGCGACATGTGAAATAAGAAAATTTGTTTAGTGATGAGTTTTCAAAATAGTTTTCACAACTTAATTCAACTTTTAATTGATAATCAAACACACAACTCATATATCAATATTCGTATTTTTTATCAACAGTCATAACCAAACTATTTATAAAATACTCAAATTAAAAAATGATTTTTTTTTTCAATTAATTGTTTTTAAGTAGTTTTTTTGAATAAATTTTTTTGGCAAATAATTTTTTTTTCTTCCCAATTACTTCTATGTTAATTATTTTGTGTCAATTAATTTTTGTGTGAATTCATTTTTTATACCTGTGCAAAGATTTTGTACAAAACGTTTTTAATTTTTTTAAAAAATTTTGTTCAAGTCAACAACTTTGAAGAATATATATTGATAACAATTAACATAAATCAGTGTGTTTAATATTTTTAAATACAAATCAATACGTAAACGTTACCAAACATTTTCATTACTTTTTCATTTATTACATTTTATTAATGTAATAAAAAACTTGGCTGAAAAAAGTACATGCATTATTGTACTCTTACAATTACTCACCCGTGAAGGCCACAGACGGTCAATTATGAAGGCCACAAAAGGTCATATAATTGGGGGAGTGATATTTGTGTATGAAATTACCAATTCACCCTTCTTAATTTAAATTGCAGAACAAATTATAAAGGATAATATTGTAATTTCACGTGAAACTTACACCTATCCCCTCCTATCCATCACTGTGGAATAAAGAAAAAGAGACCAGGACAAAAACCTCCAGACATGGTCAGTATACACGAATGTAATTACAAATAAGTAAGGAAAATAAAATAAAATAAAATAAAAAATAGCAAGAAATCAAAAGTCATGAAGGAAAAAAAAATAAAAAAATAAAAACCTTCTGGACCTTATGAACCTCAGACTCTCTATAAGATCTGAGTCTGCACTATCTTCACCATCCAGAATTCCAACACACAATCTGAGCCCGTCTCGTTCCAACACCTTCAGCAGCTCCATCATACTATAATATTCACTACATTCAGTGTAGAAGGCAGTGTAGAAGGAAGAGAGAAGAGGTTAGTTCATATTATTGATAGCTTGAGAGCTAAGTTGCAAGGAGGCAAATAGGAGGTGAAGAACAGCCACAGGGACAACCGGCCGGTCATCCGACCGGTTATCCGATCCAGCCTCCACTTCGCCCTCCGCACCCAGTTTCGCTATCTATTGCCTATCTGTTCCACTTTTCGCACCAACATGATACATTTTTCATAAATTTTTCTTAACTTCACACCAACATCATACATTTTACTATACATTTTTCATACATTTTTCTTAATTTTTTTCTTAACTTTTGCAGGCATCATGCCGAGAACAAAAAGAGCAAGACCCGAACATGGTGAAACCTCTAACCCTGTACAACGTGAACCACAGCAACATCATGACTATCCAACTAATGATTTTCTCACATATCATCATGAACAAGCCTATTCACATTTCATTAATCAACCAATTGTTATGGGGAGAAAGGTAAAACTACCTTCTCAATATGATCAACTGTTGCTTGGCAGATTGGATATAATGGGATGGTTACCTTTAACTAATTTACCACATAAGGTATATCCCCATCTTGTACAATTATTTTATGTTCACTTGACATCTCTTGACCAACAAATGGAACTATTCAGTCTGACCTCTTATGTGAAGGGGAAAGCAATCACACTCAGTCTCGCACTTTCGCACAAATTATTGGAGCTGAAATAGGAGATTTACAATGCTATTTTCAAAATGAGGCTCAGTTAGCTAACATTGTTGATGATATCACTGAGGTTTATACCACAATTTATGAGAACTGATTCACCGGCACTAATTTTCAAGCCAGACATTTAAAACCCCACCTTCGTATTCTTCATCGATGGATAGTTGAAAATGTCACTCCCAAAAAAGGACATTTTGATGCTGTTCCATGTTTTAATGTTTATTTGTTATATTGTTTTGAAAATGGACAAAAATTAGATTTATGTTTTATATTACTGAAAGAAATGATGGTTGCAAAACTTGGTACTCTGAGTGGCCAGTCACTACCTTTTGGAGCTTTGTTAACCACAATTTTCAGAGTGCATCATGTCAACCTTGAAGGTGAAGTAGATGTCAGAATCACTTCACCAATTTCTGAGTACACACTGACCCGAGCTGGTGGTGCTGACACCTTGATGGGCTCTATTAATTTTGAAAATTAACCAATACCTGATGAGGAAGAACCCAATGACAATGCCATACTACCAAATGAACAACCCCAATACTGGACTGCTTATTTAGCCTTGGAACAAGAACGGTACAATCAACCCCTACAATGGGAACAACAAATGGCTAATTAGGTCAATACATTGGGTACTCGGTTCGATAAATTTACCGCCGCTCAGAACTCACTAATTCAATAATTTGGTGAGTTTCATGTAGACTCAGGGAGACGTGATGAAGTGACAAGGAACCGCATTGATCAGATTGACCATCGAGTCACTCAGGTGTACCATCACTGCTTCCCTCCACCTCCACCTGATAATGACAATCAACTTGTTTCGATGAACGTTAAAAAAATTGACACATGTTGTGGTTACATTTTATTTTCTTATTTTGTTGTGGTTATTTTATTTTCTTATTTTGTTGTAATCTTTTGTATTAACATAATGAACAGAATTTTTTTCTGCACTGTAAAATTTACCGCTGACAATGTTATAATAATTTCTGAGTTATATTATGAAATTAAAAAAAAAAATGTACAGAAATTAATAAAAAGAAATTAATAAATGTGTAACAAATCCTTCATTTCAATAAAATGCAAAAATTAAATATAAAATTAAAATGTAAAAAGTCTACAAACTAATCAAAAAATGAGAATTAATAACAAAATCATCATTTATATTTAAAGGAAAAAAACAACTTCAAAAAAATATTCGGCTCAAATGAAATAGAACAAGGGACAATTTAATAATTATACTTTTTTTTTAATAAGAAGCAAATAAAAATTAATAAAAACTTATTTAGTATAATGTCTTAAAATAACAAAACCATTATGTTAACATGAACAAGAAAACAATTAATTAAAAAAAAATTAACATTAATAACAAAGCCTTCAAATTGTTTGAAAATAAGAAAAGTAACTTAATAATTAATATGTCGTCTATAAAGAAATTATAAAAAATTAAAATTAATAATAAAACCATTATTTCACCAAAATGAGAAAAAAACAAGTTCAGAAAAATAAATAAATAAATAAATTTGATGGTGTTATATGAAATAAAAAAAAAGTTCAATTTATAAAGTGGGGACTGGTGTACCACAAATTTTGGAAACGATCTTCTATTTAGGTGCACTAATAATTCAGTGTCGTTCGGCCTATGGGGACCCATCACGGGCGCCGTTTAAATAATCTGAACCGTTCAATGTGTAGAAATCGAGGAGTACTATATGCCTGTGAAAAATCATCTTGATCAGATATCAGTAACTATATGATCAAATTAGTTTAAAATTATATAAATTGATGGTGTTATAGTTAACGGTTGAAAACGAACTAAGCCCATTAGATAGCTATCCATATGCGATCAATGTGATTTTTTACAAGAAGTACTCCACGAGTTCTACACATTAAACGATTTTGATTACCAAAACGGGACCCCTGGTGGGTCCATATGGGCCGAACAGCACCTCCAATTCACAATTACAAAAAGAGGAAAGAAGTCATTAAATTCACAATTACGTCAAGTGGGCGAAGTTATGTAATAACGGTGTCATAATGATTGAAAGTAGTAAAATAATTATACATTTAAAACAATTAGTGACTACGATATTCACTTGCCTTGTTAAAATAACAAATCTAGCCATGACCAACATCATTTTGCCACCTAGCAGTAGCAAGTGCATCCCTCAAGTTAGATTGGTGTTCAACAAGCCTGTCTGCTTCCGCTTCAGCCGCCATTTCATTATCAACTTCCATGAAGAATGGGTCCATTACTGCATGCAAACGGATCCAATTGTGCACTACACAACATGCAATCACGAGAGGCCCCTGTCTTGTAGACTTGTAATTTGGCATAGACCGCAATATTGGGAATCACTTCTTCAGAACACCAAATGTTCTTTCTATGACATTGCGTAACGACGAATGTCGATGGTTAAACAACTCCTTGGGTCCTGAATAATGACGGCCATGAAACTCTTGCAAGTGATAGCGTTGGGAACGAAATGGAACAAGAAATCCAGGCATGTTCGTAAAACCAGCATCCACTAAATAATACTTTCCTACGTATAAATAATGAATGCACTGTTCTATCAAACATATCACAAACAAAAAAAATAATTTGAAAAAGTCTACCGTATGTTATTTTATGACACTCACCATTGGGTGGGTGTGGGAACTGTAGATCAGCTCTTGTAATAGAGTCAACTAAAATAGCGTTGTCGTGTGCGCTAACTTCCCATTCAGAATTAATAAATGTGAACAACATGTCGAAGTCGCAAGCTACGAGTACATTTTGTGATACCGTAGATTTGCGACCGCGGAATGTATTTTGTCTTGAAGCAGGGACCCATGCATTCACCAATGTGCCATCGATAGCACCGACACAATCCTAATTGAAAGATATTTGTTTGACATTAAAAGCGAAACAAACTTGGATATTACTTATGCAAACAGATCCAAAAAAATATCGTCCCTTATTGTTATGTAGAACTTACAGGACAATCATTAAATTCATACCTTGAACCACAGGAAAAACCTCTAGTCATATAAAATTTTTGCCGGAATCTAGTCTTGGTTACGTGGTTTGATAACCGTTGATGCAAGCTTGCACAATGCCCGCATAACAATTTTTATGAGTCGAAAAATTGTTTCTGTGGAGTGTTGAAATCTATTTGCCAGTAGTCGATGCCGATCATTTTGTGCAAAAGTGTATAAAAAAATCCCAAGCGATTCCTCTACACTTATATGCATATGTTCAATATCGATAAAGCCATTTTGGAGTAAGGTGTCTTTCAATGAAATGAATGTTGGTGCATCCATTCGCATAATGTCCATCATTGTTTCTGGATGGCCATTTAATAAGCTGAAGATGTAATCATCACCTTTGAATGGACAAGTTCGCTGCGGTCGGCAACTACTTGACGTGTTGATATGGTCATGCATGAAAGCAATCATCAAGAAATCCATAAAATCTTCAATAACCTCATCCTCCTCTGATGAGATTTCCATTGCATTGTTTTCTGTGTCGGATGACATCGTCTACATCACAGTAAAAGCATAAATATAAAATAATGTTTGACAAGTCGTAACACATACCATTATTGGTGAAACTGAATTAAAAAATGGCAACATGAATAGTCGGCCTTAGTCATTTACCAGCGTACACTGAAATTTATACGACAACAAAATTTGTTTACTAAGTAGTCATTTGTTTACTAAGTTCAATAAAAGTAAACATACGAAGATAGAAAAGGAAGAGCATCTCATTGAATGAAAAAAAAATGATAAAATACAAATCAGGAATCATAAAATCATCTTGCACACCGGCAGGGAGATTCGCTAACACAATGAAAACACAACTTCTCACTTCACTGCAAAGCGAGGATCATAGCTAGGCGCATATGGGTAGGAGTACGCATAAAAAACCTTCGCCATTCCTTGTCCTTAAACAGTGTTAGTGCCCTAACGTATTGCACCGGTGGAATGTCCCCAAGCTCTAACAATACATCTTGACATGCATCAAGGGAATACTCATCACCACCTGCACTTACAGCCTCTATCTCATTTTCTCGTGCACGTGAATGTTCTGTTTTTGCCTGTACGTAGAATGTGAAAGCTGCGTACACATCATCAAACCCACTTGACCGTGACTTTTTGGAACAACCACTGTTAGTGTGGTTGCTTGTAGGGCCCCTCTTGTGACTTTTGCCCTTCGGATCCATGTACTCATCGCCGAATAAATCAATAGGAATGGCCTCAGCAGCATTACTCCCACCAACATCAGGGCTCCAAAATTTATTTAGCATTTCATCTTCTTCATCTGAGTCAAGGGCTCCTTGTGTGAATACACGAGACAAGGCCCCTGTGGCACAACAATTTTCAACAATTTCTTGGAAACACTCAAATCCTTTTGTCCTAAGCTTCTTTACATTTCTGGAAGCCTACAACAATTGAAAATAATGAATTAAGCATACTGTATGTGTCATGAAATGTATGAAGGAAAAATTTGAAAGTGGTACAGGTTAATGAAAAACCTTATCCCAAAATTCATCAGGTGCAACAGCAGTGCCTATAATGGGATCCCATTCTGCACTCTGCGTGCTCGAGTCACTTAAATGTCCGTAATCGACTTTTAATCATCGATATTTTTGTCGACTTTGCTTTCCTGTATACAGAAATCCATACAGATTGTGCAACTGATTTGCATAATGATTCCAATGCCTAATTGTCCATGAAGTAGTACGGCCCGTTGTTTGATTTTTTTTTACCTCCTCCCTCAACATGTTTATTAATTTCATTTCAATTTTGAGAGTCCACATTTTTGTATCTTGATTGTCATCAGAATTGTTTCCATCCATCTATAAACATACAAATTATATTTAAACTATTCTGGGGTGGATATAAAAGAATAACAGAGCAAACTACTCTGGGTGTGGATATAAAAAAATAATAGAGCAATAATTATTTATGTAGGAACGAAAACTAATCTTTATTTTAAAGTATATAAATAATGTTTACAAAAGCAGATGTTTTGAAGGACAACACAGTTAAAAAAAACAATAGAGCAAACTACTCTGGGTGTGGATATAAAAAAATAATAGAGCAACAATTATTTATGTAGGAATGAAAACTAATCTTTATTTTTAAGTGTATAAATAATGTTAACAAAAGCAGATGTTTTGATGGACAACACAAATAAAAAAAAATAAAAACTACATAGCATTAATATTTACTTCAAGTTACTAAATAATGTTAAGAGAATTAGATGATTTCATTTGAAGGGCAAAAGAGAGAAAATAAAAACACATAACTGATTAACCAAACATAACTAATTTTTTGAAGGCCCAAACAGAGACAATCCTAAAAATCACGTATCATTGTCTGTATTTAAATAGTAAAAAAATAACCAAAAATGAAGTGAAAGAAGAAGGCCACGAGAAGAGAAGGAAGAAATACGCAGAAGAACTAGCAGAAGAAAAAATAAATGGCAGAGGGAGGTCGACCGGCCCATCGACCGGTCGGATGACCCGGGGGACTACCGGCCGGATAACCCGGGGTACGACCGGCTCAACTATTTTGCTTGGTAAAAGGTGCAAACAGTTCAGACAGATCATTTTTCTTATCTCAAACTATCTATATACTCGTTTGGAATTCTCACAAATCATTTGAGAACTGATTTCGACTTCTCAGAAATCATTTGCAAATAACAGATGAAGGATATATTTACCAGATTAGTGGGAGTTGAATAGTTATTGCCAGTGATGGAGTGCATACAGCGACTGAATGTGTGATTCTTTCCTAATTGTCTGATTCGACAATTGGTTTCATGAATTTGACCTGACAGAAATAAATAATTGAAATAAAATTATGGATGATTTTTTTCAAATTAGTGACCGATAAGAAAATATGTGAAATAAATTGCTAAATTATTTGACCTCGCAGTCGTCGTTGTTTGGTTGCCCATAGAAGGAATCGTCCACAACGCACAAATTGTAAGTCACTCGATTTGTAGGAGATGATATGAATAGGGAGCGGGTTCACAGGATTCATCATTTATAAAATGGTCAGAGTTCTCTATGAATTCTCACCCATGACGAATCTTCAGTTTGATCCTTCACACAGAGAAAGGAAGATGAGTAGATCAGTTCACGTGAAACATTTCAGAGAGACGATGGACATGTAAGCTTTTCAGAAAGGAAGAGAAAGAAGGCTAAAACGTTGAAAGTGGAGAAATGAATCACAAGGCACCAAACAGGTTTTCAAATCGTAGTTTGAATTATATGGTAGAATTGTATTTTGAAAGTGGTATCCAAACATGAAGCACGAGTGATAGTGTTGAAATGTAATTTGAAAACGCAACCAAACAGAGCCGAAATTTCTCTATGTTAGGATTGAAATTTCTTTGAGTCGAGCGAAATTTCTCTGAGTCGAAATTTCTCTGTAAAAATGTTGAAGGACCTTAACTACTATGAAAATATTGTATGTCATTTATCTTATAAAATCTTAATATTAGGTACCTTAAAAAAAATTCCCCGACTTTTTGTATAGAAACTTCTATTTGAAAAAAATATATATCTAGTATATTATTATAAATTACAAAATATTATTTGGTCATTATACTCTAAAATTCCAATTCACTTTTACACAATAATTATTTGTTCATTATTCACTTTTCATTTTTAAATAGAAGTGTTATATGTAATATCTCATTTGTATATGTGTAATAATTTTTTGAATAAATTATACTAACGTTTCTTGAACGATGAAGAGAATACCATAAACAAAATTTTAATATAATAATACTCTACTCTTTTAAAATATAAATTCTATAACACTTAAGCACACACCATTATAAATCTGCTAGGACAAAAAAATAATGATAATTTTATCATTTTTTAAGATTACAATGCATATTTTATCATTTATTTACTAGAAAATTAACTACATCCAAACACTCATATATTTATTTTTTAATTAATAAAATCATATGATTATAATTGTTAAATTAATTTAATTGTTTTATAAATAATTTACATACGGAAAAAAAAAAATCAGATTATCCATATGAATCCTGTTGTGGGCCCACAATAAGAAAAATAGACTGGTCCAGTTTTTTCACAAACTGGAGATAATCAATTCTAACGAGAATTGTGATGCGTGGTCTTTCTTTGGATCAATTATTTTATTCAATTTTATGTTTTTCCGTTATGGTGTCTTTCTTTGGATCAATTTTTTCACAACTTTTCCGATGGCTTTTCCGGGCAATTTTCAAGTGTCTTTTACGCCGTCGGCTGAATTTTCCAATGAGTTTTTTAGAGTGTTCTTATCTTCAAATAAATTTTTTTCTCAGATCTAATGCCTTACTTAGGGGTAAGCATGGTCTGGATTTGATTGGATTGGGATAAAATCAAGACAAATTCATTATTTACGGTTCCTCAAAAATTGGAATCCAATCTGTTTAAATCGTGCAATCAATCCGAACCAATCCATTTAAACACGGATTGGATCGATTTAGGATTACGGATTCACATAATTAAATAACAAAAAATATATATATAACACTTTAATTTTCTAAAAACATAAACATAACGATATATTAGTTCTACAATAGCAATATATTTTTCTATAATAGCGACATACTATTCTAGAATTTAAACAATTATAAGAAAACTGGTTTCACTATAAGTATTTAGATTATTACAAATTAAAACTAAAAACTAACAAACAAAAATAATAAAAGAAAATATTATGCGGGTTTAGGTTTAAGTTTAGGCTTTATATGTGATAAGAAAAGATACTATGTGAGAGGATGTATAATAAAAATAGAGACTATTTGCATACGATCCGGATCAGTTCCAATCTAGAACTGTGGGGTTCAATCCGGAATCAATCCGTGGATTACGAATTTTTGATTGTTCAATTTAGAACCGAACCACAGATTTAAAAAACCAATCCAAACTTATCGGATTCGACTAGACTGGATCGGATTACGAATTTCACGGATTCCTTAATCAGCCCTAGCCTTACTCTTTAGGATAGACTTTTCATTAATTTTTTTTCTAAATTTTTATAGTTTTATTTAATTTACATAACAGTTAACTTTCTTTTTCATTAATAATTTATTAGTTATTTAGATGAAAAAATGATGTCATCTCTTTTACACAAAAATATATTTTTTATATTGTTTTTATTTATATTTTTACACCATCTGAATTAGTTTCAATCTATAAAAAGTCAAAAATCACAAAAGGACAAAAAAAAAATCTACCATTCTAAAGTTAAAAAGCCAAAAAAACCAATCAAGAATACCAAACGAACAAAAAAATTCCAGACTAAAAAAGTCAAAAAAAACCAAAAAGTCAACTAAAAAATTCATTGCCAAACGAAGACTTAAGTGAGTGTAATTATGTTAAAATTATTAGATTTTAAAAAAAAAAAATTTAATTACAAAAAAATTAGTATAATTTATCTATCTTTTTAAAGACAAATCTAAAAAATAAATTAATTAATTAAGAAGAGGGCAGTGCAATTCGTAAAGGGAAAAAGATTGAGACTTTCTTTTTCCTTAACCTCTACCACCTCCAATATATTGAGATCGACTAATTTTTTTATTTTTATTATTATTTTTTTTTTCCTCCTATAACTCACTGAAACGTGTCTATAGAGATTATGGAATTTAAAAAAAAAAAAAAAAATTCTATCATTTCTGTTCTTGAAGCGTGTGCAATATTGACACACTATTAGCTGTTGTGATGTTGAGTCTAATGTTTACCTACTATGAAGAACTTTTCAACACAAATGTCCAAGTTCCCACAGTTCCATGCTAATTTCAAAGTAGGACACGATCATTTATTAGTCCTTTTTAACTTTAATCTTCCTGTCCAACCTCAAACACTATTACATTTTTTGTAATTTCAGTCATTTATACAGTCACCTAAAATAACATAAAATTTGAAATCTTATAAATGAGTTACACCAAGTCAAGTTGAGTAATTAATTATTCAATTTTGGTTAAAAATTTTAATTATTCTATTTAGTTTTGAGAATTTGAGATTAACTTATTACTTGAACAATGTGATTTGATAAAAATGTTATTAATGTTCAATTAAATTAAAATTTTAAATAGGGTAAATTACATAAATAGTCCATATAGTTTGGGACTTGTGTCACTTTGGTCTTTAACTTTTCAATTGTGACACATTTAACCATGAATTTTGAATTTTATCCCAAATAAAGACAATTAAAGTTACCATTGTTTAATTTCAAGGGCAAAATCATCAATTTAATAAAATATAAACTAATTTGACAAAAATAAATGTCAAAAAAATATTTTTAATTTTTTAAAAATTATTTTTATCCACCAATGATAAAATTATGTAAAATTGATAAAAATTAATAAAAATTACATGATTAATTTTTTAAAATTAATTTTACATGATCATTATCCAAACACATGATAAAAATTAATTTGGTAAAAAAAATAAATAAATGTTTAAAAGATTTATCAATTTTACATAATTTTGTTTTTAATGGGTAAAAATAATTTTTAAAAATCCAAAAATATTTGTTTGACATTTATTTTTATCAAATTAGTTTATATTTTATCAAATTGATGATTTTACCCTTAAAAAATCTAATAATATTTTCAATTATCTTTATTTGGAACAAGATTCAAAATTCAAGGTCAATTGTGTCACAATTAAAAAGTTAGGGATCAAAGTAACACAAGTCCCAAACTATAGGGACTATTAGTGTAATTCACCCTTTTAAATATATTGTGTGGGGACATATTTTGTGAATGACAACACATGGCCAATGTGACACTGAAGTGTCAGCCGAGGTGCTACGTGTCTTGGTCACGGCGCTGAGGTGATCTCAGCTAGGTCGAGGTTATCTGCGGAGATACCAGAATCCGAGATGAATGAATAAGGGACAGAAGTCCTAGAATGGGGGAGGACCTCAATCTAAATAAAGATAAAACTCTTAGGGAATTTATCTCTATCTGGCTGGGAATCCAAGATGAGCATTGAGCCAAAGTCCATTGAAACTAGACTTCTACAGGGATCAGGTTAGTGCTAGTTATAAAAGTGAGGCACCCTCGAGGGTCTAAGGTACGCATTTTATATTCTGGCTAGTGAGTTAAGCACTGTTCGTATCTTTGAGAGATAACTGAGTACTGACTTGATTGTCGGAGTGCCCCCGGGTGGACGAACCACCGTCAAAGTCTTATCTTTCTGTGACAGGTTGTTCGGGCGTAATCTATTCTGCCTGCACTCTCCTGCAGAGTTCCTGTTTGACAGCGTGGTCGGAAATCAGCATCCACAATTTGGCGCCGTCTGTGGGAAACGTAAGGAGAATAGATGGTCAACGACGGACAGAAATGAAAGATTAGAGACAACATCCCTAGTGGAAGTAGCAAACACGCTGATCCCAATATAGGAGAAGACCTATAATAAAGAATCCCGGGAGCAAAATCTCAGAGAAAATGACATCAGCCGAGAGGGAGATGTTCCAAAGAAGGTAGGTCGAGGCAAGTATCACAACGAAAATGACCTCCAAGTATGGAAAGATAGATGCTTGAGGAAGGACGACGAGATGAAGGGGATGGCAAACAAATTGGCAGACCTGCAATCGGTTGTCAATTTCATGATGCAAAACAACGTCATGCAGCCACCGTTCCCATTGGAGGACACGCTGATTCCAGCGGCCAAGAACGATGCCCAAAAAGAGAGGCAGAAAGTGATCCCTGCGGTCCCTCAGCATGACAGGGAAAATGAGCATTCTCATCGGCCTTCACGGGACGTCGGGCGAGGAGAATCGATGAAAGGAGAGTCTCAGAAGACACCTCGTGCTAAGGAAACTAATGTAAATGAACACCAGCATATTCAGGGAAAGGAGCTTTGTTTTGACACAACGAATGGAGGGAGGTCTAAGAGGACTCATATCGACACAAGAAGTAGCGCACCAAAAAGGCTGAAATCCGTTGACAACCGAGCTCCTAGACGGACTAAGGAGGACTTGAGGGACTACCTCCAGAGGAAGTGACAAGATGTTGAGGTCACATCTCCAATCAAGCCGAGAACGTCATTCTCAATAGTGCTAGATAAGTTTGAGGCCCCGAAAAGGTTCCACATGTTGAGATTCCAGATATATGACAGTAAATCCGATCCTAACTTTCACGTCGGTTTATATTTGAACTCAATGGCACTATATATGGGGAATGAACTATTGCTCTGCAAGGTGTTCCCCTTATCCTTTGAAGAAATCACATCAGATTGGTTTCACAAGTTGCCAAAAGGAACTGTGAAAAGTTGGGAAGGCCTGGCCGAAATGTTTGTGGCCAGGTTTGTTACAAACAAACTGTAGCTATTGAGGGTAGACTCCCTGATGGCTTTGAGAATTGGCGAGGATGAAAGCCTCAGGGACATATGCCAAAAGGTATTATGAGGTTTTTAACCAAATACCAGGGTGCAACCAAGAGGTGGCTGTCGTATCTTTTAAGAACGGCCTGAATGATGACTGTCTGCTTCGAAAGTCACTGGCAAAGACACTGCCAAAAAGTATGGAGGAACTTATGGCCAAAATCAAGAAATATGCGAGAGCAGATGAGGACACGCTAGGAACAAAGACGTCAAAGCAAGAGAAGAGGAACGGCTCGCCGAAACGAGACCGAGGTAATACAAACTTTAATAGATAAGAAACGGGACTAAGGGTTGCATAGGCAGCCACCACAGTGTTCTAGATCCTGGTTTACAAAGTCCTGGAAAGGATTAGGAACCAGCCTTACTATAGAGCACCAGAGAAGATTCCTGGCGAATTTATGGGAAGAAGCCTTGGGAAGCACTGTGCCTACCACAATGAGGATGGGCATCTGACTCAGGGGTGCAGAGCCTTAAAGATACATCTGGAAGATCTTGTAAGACAACGTCACTTAAGGGACCTAGTAGATAAGGCCAGGACAAGGAAAGAGCAAGCAAGGCTACCCCAAGCACCAGCAGGACCACTTCCACCAGTACCATAATCGCAAGCAGACGAACCTCGAGTGATCAATGTGATTCACTCGAAGGTCAATGAGAACGAGATACGTAGGGAGACTCAGAGGGTGAAACACTTATAGCATGTATATTAGGTCCAGCAGAAGAGGCCTAGAGCGACGAATACCAGGGACCAATGGTGTCATTTACTGAAGCCGACCTAGACATGGTGCAGCATCCACACAACGATGCTCTGGTGATATCCCTCAAGATTAAAGAATACCAAGTAAGGCGCATTCTCATTGACCAAAGCAGCTCTTGTGACATCATGTATGTTAGATGTTACAAGGAGCTCGGCCTTCACCGAGATGATCTAGAGCAGTTCAACAGTCCAATGGTCGGGTTCAATGGAACGCCAACATAGCCCCTGGAAGCAATGAGTTTGGAGGTATAGGAAGGCACCAAAAAGGTAAGTACAGAGTTCACAGTAATTGACACCCCTTCCCCTTACAATGTTATCTTGGGAAGACCATGGTTGCACGCAATGAGGGCTATTCCCTCAACACTGCACCAGCTATTGCAGTTCCCAATAGAGCATGGAATTGAGGAGGTCAGAGAGGATCAGGTGCAAGTAAAGAATTGCTCCATGGTAGCAATGAAATCCACATGCAACGTGCGAGAGGCAGAAACAGTAGAGATTAAGGACGAGGATATGGAGGTCCTGGATGACGTCGGCAAAGAGCCGACCGACAAAAGTGAGGAAGCCTCGCGAGAAAAGTGAGGAGCATGATATTATCATATTGTTGCTACACTTGCTGCATCAGAAGAAAGCTTCGCGAGATGCTTAACATCACAGTATCTCTCTTTTTTTTTTACTCTTTGATTTAAGTTTTATAATTTGAATTATATTTTTTATAAACCGCCAATCCGCCCGAACTGCCAAGGCAAATCCGTCATTATTTGCCAACCGAACCGCCTATTTTTGATAAGGAAAATGGCAAATTCTAGTGACACTTTTATCAATCCGCCACCCTCCATACGGTTTCTATTTTTCTCTCAAACCGCATCGACCCGCACCGCGCATACCCCTACTTGCGGCACAGTTTTGAAGGAACAACATCACCCTTCGAAGGTTGGAAGTATTGATATAGGATGATAATACTTACAATGAAGTTTCAAGGTTAGGCTTGACGCTTCAAATGTTTCTTCGAAGCTTTATACAGTTTCGAAGGTGAAGTAATCAACCTTTGAAACAACTCTTGATGCTTCGAATGTATCTTCAAAGCTTTATACAGTTTCGAATGTGAAGTAATCAACTTTCAAAACAACTCTTGATGCTTCAAATGTATCTTAAAAGCTTTATTTAGTTTCGAATGTGAAGTAATCAACTTTTGAAACAACTCTTGATGCTTCGAATGTATCTGCAAAGTTTTATATAGCTTCGAAGGCGAAGTAATCAACCTTCAAAACAACTCTTGATTCTTCGAATGTATCTTCGATACTTTGACTGTGTACATACAAACAACTGGCCATCAATTTGAAAAGATAAGCCATTCTCAACCACTTATTTAAATGCATAGGCTTTTTCTAACCAAATTTATGCATTTTAAATGGTCATCCCTTATTTTTAGTGCTTCGACCTCATAAGAACAATTTGTTAATTTTATTAGCCATATCATTAGAATTATATTTTGATATAAACCACAAATCCAAAAAGGATTTTGAACACCAAAAGTCATGGTATAATGTGACCATGAAAATTCATACTTTTTGACATTTTGAAAAATGTCAAAAATTTTGAATTCATGAACAGTGGCTTGTTCATCATTCTTGACCATGTTTGTTTTAAAAACAAAACTTTCACCGAATTGATTTTCATAATTATTTAGCAAAGTGTGTTGTTTTTCCATGTTAGCCATTAATGGCTTATGAAAATCACCCATAAATATGTTATTTTCATGACTTGACTCTCTAAAATTTGGTTTTTGGACCCCCGAGTCATACATGGAACATCATTTTTAGTCAAATTTGGCTCAAGAACATGCTCTTTCGTTGTGTTAATTTCATAACTTGACTCTTTAAAAACGGACTCTTGAACCCCCCGAGCCATTGATGAAATCAACTCTTTGCTTTTGTTATTTTCAACCATGAAAAAATTCACCAATTCCAGCCATTAAAGCCTCAGTTAAAGACTTGGTAATGAGAGTTGATAACTTATCATTCCATTGGCGAATTTTCATATCTAGTTGATGAATTTCTCCAATTAAATGGTGTCTTTTTTCTTCCACCAAATAATATTGTAATGGATGAAAGTTTATTTCATCAAGAAAATAGATCTCTTCTTGAAGATTCAAAATTTTTCTTTTACGCCAATATATTTCAAATTGACAAGTTCGAATGGCGAAATTCAAATTGTTTGTCATTTCTTACACTTGGCTGTCCCACTGGGCGTGCCAAAAATGTTGGCTTATTTTTCCTACGAAGAAAAATATTATAAATGCGAGCGTGTCAGTAAGGATTGAAAAATCTTTACAGATTAAATTCAAGCCAATTATCAAGCGATTGTGTTGACAGTTCTTTTGCCTCAACAAAGAGGACTTCAAAATTGCCAAAGTGTAGAGAAAAGAAAAATTAAAAGAAAAAAGGGAGATGGAGAAAGACGATTGAGTGAACAATCAAAGTAATAATTACTTACCTCTCCTATGCGAAAGGAAGTGCATGAAATGCTTCGAAATGAAAGTGCTGAAAATAAATACTTCGAAATATAAATCTATGTTAAACTACTCATAAGATAAGGAAAATGACAAGAAATATTGAAATCAACTGTCTTTGATTTGAGTTCTGGCTCTTTTACAATGTAGCCATTAATGGCTATTTATAGAGGAAAAAATACAGCAATAACTACTTAGTAACTACCCATTTCTTCTATCTTCATTCTTGTCTTGCCATGTGTTCTTCCACTCATCCACTTTGTCCTTCATATTCTCCATCATCTCTATAACTTCTTTTAACTTCCAAATGAATAAGAGGATGCCACATGTCCTGCAATTATATAAATAATAAAAATTACAGATTTATGGTGCTAACAAGTATAAATAGTTCGAATTATCAAAATAAAATTAGCACTAATTGCACGAGGTGTTACAATACGGGTGTTGTGACAACACCCAACCCTTATCCCCATTTGTATTAGTTTAGCTATTTTAATTATAGAAAAAGGAAGGTCAACATAGTTATGGGGAAAACTATGGTGCATACCATTCAAAATGTATGTACCATATGCAGCTTATAATAAGAAAAAATAGTATAATTTAATACTTTCTTAGTCATAATTAAAATTTAAAAAAAAAATTTCATAATCAAATAATACATGAGGCATAACCAAATATCTCATTAGTTATAACTAAAATAAAATTATAACAAAAAAAAATTAATCATAATTAAACAAGAAAAAGACACGAAATAAACAAACAAACAAACAAAGTTCTTGGTAAGTATCTTGTAGATCAGATGGAAAATGACCATAGGGTGAATTAAGGCCTCGTTTGGGAACAGGCTAATTTAGTAATTTTTTAATTTTTTAGCTAAAATATGTGTTAAAAAAAACTAGTATGTTTGGGATGACTTTTTGACTTTTTACGAAAGGATATGCAAAAAGTATAGAGAAAAGAGAATCTTTGACTTTTTGATATGAGTTGTTGACTTTTTAACTTTTTAAATAATTTTTTGACTTTTTAACTAAATCAACCTGTTGTTAAACGAGACTTAAATAATTATAAAAGAACAACAACGAAAAAAGTCAACTATAAATTTTTTAGCATATGTGGAAAAAGTCAAGTCTGGCAAGCCGCTCGGTCAATTTTTTTTGCCAGGTGCAATACAAGTAAAATTTTTAAAAAATATTAATAATTTGAAGATTATTGGTTGGTACGTAGAAAGTAGTTTAGGTTAAGTTTGGAATGTGCAAAATAATTCAAAAAGTCTAAACGGTACTCAAAAAGTTAAAAAGTTAATACTATTCATCAAAAGTCAACAATTACGACTGCACAACTCTAAATTTAAATTTTCCTCTAAAAACTAATTTTTACAATTTTTTATTACACATTTTTTCATAAAAAGTCAAAAAATTAACTCAAACATTCATATTTTCAACCTCAATTTTTTAATCTAAAAAGACAAAAAATACACTTATTTAATCTTCCCAAACTTGACCTTAATCTTTTCCAACCTGGAAACCTAAGAAAGAAAATAATAAATTCATAATCATAGAGTCTCACATACCCTCTGGAAAATCGCAACCTTTTGCACAGAAAAAGATTAGGAAACTTTTGGAAGGAGACACAGAAGAGAGAGAGAGAGAGAGAGAGAGAGAGAGAGTTGCAAATTAGTGACAAAATCAAGCCAATCAACCATCCCTACACTCTCTCGACCATATTATCATACACTTGGTGTGCCTTTTTTACCTCTATAGTTCAAGATAGTGCTCGACGAGGCAAACCCCAAAAGCAAGTCCAAATATATATATATATATATATATATTTCTCGGTATATCGGTTCAAAAGCAAGCTCTCCAACAAAAATGAAGGCAAGAAAATGTTTTATGGATTTTCGAGGTAGGCGGTATCTGTACTCTTCCATTTATGTAATTATAGTGAATTGCCTTATTAGTTTTTGAATTTTTTGATTTTTTTAAATGTTTGAGTGATTTTGAAGCATTTTTATGGGAGTTTCTATTTCTAGACATCATTTTAAATTATATTCTTATTAAAATTTTATTCCTAAATAAAATTATTAATATAGACATTAGTATATACTCTTTACTTTATATCTAAATTTTTTCAATTCAAAACAACACATCTGTCGGAAGTACAATATTAAACATATTAAACCTTACTTCTATTCTCCATTGTAACCTTATTTTAGTCCTTCCATTGCCGTCAAGCTCTCTCATTAGCTTAGTATTTGAGTCAATTTTCTTCTCTCAAAAACCACCCTCATTCTTCATTTGTGTTTTGGGGATTTGTAAAATGAAAGCTCAAATTTTGAAAATGATGTCATCATATCACCATGCTTGGTTTCACTTTTCAATAAACACTTTTCAGAGAATTCTATTTTTTTTATTTTTTGTGTTTTTTTTGTTTTTATTGATTTTTTTAATATTTTAAACAATTTTTAAAATTTTTAGACATACCTAACTTAGATGTATCTAAAAAGTAAAAAAATTGTGAATAAAACCTTTTAAAAATTCACTAAATACTCAAAATACAAAAAAAAATATGAGAATTCAGTATATTTTTTGTATTTTTATGTATTTATTAATTTTTTAAAAATATTTTTTCACAAATTTTTTACTTTTTAGATACATCTAAGTAAGGTGCATCTAAAAAGTAAAAAAAAATATTTAAAATTTAAAAAATATTCACTAAAAACAAAAAAAAAAAAAACATGAAAATTAAAAATTTTAATTTTCAAAAAATTTAATTCAAAAAACTCAAACCAAACACACTGATTTATTTTATTTTATTTTATTTTATTTTTGATAAATAAAAAGGATGTCATCATTTACGATAAAGTTATCAAAGAAAATGTGCTTGTTTGGCAGAAATTATAATCAGCTTATTTCAGCTTTCAGCTTAATTTAAGCTATTTTGATATGTTTGGTTTAGCTTATAGCTTTTTGGAAGTCAGAAATCAGCTTATTCTTTGAGTGGGGTAGGAGATGCTTTAAGAATAAGCTGGAAATCAGCTTATATTTATAGTTATAAGCTATAAGCTGTTTAGGCATAAGCTATAAGCACTTTCCCACAACTCTACCAAACAGGGCCAATATCAGGTTCACAACCGTCCTTTTTTCTTGGCGAATTTCGTCAAACTAGTGTTGAAACTAATCAATCCTTTAAACATTCAACTTTCTAAATAATTAGAACTATGGATCTCAAATAATATATCTAATTTTTTATCAAATCTCTTACATGGGTATGAGACTCATACAAATTCACATGTGTGTAGGTTCCACACCTATATGAGAGATTTGATAAAAAATTTAATGGATTATTTGGGATCCCTAGACAATCTACTTCCGAATTAGACATTATTTCGACTATCATGTTCCAAACTAGAGATATTTTTTCCATTATCAACTTTGGAATGGTTCCATAATTCAAAAATGATTTTTTTTAAAAAATTAAAAAAAATAAAAAACTGAAACTTTTGCAAAATTATATAAATACAAATCTATAAAAAGAAAGAAAAAAGAGTAAACTAATTGCAAATTTATAGCATAGAAACCCCAATAGAGGTAATGGAGGTTCTTCAATTGAGGTCCTAACTTCTTCAACTAGTTTTGGGTATGGAGATATGAGAATGTAGGGTATATTAAAGAATAATGATACATCTCTCTAATTTTGAAATTCTAATTGAACTCTAATGATGTGGTAGAAAATAAAAATAAAAAATTGAAAAAAATAAAATCAAGATCAAAACATCACATCACAGTAGGTTCCACTCCTATTAGAGCTCATTAGAACTCATTTATTAGAGCTCTCAATCATTTTTTTATATTAAATATAAAGTGTTTAAAATGGTTTTGGGTTTGGATGTGCGTACACTGTTTAGGGTGTGTATACTTTTACATGTAGGCTATATTTGAAATAGAAAATGTGTGGACCAATATTAAACGTTTACAATTTTTTTAGTGTGCGAAATGAGAGGAATGTGCACAAACAGGAAATAGTACGTGGAAATAGAAACTCCCATCTTTATTCCCTAAACAATAGTTATTTTTCCTATTTCATTCTTCTATCATCGTTTTGGTCTATTTGGTTCCTAAAGTTTTGATTTAGAATAAAGTTATATGTATCAATCAGTATATCAATTAGTGTACTAACAAATGTTGTGGTATAATTTATTAGTTTTGAGTCTTTGTAATTTATATAATGTGTAGGGTCCATAGTTTTGAAATTGCAATACTATTGCATGCGTTAGTACACTAATTAATATACCAATTTGTGCGTGTAGCATCATTGTTATTGATTCAATGATGCATACAAATCAATAATTATGAAGCTAATTTGTAATTTGTATGATATGGAGGGGCTGATGAGTAGTTATGAGGACAGTATTGCACTAAGGGTGTTTGCCTATTTGTTTCAATGAAGTTATTTTCATGGAATAGAGACTAAAGACCAGGAGTGTAACGCCCCAAAATAAATCACAATAATCCAACTCATAATATTATTTACAATCGATCGACAACATTACATCTTCTATTCCATTCATAACCTTGATCAATACAAAAGATTATACATTCATAAATTCTAAATTCTGAATTTATAACACATGGCATGGATATATGAATTAAAATAAAAGTAGAACCAAATAATCATATGCCGTAATGGCTACAACTTTTCAAGTCGATGCTTGGGTACAATAAAATGAGTTTAACTCAATACAGGTAAAGCCTGGGACTTAAACAAAAATAATTACATCAATAAACATAAAATGAAGCCCTAAGCTCCAAGTGCTCTCAAGCTACGTCCTTGGTGGAGGCATATCATCAACACCTAAAAGTTGTTTGCCACATAGGGTGAGTCAAAACCAAGTAGAGATACTCTAACATAATATATGAATCTTAACAAAGTTATAAGGTGAATGCACATGCATGCCATTTGTCAAAAATTCCTCCATTTTCATCTCAAAACAATGCCATGCCAGATTATAAATCAATTCATGAAAATAATCATTTTATAACAGAAAACAGGGTAGTGGACACAAAACACTATGAATATCTAGGTGTCTACCAGTAGGCTATACAAGCACTACCAAAGTCATTTTACTGGTACTAACTAGAAGGATTGACACATAACCGCATGGGTTTCTAGAGTTTCACTAAGGACACACATGCCAACTTCATTACCACAACCACACCCTTTAACCAGATTCACCAAGGAATTTACCATTTGTTTTTTTCAAAATCAATACATTTACAATGTTTAATAAGAAATGATGCTCAATGCATAATGTATGAGAAATTAGTTGCAATTTAATATAATTCTCATGCAATGTTTACAACAATCAAGACTATCTTTTACCGATAGTCCAAAATAGATATTTTTACTCAACAGATAATTTCCAATCAAAAGATATAATTTCATTATTCACAATGAGAGTTATATTACATATCCAACTCAACCATCATCATCAGCAAAAGCATTTTTCCAATCTTACAAAACTCAACATCATTTTCCATTTCCTTTCACAATTCTAAATATCCAACATTTTAGAATAAAACCCTATTTTCTTACAAAATTAATTTTAAGAAAGGAGATCCACCATTTTAACATATCTCAACCATAAACACATCCCCACAACCATTTTCAAGAACCCATTTGGAAAACCCCGTTTTTGATTTCAAAATCAAACCCTAGGTTTTTCCAAAAAATTTCGAAATCACTAGCCAATTTCAAAGAGCAAATAATTAAGCTAAAAACCATATTGAAGTTCAAAGAAATCCCTACCTCAAAGTAGAAGACAAGGGAAAGCAAAAGGTAGAACTTGGTGGAGCCGAAAACAATAACTCCTCCGATTAGAACGAAGCCCTCGACGTGCTCAATCTTTTACTCTAAAGGGCGAGGGTAGAAAACCAATAGATTGAGAGTATTTAGAACTAAAAGGTAAGAACTAGATAGAGAAAGTGAAGATTTTAGAATTGTGAAATGTTTACAGAGAGAGATAAAAAAGTGACTCAAAAAATGTGACACCCCAAAAATTGGGAACATCAAAGAATATATTAATAAATAAATACAGGGTTTATCTAAGATTATAAAATAGGAAATGTCACTAATGAGTCCTTTGGTTAATAATCAAGTAAGATCTCAGGAAGGTCGGAGGAGTCAATATAGCCTCTTTTCAAAGTCCAACCACCTTAGATAGCAAAGCTACCATTTTGACAGATCTTAATAAGATATTAACACAAGGTCTACATGAGTCGACGATAAAAAAAGAATAGGTAATATAAAAGATATGTATAGATATATAATAATTACAAAATCATGTCTTAAATACAACATGTGATCTATCACTTATAATCTCAAAACACGTTTACAACTAGTTTCTAATCCTCCTAGGGTAGCCGTACGTCCTCAAATGCTTCAGTTTTGCCTTTGGCTGGCCTAATAGTCTTCAATACCTGGCATGAAACGCCATGAGCTTTGAATGCCCAGTAAATGCATGCACACCTCGTCCTTTTTTTCCCAATCCAATACACCATCATAATTATAACAAACAAGTAATGAAGCATGATAATCATTTAATAATAAAAGATTACAAGGTTAGGTGTTAGTAATCTAGAAATCCTCCAAAGAGATTTCATCCTCTCAACCACAAGAATTGGACAATAGATTATTCGGAACTCCCCATTTTGCTGCTTTGTTGCAGAACTTACTTCGGATGCCTACCAACGATTATATACTGCGTAGCGCCAACCACGGGGCCTCAAAAGGGACAGTGAGAAGAAAAATGTTTTATTACCCTGAATCCAACCTTATCATTCCAAAAAAAAGTTTTGTCTTCCTGAATGTCCTATCTAGACCCAACCTTATCTCACCAATCAAACCATCGCAAAGAGTCCGAATACGTCTGTTCCATTCTAGGGTTTACGCGATAACTACTTGCGTACGACTTAACCTTCAATTAGGGAGCATATCCCATCAATCCATACATAACACATTATCATCTTTTCATTATCCAAGTGATCGAATACCCAATACCACCCCAATTAAGGTTTCCGTTGAGTTAGATGTCTTAAAATAAAATTAGAACAACTTACAAGATAGTAATATCCACATAAACATGAACATCATCAATTGAAGAAGATAATGAATATAATCATAACACATGCAATATCACGCTTGTAACGCCCCAAAATTTACATAATAAAAATGCACCAACAACCAATCCTTACGGTAAACATAAGTAATTTCCAATATCCACTTCGACCCCAAAATCTCTAACATTTCATTCATAATCATAAGAGGTTTACAAAAGGAGGTCACATATGCGAATGTACATTCAACTACCTTAGTACATGAATCTATAGCATGTGAAATAACCAATCAAGAGCAAATAAATGCCCTCAAGGGGCTACAAAGTCCAAGGCTTAAGCCTGGTAACACAAAATGGTTGCTTGAACCCACACATATATAGCCCTTGGCTTACAAAAATAATCACAACAAATACAAGAGTCTTGTGCTCTCAAGATACACTCCACGCCCTTAATTTGGCAGAATCACCACATCTTTTCCTGCACAAAATCCCAAAGGGTGAGCATAAAACCCAGTAAGAAATTCTTAACAAAGTATATACATTTTATACAATTCTCATAAGGTGAAATGCATATGCCATGCTATGCCTTTAAAAGAAAGTCGCATCTCCATCCTTTTAAAAACCATCATGCACAATGAGATCTTGAAAATTTAACAATCCAATAATCTTAAATCAAGTTCAAGGAGCGGTAAATACAACTCAGGTAATCCCTAGGTTGGTGTCTGCAAGTAGGCATAACTAGCATTACCAAATCCTCACTTTACCAGTAGCTAATCAGAAGGCACATGGTACCTACTCCCTGCGTGTTTTCGGTCTTTCACCTTGGACACTTAGGCCAACTTAATCAATTTCATCGACACCCCCTGTCTGGACTTATTAACGTATTTACCCCAACAACAAATCAATGAGATCTTGTTTAACAAATATTTTCTTTCTCAATGCAAAAGTTTTTAAATCCCAATTCAAATTTGTAACAACCAAAAGAATTTGAAATGCCAATGCAACATATATAAATGCGATATAATATTCTTCCATTTTCAACTCTTTCACACAATTTTTCCATTGTGATCAAAATTCTCATTTCTCTTTCCAACGCAATTTCACAAGATAAACATATATTCATTTACATCTATCAAAAGAGTAGTACATTTCTATATTTCATGCATTCTCAACAATTTAGTCATTTCATGACTATGCCCACATTTTGAACAATAAACTTCAAAACCAACTATTTTTCATATTCCATGGAATTTCTCATTTATATACAACAATATGAAATTCCTAATCATTTATTCATTTTAACACTATAATAGGTAAACACCCATGAATTCTCAACATCTCTTCCAAAAATTTCAAAGTTCTAGGTTTTCACCAAAACTAGACATTTCCTCATCTTTTTGAAAGAATCTCTCCAAAGCATTTTTTCCTCACAATATAGTTCAGACTCCCAAGAAATTTTTGAAAACAAGGTGTAAACCCGCTTTTAAAATCATCAACACACTTGACCCAAAAATCAAATTTCAATAACACCAAAGAGAGCTCCAAAATCAACATAATCTTGTAAAAATATATATATATATATATAACTTCAAGAAAATCCTTACCTCAAGTCCTAGAAGGAAAGAGAGAAAGAGATGCCCCAAAATCAACGGTGCCGAAACTCGATCTCCACCGCACAAAACGTAGCCCTCGAAGGGTTTTCCAACTTTGATGAAGGAGCTATGATCAAAACTCTAATGGATTTGAAGAAATCAAAGATTTGATCTAATTTGGTGTAGGTAAATGTAGAGAGAAAGAAGAGAAATGGGTTTTTAGAGAGAGAGAGAGATATACAAAAAGTGAGATACACTCATCCCAAAGTGAAGAAAAAACAGAAATTTCAGACTTAGCGCTTTCCCGCACGTGCGTGCCTATCCCCGCACGTGTGGCATGCCTTCACCGCACATGCAGCCTCTATCCCTACACGTGTGGCCCTCCTTCCCCGCACCTGCAATTTCATGTGCAATAATTTTAGTGTTGCACCCTGTCAACCCCTTCTTTCCATACGTGTGGACTCACTTCCCGTACGTGCGACCCCTCTTTCGCACGTGTGGCCCAAGTCTCCGCACATGTGGCCCAAGTCTCCGCACATGTGGCTCTACCTTCCAGCTAGAAATTTCACCAGCTGGACTAAGATCTCCCAAATCCAACCACATGCCTCTCGAAACATGTGAAACACGACACTAAAAAAAATAAGAACGAGAATTTTGAGAAAAGGTTTCAAAAACGATAAACCCAAACGGTTGATAAGGCCTCAAGTTAAAACCGACACTCTAACAAAAGTAATCCCAACACAAAACAAAGAAGAACAAGATAGGTTATGTACCCAGTCATCATAATACCAATATATGATCATGTACAAATAAGCATATTCATAAACACAAGAGCATAAAACACTCATGCAAAACTAAATTTCCAGATTCAGTACCATTTAAAGATTAAAATCCAAAGGGCTATTTCAGATTTTTCTCGAACTCGGCCTTCCTATGGTTTGTAGAGAATTTAATCTAGTTTTCAGAACATATTTCAGAAATGGAATAGTTTTTCTAGATTTTTAGTTATTTAAGAAACACGCCAGCGCTGGCCAGATTCGTCGACCGTTACGAAAATTGGATTTTCTTACAAACCGCTCACTTTTTTTCAATGAAACCAATTTTCCTTGAAAGCTAACTCCTTATTTTAATGTAAAAATGAGGTCCAGAAGATTTTTCTAATTTTTCTAGAAGTTTTGAAAGTTGGCTGTAAAACAGTTTTTTCACGCACAATACTCAAAATAAGAAGATTAGTGAGAAAAGAGGCCAACTAAGAGAAAATTTTCACTTCTTTTGTGATGAAAACATACTAAATAATGTATCAATAACTCATGTTTTTAAGGTGATGGTATGCCTTTGGAAATAATATGAGAAATGGGAAGAAAAAGGTAGTTTTGCATTTGTTAAGAGGAAATATGAGAAGAAGAAGGATCGAAGCCCAATTCATCAACTTTGAATACATGAACACCATTATAACACATCTAAAAATATGATTTTAAACCTTTGATAACATGTATTTGACAAAAGGAAATAGAATGAGAGATTGTGATGTGGCTTACTTTGTGCTTAGATAGGTTGATTGCACAATTATTTCTCATCTTATACCAAGCTCTCTCCCTCTTTCTTTTTCTTCTCTCCACCGCGGGTTGAGTGTGTGAGTGTGTATGTCTGTTCAAAAAGTGGAGATGAGTGGTATATTTATAGAGAAAAAAAATGATAAAAAGCCTATTTTTCCCTTGGTTCCAATTCAATTGAATAGTTCTTTAATTTAGCTTCAATGTATTGGAATGAGGGATGATTAGGAACTTAATTATGTACTTAAATATGATCTAGTTAGGCTTAGGTCTAATTTAATTTAATCTAGTTGCAAGTACAAATCTTATATGTACAAATTGGTACCAAAGTCAAAGAAATATCCCATGATTGTAGCAATTTATCCCTTTTAGTACATTACATATATGTAGCTTCTGGGGTGGCTGGCCAGGTGGGTGATTTGAGGGACTTTTCTCATCTATTTATGTATATACATACTGTAGATATTTTGAAAAAAAAAAAACAAGATTATAATATTAGGGGTGTGCTTTTATATGTATAAAGAATGATTTGGGCTCAAAATGAAATTAAAATAGAATGTGTGGGTTTGGAATTGATTAGAATATCTATTTCAAGTGTAGTATTAATTAAAATAATGTTAGGAAAAATAATTTGATTCGAATGATCTTGCTTTGAATTAAAAGGCACACAACCGAATGACAATGATAAAAATGATACTAATCTAAAATTTGAGAATTAAATAATTAATACTAGAGCATTAAAAAAAATTTTTGAGTTACTGGGATCGATTAGGGTTTGTACGGGTTCATCCGTGATATGTTTTTAGTTCTAAGGTTAATTTTGCGAATAAATGGAGAACTAAGGGTTTTTATTATAGTAATTCAAAAGTAAGGGTCTAACTAGGATTTACAAAATTTAGGGGTCTCACAAAAAATCTTCTTCTCAAACTAATATATGCGTAGAGCACTCAAGAGTCCAAAATACCGCTCGAGTGACAGATACAATAAGTGACACTGCTCGAGCGACCAAAACCCCCTCTTGAGCGCACAAAGACCCCCTTTCAGAAGTTCAGACCTTCAAACGACTGCTCGAGCGTAAGAAGGACTGCTCGAGTGAAGATATCAAATTTCCAGTAATTTTTGTAGACTGTAAAAGATCGCTCGACCGCAAGAAAGACTGCTCGAGCGAACAAGAAAACATCTGGGCAATAACTCATTAAAATTTAACTTCCTTGCCTGTTTCAAATGCAACCAAAACTCCCAATAGTCAAACTCAATAAGCAACAAGATGAAAATGAGATGGACAACAATTAAGTACATGGATTCTCGGATTCAAAAGAAAGAAATGGGTCGGGTCTAAGCTAGAATCGTTATAATCTCCCCTTCTTGAGGAATTTTGTCCCCAAAATTTAAAATCAACTAACATTCATTGAAAGTAAAACAAATCACATTTCATCTAGACTTGTAACAAGGATACACCGACTTTTTCAACACCAACTATTATAGTTTAATTTTCCAAATCATACACAATGTTTATATATATTACAATATAAATAAAATTATCAACACAAGTCTCAAATATCAATGAGTAGGTCCGGATAATTCTCACGAACTTCTGCCTTCTGCTCCCAAGTCGCCTCCTTAACCCCATGATGTCGCTACAATATCTTAACCAATGGAATAGTCTTGCCTCGCAAGACTTAGTCTCGAGAGACTACAACCTGTATCCGTCTCTTCTCATATGAGACATCCCCATCTACCTATAATTCGGTCCAATCTAATGCATGTAAAGGATCAGACTCATACTTCCCGAGCATATAGATATGGAACACGTCATGAATCCCGGAAAGTTAGGGCGGCAAGGCCAAATGATAAGCTACCTCCCCAATTCGCTCTAGAATCTCAAAAGGCCCAATAAATCTAGGGGACAACTTTCCGTTTTTTCCAAATCTCATTAAACCTTATCTCAATGATATTTTCAAAAATACATGATTTCCTACCTCAAAAGATAAAGGTCTCCTCCTACGGTTGGCATAGCTGAAACCAACCTTTTACGAATAAGCAAGACATTCTTTGTCATTTCCTGGACTAATTCAAGACCTAACATAGGTGCGTCACCCACCTCAACCTAACACACTGGAGATCTACACAATCGGCCATACAAGGCCTCAAACGGCGCATACCAATACTCACCTGAAAGCTGTTATTATAGGCAAACTCTACTAAAGGTAAATGCCTCTCCCACGATCCCTTAAAATCCGAAACACAACCCCGAAGCATATCCTCTAAGATCTGAATGATTCACTCGGACTACCCGTTAATTTGAGGATGATAAGTAGTGCTAAATGTCAATCTAGTGCCCAAGACATTCTGTAGGCTTTGCCACAACTGAGCCGTGAAACAAGGATCTGTATTCGAAACGATAGTCACAAGGACCCCATGAAGTCGAACTATGTCCCTAATATAAAGATCGGCAAGATAATCTACTAGGTCATTCGTTTGCATATGTATAAAGTGTGCTGATTTAGTTAATCGATCGACTATCACCCACATGGCATCAATACCCCGTTAAGTCCTTGGAAGACCCACAACAAAATCCATCGTGACATGCTCCCATTTCCACTCGGCTATAGGTAAGGGTTGTAACAAACCTCCTGGTCGCTGGTGCTCGACCTTTACTTTTTGACAAGTAAGGCACCTTGAGATAAACAAAGCTACGTCTCTCTTCATCCCCCTCCACCAAAACTGGTAACTAAGGTCATGGTACATCTTCATGCCTTCCGGGTGTACTGCAAGGAGTGAATGGTGGAACTCTCAGAGTATCTCATCTCTACAAGATTCTAGCACAAAAAGACAGTCCAAATACCTCACACTTGAGTCAGAATACATGTTGAATCCCTTCTCCACCTTTCCATTTGCTATCTTTCCTATGATGACCTCTACTTCGTGATCGCCCATCTGTGCTTCTATGACTCGACTCACTAATGTAGGTTGTGTAACTACAGTGTACAAAACAACTGTAACGACTCAGAAACAATTCCCTATGAACAATTTAAAACATACAACATACATCCACATAACCCAATTCAATTTCAAAGTTTCTCTTTCTCATTGAACTATAGGTTTTGAATTACATAATTACATGTTACATCTCACAGTTCAATAAGTTAGAGAAAACGACAAAATACATTGTGCCACTTAATACAAAAGATACGAGGTTTCGTAATAGTAAAAATAAAGAAATTCAACTATTATATTACAACTTCCAAGTTCACAAAAATTTAAAATCCAAAAAAAATAGTCATCATCTTCCTCATTGACGAGGTTGGTGCTCTTCTTGTCCTGAAATGTTAGTAAATAGGAATGAGCAATTCACTAGTAGAGAATATATTTAACCAAGTATATGTATATTTAATTTACACTATGCATGATCTATACTAATACCCATGACTTTCATTATTTCATATTTTATAACACAACACACACAATTCAACATTTAATCTCCCCATTTTTCCGTCCTCACACAAATGGCCAGTAGACACCTCAAACCTTCCACTTTTGTCGTCCTCACACGATCCGGCAAGTGAACACCTCCTAACATTCCCACATTTGTTGTCCTCACAAGGACCGGGCAAGTGGGCACCTCAACACATTCCAAAAATAATACATCTTAAACATATCACAAGGAATCACAATGAGCCTCAAATTTTACTTATCAGTTACCCTTTAAATCAAAATCCAAAAACACTCTTTAGGGTTTCACATCATATTTTAGAGCTTCACCTTCCCCTTAATTCAAGTCTCTTTATGGAATTTTCCATGTTTGATTTCCCAATCCTTCATCAATTTCACACAAACCACATCACAAAATCCGTGTGTATATATATATATATCTATGTCATCCATCTCCATAATCACCCACACCTTAAGATTCACACAAACTTAAACTAAGATATAAATATACAAGGGTAAAGATATTCCTACCTCAATAGTTGTAAGTGAAGGATGAAGATCTACGTGATAAACTTCTGAAAAAGCACGATCCAATCGGTTCAAAACGTAGCGTTTGGCAAAAGCAACAAATTTAATGACGGCCCAAAGATAGATTCTTGCTCTTGCTAGATGAAATCTAGGGTTTTTAAGCTAGGGTTTTAGGAAAAGGCTATTAGAGAGAGAGAAAGGGTGTGAGCTGAAAATGTGTTTGGTTCGTATTTAACTCTGTTGTCTCGACCAAATCACTCGAGCGAACTTTCCATTGCTTGAGCAAAGTGCCAAAATACAAAGAGACCGCTCAAGCGAACTTTCCATCGCTCAAGCGGTAAACACAAGGTCTTAGAAGTTTGCAGAGCTACAGTAAAAATATTGAGAACTCGAATTGTACGCTCGGGTAACCGATCAATTGCTCGAGCGGTCTCGCCTACAAACATGCAAGATATTGGAAGTTGCGAATCTCCGCTCGAGCAACCAAATGACCACTCGAGTGATCACCCAAAAATAGTTGTTACAACGGCTGACTCAACGAACTCGCTAAGATGCAAGTCAAACTCGCCAATAACATCTAACATCTCCCATTCCCAAATAGCAATACTAGCTACACTGCTTATAATTTTCTTACTCAAGGCGTTAGCCACTACATTGGCCTATCTCGGATGATAGTGCAACTTAAAATCATAATTCTCTATAAACTCCATCCAACTTCTCTGTCTCAAATTCAAATCTTTCTGTGAGATCAGATATTTCAAACTCTTGTGATCGGAAAACACTTTGAATCTTTCGCCATATAAATATTGCCTCTAGATTTTTAAGGCAAAAATCACCACCGCTAGCTCTAAGTCGCGAGTAATTTAAATTTCTCTAATGTGTTTTCAACTGTTGCGAACTATATGCTACCACTTTCCTTTTTTACATCAATACACCACCCAACCCTTCTCGAGACACATCACAATAAATTGAATAACCCAAACCCTTATCTGGAATAATCAATACTGGAGTAGTGGTGAGTCTAACCTTAAGCTCTTAAAACGATTTTTCACAAATCTTACTTCACACAAACTTCACCCCCTTCCTCGGTAATCTAGTCAATGGTGAGGCCAACCTAGAGAAGTCTCTCACACAACATCGTTAATACCCGGCTAAGCCCAAGAAACTCCAAATCTCAAATGCATTCTTAGGTTGTTTCAAATCTTGCACTACCTCTATCTTAGAAGAGTCTACCATCACCCCTTCCTCGAATACTACATGGCCTAAGAACTTAACTTCTTTTAAACAGTGGGCTCTAAGCAACTCAAGTACAACATGCAAGTGTTCTTCGAGTTCCTCCTCAGAGGGTGAGTAGATCAAGATGTTATCAACAAAGATAACCATGAAACGATCTAAGAACTCATGGAAGATTTGATTCATCAAATCCATAATCGAAGTCAGTGCATTGGTCAGCCTAAAAGGCATCACTAAGAACTCATAGTTGCCATACCGCGTATGAAATGCCGATTTTTGAATATCCACCTCTTTTACCCTCAACTGGTGATAACCTGATTTGAAGTCAATCTTAGAAAAGCAACAAGACCCCTTTAGTTGGTCAAACAAATCATCTATACGAGGTCATGGGTACTTGTTCTTAACAGTTACCCGGTTCAACTTCCGGTAATCGATGCACAGTTGTAAAGTGCCATCATTCTTCTTAGCAAAGAGAGTCGGTGCTCCCCAAGGTAATGTACTAGAGCAAATGAAGCCATTATCTAACAACTCTTGGAGTTGAATCTTCAACTCATACAACTCGGCAGTTGCAAATCTGTAACGCCCTGACAAATGAGCCTGTCTGTTTCCTCTTTTCATCTGTGCATTACCAATACAAGATTGACAACAAAAACGAAACAAAATAGTAATAATAGAACATTAACAACATTCCTTCCCTTTTTAACTATTTCCAAGCTTTATAACATTGTCTCATTACATTTACAAACAAAATAAAATAGTTCAACAAGTAAGGTATGATACAACAAAATCAAATAGCGTTCATCTTTTCCTCAAAGTTTGTTCCTTGTTACATCAAAATACATGTCTACACATAGTCACCCAAAAACTGCCCTTGGCATACGCATAATATGATTTCAAACATTAGCTTTCACATCCCAAAAGTTTTCTTCAACTCAAAACATTTACTCAGGAGGCACTTTATCGTCATTTCCTGAAATTTGTTAGCTTTGCGGTGAGCGAAAGCTTAGTAGATAATGCACTTAACAAGTTATAACATTAATTGAAAAACACATGATCATGCAAAGCAACATTTGGTAAATTTTATTGTGTATGTGTATGGATGCCTTATGCATGAGGATAGAATGACAAAGTTAAGATTTTTCATAGGCGGTAAATATACTATGACATCCCTAATAAGAGCTGCAATTCAAAATACATACATAGTTATAGATTTTGTATACTGAAAATAGTCCTACAGTTGCCGAATCCAGAAACTACGAGGTGATGGGCACCCAAAAACATTTTTCCATTCCACATTTGCTGACTCTAGAAACGGTGGGGACATGGACACCCAAAACCATGTTTTTCCACATTTGTCGACTCTAGAAACGGCGGGCTCGTGGACACCCAAAAACATTTTCCCACATTCGTCCGACGATATGCGCAGACAGTGCAATTAGGCACATTAACTCCCCGCGTAGGTACCAAATACAATACACAACTCAAATCAACCCGACTCACTACCCGAACTCATAGACTATTTACCCCCTTTCAACTTTCCACGGTTCATACCATTATTATATCATCAAAGAAATTTAACAATGCATGTGATGCATGAATTTGTAAATTCTCGTTTTCCCCTAAAATGATTCCAATGCACAAAATTCACTGTTTCACTTTTCAATAATAACCATTGTTCATTTAACAATCATCACCAACACAAGATATATGTAGAAAAACATTTCAAATCATACATTTCAACCTCAAAGTTAAGTAATTACCTTCAATTTCATGTTTTTAAAATCAATTAAGAAAAATCCCTTTTTATTGAACAATTTTCAAAACTGGGGTTTATACAGAATTTATGGATTTTCCCCCCTTTCATGAAATTGAAGCTAGTGTTCATCACAAACAATATTAATGATCAATATTAAACACCAATCGTTCCAAAACCTTAAAACATTTCTCACTCTTCTCCAATCCCTTCACTAACACAAAATAATATATATATATATATATCCACCTATATATATACATATATATGATGAATATCTAATGAAATTATCACATAAGAGTTTCAAATTAAAGGTATAACAAGTTAAAGACACCCCTACCTCAAAAGTGGAAGCTAAAGACGAGAATCCACAACAAACTTCGACGAAAAAGTGAAACAATCGGTAGATATCTTGGACTCGACTTACTCTTCAATTTTTTTGGAGGATCTAAGGTGGATTTAAGGCAAAAATTGAAGAAATGAAGTGTTTAGGGTGTTAGGGTTTCGAAATGGGTGTGTGTGTGTGTGTGTGTGAGAGAGAGAGAGAGAGAGAGAGAGAGAGAGAGAGAGAAAGAGAGCAAGTGGATAAACTGAGAAGGAAATGAGTTAGACGGATTTTTAAGTGAGCTGTCCTGAACAGATCGCTCGAGCGAACTTTTCTTCACTCAAGTAACCATTGAAATTTCAAAGAGATAGCTCGAGCGATACTTCTACCACTCGAGCGGTAAATGCGAGGTCCCAAAAGTTTTGCAGAGCTACAGTGAAAATATTGAGAGCATGAAATCTACACTTGAGTGACCACTTCACCGCTCAAGCAGTCTCACCTGCAACATGGCAAACTACTGAGAACTAAGAATCTTCGCTCGACTGACAAAATGACCGCTCGAGTGGTCCGCCAAAAACAACTATCACAACCTACCCTCCTTATAGAATTTCGTCCCCGAAATTATCATAATCCCTGTCCAAACAACTCCAACAATTCTCAAGTAAGATGATTACTATTCTTACAACATCTCTATTCATCATAACATCAACACAATATATAGATTCAAATTCTCAATGATCAAAATTCACATGCCGCTTATAATGACCACACATAACATTAACACAAGACTTGTTTATGTTCCACCAACCACAATATAATGTCACTTATATAAAGGGTAGCAAAATTGTACATCATTAAACAAATCAAGGTATTTATCACAAACTTCAACTTCTCTCTCCCAAGTGGCTTATTCTACTCCATGATGGTGGAGGGACTCTATTTGAACCCAAAATATATTTCAGTACGCCCAATTTAAATTCATAAATTTTAATTCCTAATATATCGTAATATGAATTTACTAATAAGGACAACACATATTAAACCCCAAAATAAATATTTTTTTCTTCTCATAGTACACCCTAATCAGTTATTCCTATTCTTATTCAAATCTCTGTATTTTTTTCCCCAAGTGATCAAAGTTTTTTCTTCTTCTTTTTCTTCTTCTTCTTCTTCATCCTCCCTCCAAAACTCCAATCCACCCCACCAAAACTCACCATCATCATCAACATCATGGTTTTTTTTATTATTTTGAAACCCTAAACCCTAGAAGAAAGTTTGAACAAAATCAAATAATAGATGAGAGTAATAATCAAAATAGTTTTTTTGAAACAACCTATCAAAAAGGAGGTAAGTATTCATATAAAGGGGTTTCACAATTTTTGTAGAGCACAATCAATTATTTTCTGTATTGTTTTTTTTACAAAAATTAAAGGGCCTAGTAATTAAATTAACAATAACATATTATTAGAGTTGTTCTTATTTTATCATTTAAATAGTACATTATTTGAGAATTACTCTTTCTTGTTAGTGCTGAATGCTTATATGCTTATAAGTTTGGTTTTTACTTTTCCACGAGCATTCTTGTGGATAATTTATAATGTAAAAGTTTTATAATGCTTATGTAAAAGTTTTTTTTTTCCTGTATTTATAATGTTTATGTACTTATAAGATTGGTTCTCTCTCTCTCTCTCTCTCTCTCTCTCTCTCTCTCTCTCTGTATTTGAGAATTATTTTTTTGTATTGAAAAGATTTAAAATGATTTAGTTTTTTTAGTTTATTTATTATTTATTATTTGGGTTTACCTTGAGGGTAATTTGAGAAAAATAATAGGGTGTAATGAGAGTAAAATAATATTTTAAATAATTAAATAAGGTGTACTTAGAAATTGTGAGTACTTAATGATTTTTTTGGATGTAAATAGAATCCCCCATGATGGTGTCGTAGTACTTTGACTAGAGGTACAGTTTTACCTCTCAAGACTTGCTCTCGAGTATCTAGAATCTTCATTGGTCTCTCCTCGTAGGACACACTTTTATTTATTCACGATCCGTCCAGTCTAAGAAATGAGATAGGTCGGGCTCATACTTGTGAAGGATTGAGATATGAAACACGTCATGTATCCCGAATAATTATGGGGGCAAAGCAAAGCAATAAGCAACTTCCCCCACTCGTTCAATGATATCAAAGGGACCGATGAACCTAGGTGATAGCTTTCCGCTCTAGCCAAATCTCATCAAACCTTTTCTAGGTGATATCTTCAAAAACACATGGTCACCTACTTCAAAAGACAATGGATGTCTTCTCTTATCTGCATAGCTTAGTGCCGTGATTAACCTCTTTCGAATGATAGCTACTTTTTTCGTGGTTTTACAAACCAAATCTGGTCCAAGCATGGGTGAATCTCCTACCTCAGCCCAACACACCGATGACTTGCAAGGACACCCATATAGGGCTTCAAAAGGCACCATCCCAATACTAGCCTGAAAGCTATTGCTGTAGGCAAACTCGGCTAGCAACAAATATTTCTCCCATGACCCTTTGAAATCCAATACACATGCTCTCAACATGTCTTCCAAAACTTGAATTGTGCACTTAGACTAATCATCAGTTTGAGGGTGGTAAGTAGTACTAAAAGTCAACTGAGTCCCCATAACGGTTTGTAAGCTCTGCCATAACTGCACGGTAAAGCAAGGGTCTCTATTTGAGACAATGCTCACCAGAACCCCATGAAGCCAAACAATCTCCTTAACATAGAGTTCTGCTAGGTAATCCACTGTGTCGCCCATACTCATTGCCAGAAAATGTGTCGACTTAGTTAGTTGGTCTACTATGACCCAAACGGCGTCATTACCTATATGTGTTCTAGGAAGATACAAACAAAATCCATTGTGATGTGTTCCCACTTTCATTTGGCTACCAGTAAGGGTTGTAACAACCCGGCTGGCCTTTGATGCTCTGCTTTGACTTGTTGACAAGTTAGGGATTTAGACACAAATAAGGCTACATCCTTCTTCATGCCCTTCCACCAGAATTGTTGGCTTAAATCATGATACATTTTCATACCTCCTGGATGGATCGCAAGATAGGAGTGATGAAACTCTTGAAGTACGTTATCTCTACAAGATTTTGGCACAAAAAGGCGATCTACATAATGGATACCCGAGTCAGAGTGCACCCTCAGCCCTTTCTTTTCTTTCCCTTGCAAGATTTTCTTTCTAAGTGCTTCTACCTCCGAATCATTTTGTTGTACTTCTAAAACTCGTGTGACTAGGGTTGGCTATGCTAAAATTGAAAACAAGGTAGCTTGACTTGATAACTCACCAAGGGGCACATCAAACTCACTTAGATCACCCAATATCTTTCACTCCCTCATGGTAAGGTTGGCAACCGAACTCATCGACTTTCTACTCAAGGCACCGGCCACCACATTGGCCTTCCCGGGATGATAATGCAATTTGAAATGATAATCTTCCATGTATTCCATCCACCTTCTTTGAGGCAAATTCAAATCTTTCTGGGAAAATAAATACTTGAGACCCTTATGGTCTGAGAATACATCAAAATTTTCTCCATAAAGGTAGTGTCTCCAAAGCTTTAAAGCAAAAATGATTGCAACTAATTGAAGATCATGAGTGGGGTAGTTTCTCTCATGGGTTTTTAATTGACGTGAACCGTATGCCACAACTTTACCTTCTTGCATTAAGACACATCCCAATCCCTCTCTAGAAGCATCGCAATAAACTGTATAATCCAACCCTCTATCTGGACTAATTAAGATTGGTGCTGAGGTCAATCTAGTCTTCAATTCTAAGAAAGAATTTTCACATGATTCATTCCAAATTAATCTCACCCCTTTCTAGTCAACTTGGTTAGTGGTACCGCCAAGATGGAAAAATCCTTCACAAATCGTCTATAATACCCAGCAAGACCCAAGAAGTTACGAATCTCGAAAACGTTCTTAGGTTGTTCCCACTTCAACACTGCTTTAATTTTTGAAAAATCTACCATGGCTCCCTCTCTTAAGACAACATGGCCCAAAATCTTTACTTCCGAAAGCCAAAACTCACACTTTTCAAATTTAGCATACAATCAGTGTTCCCAAAGCAATTATAAAACAACATAAAGATAGTTCTTGTGTTCCTCTTCAGATGGTGAATAAATAAGTATATCGTCCACGAAGACTACCACGAGCTTATCAAGATAATCTTGGAAAACGCTATTCATTAAATCTATAAATGTGGCGGGAGCATTAGTTAGACCAAATGGCATCACCAGGAATTCATAGTGGCCACATCATGTGCGAAATGTCGTTTTAGGGATATCCTCCTCCTTCACTCGCAACTGGTGATAACCTGATCTTAGATCTATTTTTGACAAATAGCGAGAACCCTTAAGTTGGTCAAAGAGATCATCTATCCGGGGCAAGGGATATTTATTTTTGATCGTGGCTCTATTTAACTTACGATAGTTGATACATAGTCGCAACAAAAAAAGTGCCGGTGCTCCCCATGGTGAGGTACTAGAGCGTATAAAGCCCTTGTCTAACAATTCTTGTAATTGCTTATTTAGGACAAGTAGCTCTACTGGGGCAAATTTATATGGCGACATAGAGATGGGCGTCGTACCAGGCACTAGATCTAGAAAATTCTACCTCATGATGAGGTGGTAACTTGGTGAAATCCTCAGGAAAAACATCTGGATACTCACAAACCACCTTAGGAAATATCCCCCGAACTGTACTACCCTCATCATTGGCAATAGTCACAAGAACAAAACTAAGTTTGCCTTGACTTCGCGGGTCATACAATGGTGGAAACCCTCCATCGACTTTATCCCCTAGAAAATAAAAACAATCTCCACCAGAGGTACATATTGTAACCCTTCTCCGGTAACAATCTATAATGGCACGATAAGAGGACAACCAATCCATACCAAGAATGGCATCAAACCTCCACATCCGCAATAGCACCAAATTAAAAGGGAGTTGACGTTCAGCTACCTCGATTACACACCCTTAACACACCTGATTTAGAATAGCCTAACCCTCGATTGGTGACTCAACCATGAGTGAAGACTCTAGTTATTCCACTTTTAAGCCCAACATGAATGCAAATGCAGATGTGATGAATAAATGTGATGCTCTAGTGTCTATTAATACGTTGGCCCAAGTGTTGTAGATAAGATAAGTACCTTTTATCACTGATAGTCCAGATGATTGCTCAAAAGTAGTGACTGCATAAACTCGCCCTTGGGGCCTCTATTCACCCTAATCTCCTCTCAAAATGTTGGCTGGTTGTGTTGACTATGCTAATGTGGCACCTTGCACTGCCCTTGATGTCTGTCTAAACTAAACCGATTGATAATTTTATCGTTGTTCTTGGCCCACCTGATAACTCCCAGAATTTCAGGATCCAGAAGCACTCTCCATCCTGATTAGTTGTGGACAAGACCTCTTCATGTGCCTTGATTGCTTACAATGGTAACATGTAGGCAACTATTCCCTTCTCTGGTTTGGCTTTGAGAACGAGGTGGGTGTTAGTGACTAGGTTTATGTTTGCACTCGGTTGCTTTGTGACCCTGCTGACCACATCTGAAACAAGTAACATTGATAGGACCAATCCTTCCAGAACTTCTCACAGAAACGGACCCCGATGACTTAGCTTGTTGGGGCACAGATGGGCAAGAAGAAGAAGAACCCTAAGATTTCTTAAAAGATCCGTTATCACCCTTAGATTCGACATAACTCGGCCTCTTATGTCTCTGCCTAGCTTCCTCAGCCTCTAACATAATCTTCATATGGTCTGAGGCCTCCACAGTCTATCATACTCCCTACACATATTACCCATCGCCTTCATTAGAATCTTGGGTCTTAATCTCTTCTCAAATTCTAAAAACCGACGCTCCTCGGTCGCCACAAGCTCAGGCACAAAACGTGCTAGACTAGTAAAAGTGGCCTCAAATTATGCCATGGGGGTGTCCAACTGCCTTAGCTCCTCAAATTATTTTCTCAACCTCTCCCTAGACATGGGCAGCAAGAACTTTCTTGGAAGGTGTAGGTGAAGGCCTCCCAAGTATGCTCTACACTGTGTTTAACGGACTTCCACCATTGACCAGCCTCCCTTTTTAACTGATAAGCCACCAACATCACCCAAAGTTCTCCGTCACGGATGTCTAGGATCTCAAATGACCTAATAATCTATTTTAGCCATTCATCCGCTTTCATTGGATCAGGTCCACCACTGAACTTGGCGGGGTTAGAACGGAAAAATTCCTTCTTCAAGAAGGAGACTCAAGTTTCCCCCTCAATTGTCCTCGCCGCTTGCTTGGCTCGGAGTATTTCCATGTCCTCACGAAGAGCCCCCACCTTCTCTTGGGCTAATGCCCCCATTGCATCTTGTGCTGGAGGAACAGCCGTATCATTTTGTCCTATCCTTTCTTCTTGGAAAGGTAAATCTTGCTGAACCGGCATATCCTGACTACCTCTGTCTGGCCTGCCACGACCTCTACCGCGTCCAGACATCCTATATAGAGGTAGGAAGGAAAGATTTAACTCACAATCCATACATTACATGTTGACTCACATGTCACACACGAGTTAGACACACGCTTATACAGATACCTAGGTTACATAAAGCACACCACATAATCATAGAAACACATAGAGCACACACGAGTTACTCCCTCAAGATCATGACTAGTCCTATGGCACTCAAGGACCTCCTAGTGAAAAAAGTATTGATCAGGTGCCTTTCCAAAAGGATTTCGTTGACTGCAATAGACACAAGTCATATCCCAAGAGATTAACTCCATACCCACATAATCACACAAATAGGTAAAACTCTCAAAACAAACTAACATCCCTTGCTAACATGATAACCCTATGCGGTAAAGCCACTTCCCACGAGCTCCAGGTGTTCCAACTCGGTTTGCTCTGATACCAATTTGTAACACCCTGACAAATGAGCCTCCTAGTTCCGCCTTTTCATCCGAGCATTACCAATACATGATTGGCAACAAAAACAAAACAAAATAGTAATGCTATAACATTAACAACATTCCTTCCCTTTTGAACTATTTCCAAGCTTTACAACATTGTCTCATTACATTTACAAACAAAATAAAATAGTTCAACAAGTAAGGAATGATACAACAAAATTAGCTACCGTTCATCTTTTCCTCAAAATTTGTTCCTTGTTACATCAAAATACATGTCTACACAGTCACCCAAAAACTGCGCTTGGCATATGCATAATATGATTTCAAACATTAGCTTTCACATCTCAAAAGTTTTCTTCAACTCAAAACATTTACTTATGAGGCACTTCATCGTCATTTCCTAAAATTGGTTAGCTTTGGGGTGAGCGAAAACTCATTAGGTAACGCATTTAACAAGTTATAACATTAATTGAAAAACACATGATCATGATCATGTAATGCAACATTTTGTAAATTCTATCATGTATGTGTATGAATGCCTTGTGCATGAGTATGGAATGACAAAGTTAAGGTTTTTCATGGGCGGTAAATATACTATGACATCCCTAGTAAAAGCCACAATTCAAAATTCATACATAGTTGTAGATTTTGTATGCTGAAAATAATCCTACATTTGCCGACTCCAGAAATAACGGTGTGATGGGCACCCAAAAACATTTTTCCCTTTTACATTTGTCGACTCCAAAAACGGCGGGCTTGTGGACACCTAAAAATATTTTCCCACATTCGTCCGGCGATATGCGCAGACAACGCAATTGGATACCTTGACTCCCCACGTGGGTACCAAATACAATACACAACTCAAATCAACCCAATTCACTACCCGAACTCATAGACTATTTATCCCCTTTCAACTTTTTACGGTTCGTACCATTATTGTATCATAAAAGAAATTTAGCAATGCATGTGATGCATGGATTTGTAAATGATTCCAATGCACACAAAATTCACTATTTCACTTTTCAATAATAACCAATGTTCATTTAACAATCATCACTAACACAAGGTGTTTGTAGAAAAACGTTTCAAATCATACATTTCAACCTCAAAGTTAAGCAATTACTTTCAATTTCATGTTTTGTAAATCAATTACTTGTTCAAGATATCTAATACATATAATTTTATTGACAAAACTAAGAAATCAGACTTTAATACTAATTTAAACACATAAAACATAAAATATTTTTTAAAGACAAAAAAAAATTAAGATTTTTCTCTAATAAAATTTTATTAGTGTCTTTTATTAATTTGTAATACTTGTGGACATATATTTTATTTTTGTAATTTTTTCAGAGGCTAAATTTGTTTGAATTAAATATTTTAGGGACTTAATAGATTCAATCAATAATTTAAAACTAAATGGATTTTAATTTATATACTTTAGGAACTTAGTAAATTCAATCGATAATTCAAAAAACTATGTAAATAATTTTACGATAATTTAAGAGTAAGAAATGTAATAAACCCTTGTAACAATTACATCAAACTACAATTTCATCCCTTGTTAGGGATTAGCTAATTTAGCGTGGCTTTTTTAGCTTTCTAACTATTTTAGCCTCATTAAAAAAAATTGTTGTATTTGGGATAAATTTTAACTTTTTTGTAGCTAATTTAATGATTGTGAGAGAAAAAAAAAATAATTATAATTTGATTGTGACATTTTGTCTTATGGGTTAAATTCACCTATTTTATTTTTAAGTGGACTTATGTGTAGATCTTAATAAGTGGACTTATTATCTAATAAATCCTATGATAGCTAATATTTTTCATCAAACACTATTAAAAATGTCATTAATTGTTATTTTTTAACAATAATTTGAAAAAATTATCACAAAAATGTCACTAATTATAAGTTTTAGCGACAATTTAAAAAATTCACGAAAAAAATGTCACTAATTATAAATTTTAACGACAATTAATAAAAATTATGACAAACAAATGTCACTAATTATTTATTTTTAATAACATATATAAAAAAATATTCACAAAAAATATTTTTAACGATAATTTTATTAAACTTTCAATAACTATTGAAACTCATCAGTAATTTACCTTTATCTTCTTCATGGGCTAATTTAACCAAAGTAGCTCAAGCTCAACTAAATCAAACACCAGTCCTCACATTCTAAACTCACCCAAACACAAAACCTTCGTCTTCAACCCCAAAATATTGTTTCACTCTCTTCAGTACACCCCACAAATCGATCGATTAGAGCCACCAAAGCTCGGCGCGCGAGCGATGGAGGGATCGATGGGCTCTTCGTCCTCCTCGACGTGGATGGTTCCGGCGAAGATTAGGCGCTTGGCTTTGAGAGAGACAACGCAATGGGAGACAGCGCTGCTGTACAAGCGAAGCCGGAGGGCGGCGAGATTGGAGGAGACCTCGGCGTTTGCACCTTTGGCTTTGTTTGGTTATTTTCTGCCGAGCATTTGTAGAATTATTTTTTTCATATTTTAGCTAAATTTGTATTTAGATGAATACATCTAAAAAATAAATATAAAAAATTAATTAAATATGAAAAAATTCACTAAAAATAAATAAAAATCTGAACAAAAATATTAACAATGGTTGGTGGCCCAAAAATATGTGATTTAAATGGCTCGAAACACCCAAAACGATGTCGTTTTGGATGTAAAACGACGTCGTTTTGCTATTTTCGAGCCATTCGACTCCATATTTTCGGGCCACCAAAAATTAATCTAAAAATATACACAAATTTTGTTCGAATCTTCATTCATTTTTAATTTTTTTTACTATTTAAATCCATTTTTTTAACTTTTGATGAAGTATAAACAAAAAAAATTGAGTAAAATATGAATTTTTTTTTTATTAAAAAAAAAAAGAAAACTCATCTAAAAGAAATTTTTAAAAAATGGATGTTTTCTTGGATTAGGGTTTTGATGGGGGAAGGGAGAGAAGGTCAAACGACATCGTGTAAAATGTTTTCGACCACTCTAGAAATACTTTAGGGATCCGAACGCTTTACTATTTTAACGCTTTACTATTTTAATTGAATAGCTTTGGTGATTATTAAATTATTTTTAAGATAATGTCAATGACTTTGTAGTACTGTAGGATCATATTAAATTATATGCTTTGTTTAAAATAAATGTTCAACAAGTAGAATTTTTCAATATAAGTACTATATTATTTTCATTTTGCAAATTCAGCAATTTCACATATGAACCAACCTATATGAATTTATTAGGAGGAATGATTGAATTATTTATTTTTATGTCCTGAAAATGATTTTGGGTTAGTGTACATGTAACTGAAGTTTGTGACTTGGATAACCCACAAGCATAAGTTTAATTAATCATTTGACAAATGAAACTAATAGAATGGTGGGTGATAGTATTTCCCAAATTTGTGGGCTTTTGATCAATAATATAGAATAAAGAAGACTTACCAGCAGGAACAGAACCAGAATTTTATCATTTTAGGGGTCAAAAGACAAATAATATTTTTTCACCATATAGATAAACACACATGTATGTACAATACGATATATAAATCATATATATAATTCAAATATTTAGAAGAAGGATATATAATTTAATTTGATTAACTAAATGACCTTTGATAGAGTCGAACGGTGAAGGATTCAAGTAACCGATCCTAGTTGATGGAACTTAAGTTTTGGTTTGGTTACAAAAAAAAAAAAATTAATTATCATAAAAACAATCTCTACTAGGATGAAGAATTTTTTTGGTAGAAAATAAAAAAAGAATGTAAAATAGAAGAAGAATGAGAAATATATCATTTATACTAAGAAAGACCATTTTATTTATGAAATAAGATATATATATATATATATATATATTTAGAAGTCCTAGTTCCATCCCTGCTTGCCGGGTGAACAACAATTTGAATGTTGTTGGGTAATTGAGGTGGAATTTTTTTATATTTTTCATTTTATTTTATATATATATACATATATATTTTTGTTATTTATGTATGTATGTTTGTTTTTTTGGCAGCAGAGTGTGTCTTATTTTCAGGTGCTCTAGAATGTTGGCACCTTGCCAATAGCATACTCTGTTTTGTGCTCTGTATTTTTGCAGTGGAGGTGTTGGATACTTGTGCCATGTTAGTTGGGATGTATTTATGGTTTTGCGAGATCAGTCATCCCTTTGGTAAAGGAATGATTTTAACCCTGGGTGTCAAAAATTTCTTTAGAAAGCATACAATGTGTGCTAAACATGCCAATGCAGTGCAAAACTTTTGTATCCATGGCATAACTGTCCTTGAAAAGTGGAAGAGCTAATAATAAACATGATAGAGTGAATAAAATTCTGAGAAATTCACATCAGAAATTGGGAAAATTCATGCTGCCTTTAGAATTGCTCTTACTGAATATTGGCCATCAGTAATTGCTTTCAAGACTCCGTTCAATTTGGGCTAGACAAACATCCATACCCGACTGGAATCCAAAGTCAGCTAGATTTTAAATCCACACATCAATACTTTTCCATCAAATGACTCAGTCAGCTATTGCAGCATCAATAACCAACGGTAATTGGAAGTTTTCTCTATCAAAATAAAGGGAAAGTAAGAAAAGAAAATAAATAAAGGAAAGAAAAAAGAAGGTTCTAGGTGAGTGTCTAGTAGTAGGTGACATCCTGAGAAGGAAAATAGTGAGCAGCTCAAAGAAAAGTGACTATCTTGTGAAGGAAATAATTAACTATAGAAGAACCAAAGCAGATTGAGAAGACATATACCTGTTTGTGAAAACCAATTATGGTTAATTTCCGTGGCAGTGACAGTGAAGTTTTGCTCTAGAAATGGGAACAAGTCAGATGTCTGCTAGCCTGTGGTCTTTTCTATCTTTTGCAAACCAGCTACAGACACCGGAGAAAATGATAACATCCTCCATGGGTGCGGATGCTGTATTTTTATTCGGTGAAATGACGTCTCTAATTTCTATATCTTCTTCTTTGTCATCTTTTGTAGTTTCTTGAATCTAAAAGACTCATTATTAATTGTTGTAAGGTATTGCAGAAAGTTATTAAAATTATAAGTCATTTCCTAAGTAAGAAAAGCAAGAGATTCTTAAATGTGTAGTCACAGAACCTCTGGATTCACAAGCATTCTAAGCCTATAAAGAGGAGTCAAAGTAAAGAATTAGGAAATTAAACAAGAGAGGGCAGCGAAGATAGTCTTGAAAATTAGTGAGAAAACCTAGCCCACTCCCATCTTCCATTTATGCACCATCAGAACACCATCTTAAAACCTTCTCTACCATATTAGTCGTTTACCATTTTAAAAACATCTATGCATCCTTCAAGAGAGTGCCGATCAAGAAGGCAAACCGAAGCAAATCCAAACATAACGGTTCAAAAAACAATAGCCAAGAAGAATGTTTTAAAGGTTTTTTCGAGGCAGACATCTATACTATTCCATCTACCTAATTCTAGTGTTTGCATTGCATTGCGTGACATCTTCGAGTTTGATTGGTTTTGGCTGCATGCTCTCTACTATCATCTTTGGCTTGCTGGAAACATCGTTCTGTCATGAGTGCATATGATTGCCTTTTAAACGGAAGTTGTATGCTTTGGTTAAGAGTAGTTTAGAATGCAGGCTTAACATATAGTTTTATTTAGGCATGTTTTAGACACTTTTTTGATTTACTGGATTTTCTGCTATGGATATATGTTTTCGCTTATTAGAGTTGTTCTGTGTACATTTTTGTTTCATATTTTCAATTCTTGTTTTCATTTACTTTGAAAATTTGGTAACAAAAGCTTATTTGGTTCGTATATTTTGGTTTTTATGAAGGTAGAATTGAATAGAGAGAAGCGTTTGCCAAGTAGCTAGAAAGAAGCAAGCAAGCCATGGCTTCCTCACAAGGAATGCAATTGCAGCTACATCCCATCATCACCATGCTAGTACTAGTACAAGTAGTAGTGGTGGTGGTATTGTCATTATCAGCAGCAACAATTGCAGCACCACCAACAGAGCAAGATTTGAAAAATCTTGGCTGCTTGAACCATTGCGGGAATGTAAAAATTTCATACCCATTTGGTGTGAAAGAGAAATGTTATATTAATGAACATTTTTTGATTAATTGCACAGACTCCAAACCATATTTACGGAAAAGTGACATCCCTGTTACAAATATTTCGCTTGAGGAGGGAGAGTTAGGCATTATGAATCCTGTAACTTGTGCTTGTTATAGCGGGTCTGTGTCAAATTGTTATCAGCCACCAGAGCTTGGGTTAATTGCATTCTCCATATCTAATACCAAAAACAAGTTCACTGCTATTGGTTGCGACACCCGTGCAACTATCAAAGTATCTGGAGAGAATTATTTCGTTGCAACTGGGTGTGAGTCCCAATGTAGCACGATCAATTACATTCCTGATGGACCTTGCTCTGGAATTGGCTGCTGCCAGACCTCCATCCCTAAAGGAGTTGGCTATATGAACATTCTTCTGCAGAGCTACAGTAATCATGAAAACGTATCAAAATTCAATCCTTGCAGCTATGCTTTTGTTGTTGAAGAAGGTGCTTTTAGTTTCTCCAAAAGCTACCTGAGAAATTTTACAGAAGAAATGATGCCGATAGTGCTTGATTGGGCGGTAGGGAATAACAAGACGTGCAGAGACTCTCAAAGAAATCTGGAAAGTTATGAATGTGGAGAAAATAGTGATTGTTATGATTCAAAAAATGGACGTGGGTATTTCTGCAAGTGCAGGATTGGTTACAAAGGGAACCCGTACCTCTTAGATGGTTGCCAAGGTTCGTATTCAATTAGTTTCATCATATTGGATATTGCTTTATGATGTGATGCTTAATTTTCATATAGTCTTCTTCTCTGTTTTTTTATTTTTTTATTTTTATAATTGTTTTGCAGACATAAAGGAGTGTGAAGATCCAAAGCTCAACATGTGTGAACACAAAAATAAATGTGTTGACATGCCACCTGGGAATTATACTTGTTCTTGCCCCAAAGGATACCACGGTGATGGAAGAACAGATGGAACAGGTTGCATTGCTAATCAATTTCTAGCGATTCAGATTGCGGTTGGTAAGTGTATATACGTCTGTGCCAAAATATCCTCTTCACAAATTTTCCAACTTAACTTGAGGAAAAAGTTTAGGTGAAGAGAAGGTTTCAAACACAGAATGCATAGAATGTGACACATTTGTGCATTATGTGTTTGAAACCTTTTGTGCACATAGCACACTTGTAACTCTACTCTAAAAATTCGATCTATTTTTCAAACACAATAGTGTGACAGTATATTAGAATATCTAAAGCAACTCTTTCTCTCTCTCTCTCTCTCTCTCTCTCTCTCTCTCTCTCTCTCTCTCTAATTATCAATTAATTATCTCATTTACATATTATTGGGTTTACAAAAGTAAGCTTGTATATCGTTTTCCTTGAATAAAAGCTATGAAAAAGTCGGATCCTTGTGCAAAATCTCTTAATTTAGTTAATACAATATTCTTGATTAATTAATTTAGACTTTGTCTAAATCTTATATTTTTGAAAGAATTAGTGGAGAAAAAATAAAAAATTTATTGTACTTCATTACTCTTCCAGCACTTTTTTTTTTCCTTCACAAATTCAAATTCAAAATCTAAATATAGGGTTGATAGACAGTAACGATTTCTAGTGTACACTTAATTATAGTTGGAAATTTATGAAATATTTGGATTGTGTATAGCTTTAATGTGTAAACAAATAATGTCATTGTCAGTTTGGATTATATATGCATATTTTGTGAACAGTGTAGCATCCCATACTTTATTCTCCTGCTGTCATGGGTGCAATTTCTTGATTATCAATACTAGAAACACACCAAAATAACAATAATAATAATAATAATAATAATAATAATAATAATAATAATAATAATAATAATAATAAATAAAGGGGCTTGGAAGTTAGCGCAAGAAATGTGGGGAAAAAAAAAAAGGCTCATTCAAGTTGATATGTATTTCTACACTGATTCACAAGTCAGTTCTCAAGATAAAATTATCAAATTGAATGTGTTATTGAGCTAAAAATTTGATCTTTAACATATAGATGCATTCCAATTCATCATACAATTGAGATGTTTCTATAACTAATTGTTGCTTTCCTCGAGTATAAAATTCTTTCTATGCTTAATTTTGAATCAATATGTTGGCAAGATGTTTATATTAGTTGTTACTTATGACTTATTTGAAATGCAGGTTTTGCCATTGGTGCTTTAGCTGTTTTGGTGAGTAGCTCCTGGTTGTACTGGATTCTCAAGAAAAGAAAGCTCATCGTGCTTAAAGAAAAGTTCTTTAGGCAGAATGGTGGATTAATGTTGAAACAACAACTCTCTAGACTAGAGAGATCAACTGAGGATTTGATCAAAATATTTGATTCAGAAGAGCTCAAGCGGGCTACCAATAACTATGATGAGAGTAGAATTGTTGGCCGAGGAGGTTTTGGAACAGTTTACAAGGGAATTCTACCCGAGAACAAGATAGTGGCTATTAAGAAATCCCAAATGGTGGATGAAAATCAAATAGAGCAATTCATCAACGAGGTGGTCGTGCTTTCATAGATCAATCATAGGAATGTGGTCAAACTCCTAGGTTGTTGTTTGGAAACTCAAGTCCCTTTACTTGTTTATGAATTCATCACCAATGGCACTCTCTTTGAGCATATAAATAACCAAAGTAAGGCATCTAATATATCATGGGAAAATCGTTTGCAAATAGCTGCTGAAACTGCTAGAGTGTTGTCATATTTGCACTCTGCAACATCAATTCCTATCATCCATAGAGATGTTAAGTCTACAAATATACTCTTAGACGATAATTACATAGCAAAAGTGTCGGACTTTGGAGCATCAAGGTTTGTACCCCTAGGCCAAAATCAATTAGCCACAGTGGTACAAGGAACTCTTGGATACTTAGATCCTGAATACATGTTCACAAGCCAGTTGACTGAGAAAAGTGATGTTTACAGCTTCGGAGTAGTCCTTGTAGAGTTAATCACTGGAAAGAAGGCGTTGTCATTTGACAGGCCAAAAGAGGAGAGATGCCTGGCTATGTATTTTATTTCTTATATGAACAATGATTGCTTGAACCAAATTATTGATGAACACATGGTAATTGAAGGGAACATTGAGGAGCTCAAAGAAGTTGCTAATCTTGCAAAGAGATGCTTGAGAGTAAAAGGGGAGGAAAGGCCTTATATGAAGGAAGTAGCGATGGAATTGGAGGGGTTGATCAGGAAAAAGACATCTAGAAATGATTTGAATTCTTCAGAGATTGAGTACTTGCTTGATAAGGCATCAACTGGATATGTAGTTGGAGGTTATAGAAGCAACACAACAACAGCTAGGGTTGATAGCATGGCGGAAGATATGTTATTGCATGGTGGGAGGTGATTTGATTGTTTTGTGCTTGTCCATGATGGTAAAAACTTCATTGATGGATTGTTACACCTGCATACAGGTGATTACTTCTTTTAAATTTCTTATACTTTCTTATGTAATAATTTGTTAGTGACTCGGTCACTTTTCATTAATCTTGTCTGTTCATATCATTTTGTATCATGTTTTTATTTTTGTATATCTAGACTTATCAAAATACTTATAAACAAATAAAATTTATAGAATTTGTTAGTGGGACTCGGTTCTGAAATTCTTATCCATCCATATGAATTCAATATCATTTTGTGACATCAGTTTTGTATTTCTAAAAATCAATTATTCAGATAATTCATGATATGTAAGGAGAATTTCGTATATAAATGACAAATAGGAAAAGTAATTATAAATTCATATAATGGAAGTGAAAATTGTGCCTCCCAAAAAAAATTTAGGATTTAAAATAACATAAAACTATAGACCATTGATATTAAGTTTTAATGACATGTTGTAATCATATGCATTGTAATGAGAATCTCCATTGTAATCATGCACAGGGAGGATCTAAATCCTTCATGAAAGTGTAAGTTTATCAGATTTAATGTGTAATATTTTTAGGCAATTTATAGATGGTGGTAGGAAATGATTGGTTGGTGCCCATATATGCTCCAACTTGGTCTAATATATATATATATATATTATGGTAAGGTATTCTATATAAGGCAAGAATAACGAATTTACAATAAAATTAAGATGCAGCCACTTCTACCAGGAAAATATATATATCTATCTAATAAGGTAGGAGGGTTTATGAATTTTGTCTAATGTGGCAAATTTGTCCTACATGTCATTTACTATCAATGGCTGAGAAATATGGCCGAAGATTCAACAGTTCGAATTTGCTTCACCTAGACAAATTCCCTCCCACTACTTCTCTCACTATCCTACTTCTAATCTCTCTCACCATTGGCACCAGACCTCCTCTCTTTAGTTTCTTCCTTCCTCTTAGATCTACTTTTCCTCTCTCTAAACCTCTCTCCCACCGCAGCTCACCTATGTCCTTCCCGACTTCGGCAGCTACAAGCCCTCTCTTCCATTTCACCACCTCACCACCCATTCCTAATCGCCATAATTCTCTCCGCTGACTGATTCTAGGCACACCACCCATCTCTGATCGCCATAAGGGTTTCGTTCTCACTCTTGAAGTTAGATTTTAAAGAAGGTTAGTTTAGTTCTACTTTACATCTATCTCTCTTCTCTTTAATTTCATAACCCTAACATCTCTACCAACAACCTCTCTCTCTTCTCCACTTGTGGAATTTTTAGAATTTGAGTTTAAAAGTTTTTGAATCTTTTTCATGCACAAATTTTCAATTCTTGATTTGGATATATTATCAAAACTCTGTATATGTGTCATACAATCTGAAAATTCCAAAAGTGAAATATCTTTGTTCTGTTTTTAGTAGTCAATTATATTATAACAATCATTTTGTTGTTATAATGGAAGCTTTTACAAACAATGTGTTGTCGGAGAGATGGATGAGATTGGCAACAAAGCCCATAAGATCATTAATGAACCAAATGGTAATCGACGACAAACAGTGGCTTTGTTTTGGTGGTGGCAATAGTAGCACATACTAGAGATGGGTAGATTGGTAAAGAAACTACCTGATCGGTCATGTTTCAATCAAAAATAAAGAACTAAACAAAACACTAACCAATCTCTCCTCAACACTTTTACCAACAGAATCGTATTGCCTCGCAAGACTTGGTCTTGAGTATCTAAAACTCTAATCGGTCTCTCCTCATACGAGGCATCCTCGTCTACCTCTAATTCCATCCAATCCAACACGTGTGATGGATCCATCTCATACTTCCGGAGCATACAAATATGGAACACGTCATGAACCCCAGAAAGCTATAGCGGCAAGGCCAAATGATAAGCTACCCCGTTGGCTGTAAGGACTCTAATCCCGTTGAGTCCTCGGAAGACCCACAACAAAATCCCATCATGACATGCTCTCACTTCCACTTGGCTATAGGCAAGGGTTGCAACAAACCTGCTGGCCTCTGATGTTCGGCCTTCATTTATTGACAAAGAGGGCACTTCGACGCAAACATGGCTACGTCTTTCTTCATTTCCTTCCACCAAAACTGATGACTAAGGTCGTGACACATCTTTGTGCCTCCCGGGTGCATTGCAAGGCGTAAATGGTGAAACTCTCAAAGTACCTCCTCTCGACAAAACTCCAACACGAAAGATGGTTAAGGTATCTAACTCTCGAGTCAGAGTGCGTGTTCAAGCCTCTTTCTACCTTCCTACTGGAGATCTTCTCTCGAAGGGTTTCTACCTCGAGGTCATCCCTCTGTGCTTCTATAACTCGACTCACAAGTGTAGGTTGTGTAACCACCGAAAACAAAGTTGCCGACTCAACGGACTCGCTAAGATGTAAGGCAAACTCACCAACAGTACCCAACATCTCCCATTCTCGGATGGCAATACTCGCTACACTGCTAAAGGACTTTCTACTCAAGACATCAGCCACTACATTGGCTTTTCTTGGATGATAGTACAACTCAAAATCGTAATCCTCCATAAATTCCATCCACTTCCTTTGCCTCAAATTCAGGTCTTTCTGTGAGAATAGATATTTTAAATTCTTATGATCATAAAGCACCTCAAACTTCTCACTATAAAGGTAATGCCTCCAAATTTTCAAAACGAAGATCACAACTGCTAATTCTAAATTATGGGTAAGGTAGTTCCTCTTATATGTTTTCAATTGACGTGAGTCATAAGCTACTACATTTCCCTCTTGCATCAAAACACAACCCAAACCTCCCCGTGAAGCATCACAATAAACAGAATAGCCCAAACCCCTCTCCGGAATAATCAACACTGGAACAATGGTAAGTCTAACCTAAAACTCTTGAAAAGACTTCTCACAAGTCTCATTCCACGTAAACTTGATTTCCTTTCTTGTTAGTCTAGTCAAATGTGAGGCTAACTTAGAGAAATCCTTCACAAACTGACGATAATACCTAGCCAACCCCAAGAAACTACAAATCTCAAAGGCATTCCTGGGTTGTTCCCAATATTACACTGCTTCTATCTTAGAAGAGTCTACAGTTAATCATTCCCTGGATACTACGTGGCCTAAGAACTTAACTTCTTTCAACCAGAATTCACACTTTCCAAACTTAACATACAACTCGTGGGCTCTAAGCAACTCAAGCACAACTTGCAAGTGTTCTTCGTGCTTTGCCTCAGATGGTGAGTAAATCAAAATATCGTCCACAAAGACGACTACAAAGCGGTCTAAGAACTCACGGAAGATTCGGTTCATCAAATCCATAAACATGGCCGGTGTGTTGATTAACCCAAAAGGCATCACTAGAAACTCATAATGGCCATACTGTGCACGGAATGTCGTCTTCTGGATATCTTCCTCCCTTATCCTCAACTAGTGATAACCCGACCTCAAGTCTATCTGAGAGACATAACAAGATCCCTTCAACTGATCAAACAAATCATCTATACAAGGCATTGGGTATTTGTTCTTAACAGTTACCTGGTTTAATTTCTGATAATCTATACAAAGTCGCAATGTGTCATCCTTCTTCCTGGCAAAGAGAGCCGGTGTTCCCCAAGGCGATGTACTGGGGGCGAATAAAACCCTTATCTAGCAATTCTTAGAATTGAATCTTCAACTCACTCAACTCAGTAAGTGCAAATCTATACAGTGCTATAGAAATCGGTGTCGTGCCGGCACTAAGTCAATAGAGAACTCAATCTCACAATGAGGTGGTAAACTAATGAGATCCTTAGAAAAAACATCCGGATATTCACAAATTACCCTTGGCAAATCAACTCGAACTTCATCTCACTACCCAAGAACTTTTCAAGAAGACAACTAAGCTCACTCCGACCTTGCAGATCACATACTAGTGATGAAGCTGTATCGGCTCTGTCCCCAATGAAGTAAAAACAATCACTGCTCAAGGTACATACAATAACCCTCTGATGGTAACAATCTATGATAGCTCGATACGATGACAACCAGTCCATACCCAATATAGCATCAAAACTTGACATGTCAATCAACACAAATGCAAAAGAAAATTGGGGACCGACAACCTCTATCTCACAACCCTAACACCCCTGTTCTAAAACAATCTCATTACCAATAGGTGACTTTACACTGAGTGAAGATGCTAACCGAGCCAATTCTAACCCCAATGCTGATGTAAATGCAAACAAAATAAAATAATAGGATACACCCGTATCAATCAACACATTGCAGTAGAATTGCATAACAAGAAAGTACCTTTCATAACTGAAGGCGTTGGCACTAAGTTTGGTGAGGTAACAATATACACACGCCCTATAGGTCTCTGTTCCACCTGCTCACCCCTTGGAGCATAAGTCCGGTGCACTGACTGAGCCGAAGAGGCTCCCTAATTGGCCTTCGAGGCCTGTGCTGACTGTGCGGACTGGTGGTTTTGTGTCTGCCTCGAACCAGATGCACCAGGTGTGCTACCTGACTGAGGGTAAAACCTCCTCACATGCCCTGACTGTCCACACTGGTAATAGGTAAGCGGTTACCCTCTCCACTGACTCTAGCTTTGAGAATGAGCCACTATCGATGCGGACTATTGCCCTCCTCTCTGCGGGCAAGCTAGTGATTTGTGACCCAACTGGCCACATTTGAAACAATTATCTAGTATTTCACGGATAAAGTGTTCCAATTATATTTTTATTGATTAAAATAATAAATTTATGTTTATTTTTGAGTGATCACATGATAAATATAATGAAGTGAATGGTGTAAAATATATTAAATAATCTCTCGAAAAACATATTGGGGTTAGGGGTGAGCAACGGATATATCGATCCGCCCAAACCGATCGAACCCAATTGATCCGTCCGCATTTTGGACGGATGCGTGATGACGAGCAGACGGTTACAGATTGATTTTTTCTAATCTGCCTAGTTTTGGACGGATGGAGGATTTGAGGTTCATTTGGCTGTAACCAAACCGCCAAACTGCAAGCACCTCTAGTAATTTGTAAGACTTTGTGTTTTCAAAGCGTCCATGATTACCTCTCCTTGAACCCGAACTCGACATAGGAAAGGTGGATCTAGACTGTGCAGCCTGGGACTGCTATAGAGCGGGACCTCCCTACCTCTTACTATTTCGACTCTACCCCTGAACCTCCTGACTCCTTCTGGAGCCCCTCATCCACTCCTCCTTTGCCTGAACTAGGATCTCAAGATGAGACGCTGCCTCCACAAGGCGTCCGTAGTCTCTAATCATTGACCCAGCTACTTTGAAAAGAAGTCAGATCCTCAATCTCTTCTCGAACTCGATACAACGGCATTCCTCTGTCGCCATGAGTTTCGATGCAAATCTAGAGAGGCTTGTGAAAGCTACTTTAAACTCAGCTACTGGCAAGCTAAGCTACTTGAGCTTCAGAAACTGATCTCTCAACTTCTCCCTAGTAGTGGAGGGTAAGAACTTATCTTGAAAGGCATTGACAAAAGCCTCCCAAGTCACCTCAATGCTCCCATGTGCATACTTCCACTATTAATCCGCATCTCCTGTCAGTTGGAAGGATGCCAAGGTCACTCTCAGCCCATTGTCTTTGATGTCAAGCATCTCAAACGTCTTCACCATTTGTTCTAACCACTCATCTGCTTTCAGTGGCTTCTTAAGATCACCCAAAAACTCGTCCGGATTAGACTGGAGGAATTCCCTCTTCAAGAATGACGGCCCTGCCTCAACTACTTGGGCCTGGACTTAATTCTCAGCCTTGAGAATGTCCATGGATTCCTGCTAGGCTTTGGCCATTTCATAGGCCAAAGCGCCCATGGCTTGCTAACCAACTGGTTCAGCCACATTTGCCTAACCAACTCCTTTCTCTTGTCTCGGAATTTCATCCGGTAATGGCAGCTCATGCCGTCTAAGCCTACCACAGCTACCACCACTGTCACGACCCGAACCTGCCTCCGTGGATTAAGGATATGACCGGCCAGTAATCATGAGATTACCTACGGCCTCAAACCAAACCAAACGTATTTTAACAGAGTTCATGGGGGCCAAACGGAAGCAATTAAAACTTTGTCCATAGAGCCGTGCTTATATGCACATCATTACATACATACGTTAATAACTCACATCAGAAAATGCAATAACATAAAATTCTGTACAAACAGGATCACTCAAATCTAAGTCAGCTAAACAAAACTACATACAAACACATTCAAAGACTTCGCCAACCTGACAAAATATAAATACATAACAAAAGGGGCGAAGACGTGTCTCGTGCGTGAGACGCAAGGGCTGACTCCTCAAAACCTTAGTTGTTCCAAACTGACTTCCCTGAGGCTGGGTCTGGACCTCTCTTAGCTCACCTACAAACACATGAATGAGCGTGAGTGAAAGCCCAGTGAATAATATCAAATAAAGAATACACATTGGAACAATATACATCAAACGGCTTTGGGCCCAATTTGCATTTCTAACTAATACATACATACATAGACATATGTAAGTTAAGTAACTGAGGTTCCAAACATATCATACGGCCTCGGGCCCAATTCATTCATGTCCATCGGCCTTTGGCCCAATCGTCTATGTCAATCGGCCTTCAACCCACATTTATATCAAACGGCCTCCGGTCCACATTTTATCAATCGGCCTTCGGCCCATAGTTTATCAAACGGCCTCCGGCCCACATTTTATCAATTGGCCTTCAGCCCACATTTTATCAAACGGCCTCCGAACCACATTTTATCAATCGGCCTTCGACCCACATTTTATCAAACGGCTTTCGGCCCATATAAACTTTCGTGTCAAACGGCCTTCGGCCCATATACACTTTCGTGTCAAACTGGTCTTTCGACCTTTCAAACTTTCATTTCAAACTGGCATTTAAGCCTTTCAAACTTGTTATATCAAACCGGTATTTAAGCCTTTCAAACTGGCATTTAAGCCTTTCAAACTTGTTATATCAAACCGGCATTTAAGCCTTTCAAACTTTCCTTTCAAACTGGCATTTAAGCCTTTCGAACTTTCATTTCAAACTGGCTCATAGGCCTTTCATATCAAACTGGCTCATAGGCCTTTTATATCAAACTGTGTCCACCATTCAAATTCAAATTAATGAACTTTACAAAACTTACATAAAAGTAGCAATTGGACAATAACATATGTCAGATATTACTCACAGTGATCGGCTTGTGGATTTGCCCTGGAGTTTGACCCTACATATCACATAACACATATGGGTTACAATTAATTCAATCCGTTCTTTAGTTCACATATTCCTTTTTAGGCTTCATTCTTATCTCTTTAATTCAATTACAATGCTCAATGCATGCCTAAGAGTGCTTGGAAGTGAAAGGGAACGAAAAACAGAACACAGAATGCATAAACAAAATTTCAGTAAAACAGGGTCCCCGCTCGAGCGTGGACTTCCCCGCTCGAGCGAACCCTTAAGGCCTACTAAACTGCTGGTTGCGTCAAAAATACGCTCGAGCGTGAAATAGGGAGCTCGAGCGGAAGTCCTGTCTAAAAGGCTCCCCGCTCGAGCGTGAAATTACCCGCTCGAGCGGACATCCAAGTCTGCAAAAATGCTGGGAGCACGAAAATCACGCTCGAGCGGCAGGTTCCCCGCTCGAGCGGACATAAAATTTCTAGGTTTTCCAGATTGAGTTCTTGGGCTCCCTTCAACATTCAAACCATCATTTCTTGCCTTTAATGGCTCCAATTTCATATATACTTGTACTAACATGGTATAAACACCAAAACACATCTTCATGGAGCCCAATTTCATAAATCAAATACATGTATGGCTCAATTTAGTTCAAACTCAATTCTATCATACACATTCATGCATTCAAAGCTCCTATCGTTAATTATTCAAACATGCATACTAATCTTGACTTCATTTCCATTCCAAATAATGCAAATGGTGTTCATTCTCATGGAGCTCAACAAAAACATGTTTGCATGTATGATTCAACACTCACATTTCCATATTCAACTTAATACATGCTTGATTATGCAAAATCATGGTGATCCTACACATGCATGTGCACATTAGCTTCAAATTCATCAATTGTAGCACAACTCTTGTTCTTGATCACCAATTAATCTTTAATTCACAAAATTACAAGTTCAATCTCATGAATTTACTCACCTAGGAGTTTAATCTTCCAAACCCCAGTCGATTCTTGGACTTAATCTTCAAGATTCCCAAGCCTTGAGCCAAAACCACACAACTCTCCCCCTTCTCTCTCTAAGGCCGACCCTCTCTCTCTCTATTCTTGAGTTCAAAATCAGCCAAAGTGTTATAAAGGAGAAGAATTGAAGTGTAATGGCCCTTATGTATAAGCCCACTAATCAAGTTTAATAATAATAAATAATATGGCACTAATTCATTAATTAAATCAATTTAATCTGGCCTGAATCAGTTTTTCAATTAAATTTCACCGTAGGCTCTAAAAATTATGCCAATCACAATGGCGTAACCAATTTCGGGTTCTGTGGCCGATAAGGCCTCCAATTTAATTTTCGAAGCGATAAAATCAAACAGATATTCCTACGGTGAACAGATAGAAATTCAAAACCACATATTTTCACACAATGGCATACAAAACCATAACAAACACATAATCATATACAAATTAAGGACCAATTAGCATAATACGGAACATGGGTATCACAACCACCATGTCCACGTCCACGTCTACATCTTGACATCCTAATGAATATAACAAATGAGATTAGAACATTTACAAATGTGCCGAAGCTAACTTACTCGCGTCCTAAAGCGATAGACAACAATTAATTCACTCCACATAAGCACATAATCACATAAACACATATGAATTTTCTTTCTAGATAATGATCGTCCTGCGACATTATCAGAGTTCCAATTAGAAATAGCAATGATCAAATGCTCTTCTAATAGGACTTCTAGAAACCCATAGATCCAATCGATATCTTGAAAATTAAATCCCATACCCATATAGCCACATAAGCTTATTATCACATAGCATACCATACCATACATGCAAATATCTTTATCAAGCAAGACAAACCCATTGTGCTAATAATGACTTCCCACGTACTGAAAGTACTTAAACCCGGTACACTCTAATATCCAAGTTGTAACGCCCTGAAATAATAGGCAATAGACCATCCATTATATACATTAAATAACTGAACTGACATGAGTAATTATCTTTCATTAATTTTAGTTGAGTTTACAAAAGAGTGACATATGCAGATATACATTCATAAGCATATCCCTGAATCTATAGCATACTTTACAACGAGGGATAAGATATGAAAACAAAATAGATAATAAATGCCCTAAAGGCTTACGACTTTCCAAGACAGAGTTTGGTTACAACAAAAGTGGACTTAAGCCCAATACAGTTAAAACCCTTGGCTTGTACAAAAACAAATATAGTAAATACACAAAAAAAGCTTTTGCTCCAAGTCTTCCCAAGTTGTTGCCTTGGCGGAAGCATATCATCAGTACTAGAAATGTTTTTCCCACATAGGGTGAGTCAAAACCTAGTAAAACTAAACCAACACGGCGTATGAATCTTAACAAAGCTATAAGGTGGATGCATATGCAATTCACGTACCGAAAGCATTTTATATCTCTTTCAAAATTATGCAATGCTGGGATAATATCATGATTCATAAAACACTCTTCTTTCAATGGAAACACAGGGCAGTTAATCATATCTCAAGGAATCTCTAAAGTAAGGATCACATTTCAAGAAAATTTCGTCCGCGGGAAACCGTAAACCGGCACCCATATAAACGTAGGCTATACAAGCACTACTATTGCCATTTTACAGATATTTCATCCGCAGGATCAGCATCCAGGTATATGCGCGGTTTTCGGGACTTTCACCCTGGATACACAAGCCAACGTATTTGATGTAACAACCACTCCTTTCTAGATTCACCCATTTCTTCAAAACAATATACAATTACAATGCATAATTATAAAATAATGGCCAATGCAAATGAATAAGAAATAGTTTCAATTCCCCTAATTCTCATGCAATTTCTACAACAATCATAACTATCTTCCACCGATAGCCCAAAACCGATATTTCTAAACAGATAATTAATATTCCATAAAAATAAACTTTTCAAATTTCAAGAGGTAGGTGATAATATATATCTAACTCTACCATCATCATCAATACCAATCCAATTTCATAATTTCAACCTCAATTTCATTATTTATACAAGATCAATATTTGAGGCATTTAGGATAAAATTCCCTTTCTTTCCAAAATCAATCCTAAGTATCAAAATCAACCATTTCTTTCCAACTCAACATTATTTCCAACATCAAAATCATTTCCAAGAATCCATGTGAAAAACTCCTCTTTTGTTTTTTCCCTAAAACCCTAGATTTGTTCTAAATCTTTCAAAATCTCAATATTGATTAGAAATAACAAATAGCCAAGTTAAAACTTATAAAAAGAGTAGGACATGAGAGAGAGAGAGAGAGAGAGAGAGAGAGAGAGAGAAGGTGAGTCTTAGAGAGAGGGTCTCAACTTAAGGTTTTGAAATATTTAGAGAGAGAGAGATGAAAAAGTGATATAAAAAATGACTTTTACGGACTGATATACGCGTAGACCGCTCGAGCGCAAGAAGTGATGTTCGAGCGTATAGACACAAAAGATGTGACCACTCAAGCACAAGAAGTCTTTGTTCGAGCGTGAAATATAAACTCTTAGTAGTTTTACAGACAGAAAGCCAACTCTCAAGTGCAATAAGGGCCGCTCGAGCCAAGATTGCTCAAGTGTAAGAAGTTTCGCTCAAGCGAAGAATACCACTTCCTAGTAGTTTTACAAACTTATAAAAGTATTAAGAGTTCACAAAGATCGCTTGAGCGCCAGCTCGAACGCAAGAAGTGACGCTTGAGCGTAGGAGCAAAATTCTAGGCAACGACAGTTTGAAAAAAAAAAAAGCTACCAACTTGTTCTAAACACAACCAACACAACCCAAAAGCCAAACTCAAAGGGGTATAAGGGGGAACAAGACATGAATAACTATATAAGACAATGAAATCCTGATCCAAAATGTACAATGGGTCTAGTCTAAATCAGAGACACTATAGACACACATCCGTCCAAACAACACTACACTGGATTCCAAAGTTAGCAAGATATTTTTAACTCTCCACATCAATAATAATTTCACATCAACTCAAATAAACTCAGTCATCCAAACCAACTCAAAAATAAAATAAAAAATAAAAATAAATAGCTATCATGGAAAATGATTTTGTCAACATACTCATAAGTGTGTGATTCGTCCCAATAAAATAAAATAAAATTCTAATGTGTATTGTCTCTATTCAAACTCATGAACCAATTACTTTGGACATTATAATTTTAAATTTTGTAAGGTGTATGAACAAAATTTCACTTGCTATCTTTGCGAAAGAACTAGGAAGTATGCAAAAAATCCAAAGAACAGCCACAACAATTCACCAACAATTGACGACAATGTGTGATTTAAGCAAAACAAAAGTATGACAAAGTTTAAATTAAACAAAAATTAACAAAATTATTGCCAAAAAAAATTAGATAAAAAATTAGGACACTAAAATTAGATTTAAAGCATAAGTCAAAATTAAACAAAGCCTTCAAATCAAAAAAGAGCAATGAATTCGAAAATATATAAAGAAATAATAATAAATAAATAAATAAACAAGGAATTTTAAAATGTAATTAGAGCACAAAAAATAGATTTAGGGCAGAGAGAGAGGACTCACCGTCGGTGATACAATACCGCACCATTACTTCGTCGCGGGTAGAATTGAACTCGCCGCCCGCTCCATTTGCTTCCCAGCTAAGAGTTGTATTTGTAATTTGGAATAGTTAAGGGGAAAATACAAGTCAGTGGGATTTTTCAAAATTACATATTAATGATAAACTTTATAAATATTAATAATTAATATTATAAATTTTTCAATATATTTGAATTATTATTATTGTTATTTTAAAACCTACTGGACTGTAGATTCCCTGATAGATGATGCACTGGAAATAAAATTGATAGGATTTTATTATTTACAAACTTCACCCATTATATTTTATAATTAAATTTGTACCCCTAAATTTTTTTGGGCCTTTTGTGTTGTGTGTTGAAAGTAAAGAATATTGGGCTGGACTTCAATTTAGGGAACTTACTGATAAGTTTCATACACAAAGTTCATAATCAATTTAGTCCCAAAATAAAATATTTGTACCAATTAGTCCTACATATTTTTAATTGTTACAAAAAAAATTCTTTTTTGAAAAAAAAAATAATTTTAAAGACGCTTGCATCCCACCACCATCGGATTTCCGTTAGACGATCATCGGAGACTTGCCAACATCACTCGGAAGTCACTAGAATATCACCGAAAATTTGCCGGAGTATCGTTGAAATGTTCTGAATATCACCGGAAGTCGTCTGAATATCTAGAATATTTGCTGGACGTCAAGAATATCGCTGGAGACTCACCAGAATGTCTAGAATATTGCCAAAAAATAAATAAACTGACAAATTAAAGGGAAAAAACATAGCAAAATATGCTAAATATTGATAAACTGAAAAAAGAAAAAAAATCTAAGAACAACAAGCAACAATAATGGAAAAATATATGTCTTTTTCAATTTTTGTAAGGTTCAAGCAAATAATCTCCAATATTGATCAAATTGAAAAGTAAGTTTTGAAATTGTAAAATGTTACAATTTCAAAGTATGATTCAATTAAACATTTATTCTTATTAATCAAACTGAAAAATATGTTATGAAACTGTAAAATTTTACAGTTTTAAAGAATGATTCATTTCAAAGACTAAAAAATTGAAATCAGAAATTTTATAGTTTTTCGCTCAGAACTAAAATTTGAAAATAACTTGTTCAAAACATAAAGATTTTCTCTATTATAACAGAAAAATAGAAGTGTGTAGTACAGAAAAAGTAAAAAAATTGAGAGATCAAATGAAAGAGACATATATAGAAAGATGTTTTTACTCTGGCAACCAATTTTTAGTTTAGATATAGCCGGATCTAATGTAGATCTACTCAGATCTGAGTAGATCTACATTAGACTTGAGTAGATCTACTCATTTTCTTCAGAAACTCATCTCTTTCGCCGTCAGTGAATGCAAAGTAAAGAGTTGATACTCGATGGTTGTCGATGAATCCCAATCAATGGTGGTCGCCTCAATGACTGTAGATTAGAAAGAGAAAGAAAATAAGGAAAGTGTGGTCATAGTCGTGGTCGTGGTCGTGGTTGTCATTGATACCAAAGAAATAGAGATAAAGAGAAGAAGGAGTAATGTGTAGGGAAAGATGAGAAGATAAATGTACATAAGACTTTTGGATCTATCCAAAAGATTTTGGGATTAAGTAGAATATACACTTTTTAAAAAGGACTTATGGGTAATTTGCCCTTTCAATTTTAGGCTACTAATATTACATGGGTAATTCTATTTGTACTCAAATATTAACTCAGTACGTCCAACAAAAATTTTAAAATTTTACTTCTTATTATATCCTAATGTAAATTTATTAATAAAAACAATACACATTAAACCTTAAAATAAAAATATTTTTTTTCTCATGATACGCCCTAATTACTTATATATATTTTTTATATTCAAATCTCTTCATTTTCTTTCCAAAATTTTAATTATTATTTTGTTTTTTTTTTTTTTTGGTTGATAAATCAAAGTTTTAATTATTTTTTATTCATCTTCTTCCTCACCATTATCATCAAGTAATGTCAGGAATCCCAAATGTTTTACCAACATTTTTACCAAATGTCTCACATGGGTGTGAGACTCACATAGAATCCACATGGTATGGGTTCCACACCTATGTGAGATATTTGGTAGAAATGTTGGTCAAACATTTGGGATCCCTAAACTTTCTCTGTTTCTCATTGTGTTTTTATTTACAAATAGAATAAAATTTAAATAAAATCAAACAATGAATGTGAATAATAATAAATTTTTTTAAGCAATTCATCACTCAATTATGTGTGTATTCAACACTTTATATCATCCGAAACAAAGTGTGATCGAATTTCATGTTGCTGAACACAGACATTCACTTGAACATCTCTTCTCTGCTCAAATTTTCATTTACAGCCACTTGCAATATCAAATCTAACACCCCCTAGAAATTAGTGTTCATCCACAATTCCATACGCCTTACAACCTCAAATCTTCGATATCAAATCGTCTCCTTCGACTATATAAAGCTTTGGATTTTTGCTAAATGTAATGAGTTTCCCTTTCCATGGCTCTTCACTTGGTTCTGAAACCAACACACCAAGAGCAACAAAGACCTCTATTAGAATGTCTTCCATACTACTCAATACATCACAGACAGCTAGATAATTTTTTAACTTCCCCTTGTTCAATATATCATCCACCATTCTCTTCCACTGAAGCTCTGCAACTTGCCCTACATCATCAAACATGGAAGATATTGTTTAAGAAATCTGTTTAAGAGTTTTTAAATGGTGGAATTTAATATTTTTGATTTATTTATTATTTTGGTATATTATAAATTATTATTTTATTTTGAAGGATAATTTGTAAAAAGACATAGAATATATTGAGAATAAATTATAATTCTAAATAATTTAATAGGGAACACTAAAGCGAATTAAATAATTTTTTGAGTGCAAATAGAATCACCCATATTTAGATTAAAAATATTTCGAGACCTAATTTTTGTAAGAATTTGCGGGCCCAAGATGGCCGGCCTTGAATGCTTCAAACGTAGGTCAACCTGATTGCTAGAGCAAACTAATGGCTCCAATGAACCCAAAAAATTCCAACAGTGATGTAATGATTATCTTTCATTCAAGTCTTTAATTTCCTGCCCCACCTCCCAAAAAACAAATCGATAATTTGAATCCATTTTTATTTGGTGTAAAATAAATAAATACATGATGTGTTGAATAAATTGCTTAAGAAATGTTCAATATTGCATAAAAAGAAAGATGTCGTAGTACGTTTTGACTTTCATATCATCATTATGCCATTTCCATCATAATCTCATCATGTTTAGGAAAAATATTTTTGGTAAAATCAATTTAATATAAATAAATAATAAAATAAAATATAAGAAATTTCTTATGAAAATTTTATAAATTTAATATAGATTGTGACCGAGGCCTGTGTTTAAACATTGTATTTTTAAGACTGAATTTCGCTCTCACCTCTAGTGCTTGCAATTAATGGGCATCTTACCTTTAGGATACAACGATCACCCCACACTGAAATTACACAATTTTTTGTGTATACAACGAACTAATTTGTATCATGCACTCTCTTTTATATACTCGACTAGACATAATGTATGAATCCTAAACAAATCTTAACTTATGCATCAAAGTTACAGGATGTGATGGTATTTATAGAAGTACTCGTGACCTTTAGAATGGTTATGTCTCTTGGGTTTATATCCTTTCATATGAATAGACACCATAAAAGATTGCATCCCTTCATTCAAACGAAGTCAATTCCCATTTCTAAAAATTTTCAATAACCCCCCACATGAATGAAATTGACGACACAATGAAAATGAAATGTAGATACTAACAAAAAGAGTACAAAATGGAAATTTCCTACACTAGGATAGATTGTTTTTGGCTTTGAACCTTAGTTACTGAAAGACTATCGAACTTACTAGCTAATCAGTGGACGTAATGCCTTGAACTATTTACCAAGACAATAGAGTTCATACAAAATATCTCTAAATTTAGCTTGGTTCGTTTGGTTGTGCCCATTTTGGCCTAGGGCAATTCTTGGTTTTCATGAGTGCTTTGGAGAATTCAGTCTTATCAATTCTCCTAGAAGTGGTCCCTTCACATTCATATAGGTGATTCTTATTTCGAGTCTCTTAAATACTCCGTTTGAAAGATACCTCTCTAGGTTTTTCAAGATATGAGTAATCATAAAAGCATAACTTATCCTAAGTCCCCTGCATACAACACATGTTGCAGATATCAGTCTCATCATAGGAATGGATAGGAGATGGACTCCTTTATGCTGCGTTTGGTTGGTGGATTTAGAAATGAATTTGGAAAGAGAAAGGGAAAATATGTGTGAAACTAGGTAAAATTCACATTTCACCTATTTTTTCCATTTTCCTTGCCAAATCCCCCAACCAAACACAACATTAGTGATTTATGGTGAGCCATCAATAATTCGGTTGTCTCTTTGAACCTAGATATTGGGATCTCCAGTTAAGTAAGTTGGGTTGCCATTATGGCGACTCAAAATTAATAGGTTTCAGTCACATTCCCCTCGGTGAATTTTCTCTCATTTATTCTCTGGCCAAACCTTTTATTTAGCGGCCGCTATTTTTTGTTTGACCTTCTTCTTTGTATGTCATTGAGAAAGTCATTGGATCCACTTATATTGTTTTCAAACAATACTCACATTTCAGAGAAAATGTCTTACGGTATTAAATCTTTGAATACATCAAGACTTATCGTTATTCTATGCAACTCTCATAGTTAAAATTAATTAATAGACATAGACATGTCATTTTTGTTTTAACTCTAGCTTTGTCCTATAGAAAGAATTAAGATGGGTAATACTAGGGATACCAAATTTTCTACCAAGTGAGACATTTGGTCATTTATTTAGTAGAAAATTTGGAATCTATATCATTTTCCAATTAGGATTCTTTGTGGACCTACCATTGGAACCATTACTTTAGTAAAATCCTCCAAGCACACCCACATTTCAAGTACTCTAAGAAAAATTAATTTCCTTGCTACGATATTACCATACGAAAATATCAATACACTCCCATGATTCTAATATAAATCAGAACATAATATCCATGACTTATTGACTATGATGTTCTCGAATAATAAAATTCTAAATCAAAATTTATGAAATAGAAAACCCAGAATAATTATGAAGTCAGAATTAATGCTTAAACAAAATCATATTCTCATAAAGATTTTGCTCAAGAACCAAACAATTCAAAAACTTCATTTGATTGTATAAATCCCTCCAATGTATTTAAAATATATATATAATTGTACAATGCATTCACGAAAAAATACTTGTACCTCCAAATTAATATTCAAACTCTTAATTTTGAGTACTTTTTGTTCGAGTTTCTGTGGGTAACTTGTCATAAATTATGATTAGCAGAGAACTTTGCTTCTTTTCCCCACATTTGTGATAATATAAAAATTAACAGAAAAAAATAGAGGTATAAATTTGGCCTGGCCTAGCTTATGTCAGGCCTCGCGGGCTCCCGCCAAAATTCGAGCCGAGCTGGGCCAACCCATAGGCCAGAAAATTAGGCTCAGGTTCAGGCCTAAGGGGTATTCGGGCCTTGGGCGGGCCGGACCGATGGGCTCGGGCTTGCCAAGCTGGAACTTTTTTTTAATTTTTTTTCTATTCTTTTCACCAAAGTTTTATTTTTTTCCACCAAAAATGGCATGAACCTTTGGTGGGCAGAGCGAGTTGGGCCTCGAGCCGGGCTTTGAGTGGGTCATGAGCGGGCTGCTAGGCACAGACCGGCTTAGGTGGGCCGGGCCGAGCTTCAAAATGATGGCCTAGGCCCAGGCCTAGGGTCCCGGGCTGGGCTTGGGCCTAATCGGGGCAGGCCCACTCTTGGGGGGCTTCGGGCCGCCTACAAGTCGCGAGCCATTTTTGTGCTCCTAACAAAAACACATAACTAATTTTCGAACAAGTATCACTGCTACAACTATCAACACACACCCATGACAAATGTGTATTTGACGCAAACATATATTTTACATCATTCCATCACTTTTCTCACGCATAAATAGACCCCACGAAGACTAACTACTCACTCATAAATTACGGGTTTATACTAAACACAATATGCGCTTTTTATGCTGTCAAAACAATTGGATACCTATTAAAGCATATAAAAGTAATTTTCAAATTGATTATTAACAAAATAATAATCAAAAACAAAAGTTTCATCAATCCACTTTTAATTAAATGGAATGGCATCACTATTTAAACCATCATGTTTAAACTTTTCTAGTGTCAATGATCACTTTGACGTTGCAAGAATACAATTACCACAAGTAAACGAAAGATTATTTATAAAGGAAATATACTTTTCCATATAATACTCTAGAGAACATTCAACGGTAATGTCATCTTCACAATCACAAATTAATTAAAAATTTCATAAACTTTTAAATAAGATTTTATTTAAATCCCAAACATAGCATTGAAATAAAATTGGTCATATTTTTTTTTTTTAAATTTTAAAAATGCCATAGCAACATGATGTCATAAAAACTCAATCCAAATTAATTGAAAATACTCAAATTAATACACGCTCATTTATAGAGTCCACATATCAATTTATCATTCCCAATAATATGAAGTTAATTTAACAAAAATAACATGAATTCACATCTGGACATACATATAATACGCATCATACAAAGAATGGGTCGCATGAATAGATTAACATATATAAATTTATCACGCACAATACCACAAATTAAGATAAAAAAGTTCTCAAACCACAAACAAATTTGAGTGTAACTAAAATAACACAATTGTTTTTAATTTAAAACCAAAGAAGACAAAACACCATGAAATGGATTTGAAAGAAATTCGAAATTTGAAATTCCAAACACCACGAACAAAAAGTCACTTCCTCGTGTGTATTAACCATTGCCTATTGTTCGTAAAAGCATTACTTGTGACTTTATACTTTGTTCATAGTTGCAAATCAACAATACTCAAATCGATTACAGCAAATCATTTAATCAGAAAACGGCTAGATCAACACACAATTAGAATTTTTGGTTCAAAGAAAACTGTTTTTATAATACAAAATAATTCGAAATTTGTATAACAAATTACCCATTCATTCTAAAATTGTTCACAACTGATTAACAAAAATACAGAATACAAAGCCTGTTTCACTCTCTCATGTAAGTAAACAATTGAACACAAACATTAGAAGATATCAGGATATCACAATGAAAAACCTGTATAAAACTTTATACAGACATACTAAATAAATAAACAGTTTTAGACACAAACGGATTTAAACATAATATCGCAAGACGAAATAAAATGATGCATAAAGCAGAAAATCAATGTCTTAAAAGACAAGAAATCGATTCGGAAAGAATGACAACCGAATTACTTCTATAGATTTTCCTTTTGGCCTATTGGTCTCTTAGTAAGGAAAAGAAAGAACAAGGTCCTATCTACAGCACATAACATGAAAGAAGAGTATCATACACACAATAGATATAAATTACACAGATGAAAACCAAATAAATTATACCCATTCATTCTAAAATTGTTCACAACTGATTAACAAAAATACAGAATACAAAGCCTGTTTCACTCTCTCATGTAAGTAAACAATCGAACACAAACATTAGAAGATATCAGGATATCACAATGAAAAACCTGTATAAAACTTTATACAGACATACTAAATAAATAAACAGTTTTAGACACAAACGGATTTAAACATAATATCGCGAGATGAAATAAAATGATGCATAAAGCAGAAAATCAATGTCTTAAAAGACAAGAAATCGATTCGGAAAGAATGACAACCGAATTACTTCTACAGATTTTCCTTTTGGCCTATTGGTCTCTTACACTATGTTTGGATGGAGTGATTTGGAGAGAAAAGAACAGAAATGGAGAGATATGTATTTCTTTTGCTTGTTTGAATAACCTAGATAGAGGGAAATGGGAAGAAACGGAGAGATATGGAGAGAAACACATTTCTCTTATAAGTTTCATTTTCAATCTTCCCAAAAGTGGAGAGATTGGGAGAGAAAAAAAATCACTATTTTCATAATATCAATTTTGTCCCTATAAAAATAAAAGAAATAAAATTATTGAAAATATAAAAAGGTTATTTTGGTAATATAATATAAAATAATTTCTTTTCTTTTCTTTTATCTTAATGAAATCTAACCAAACAAAAATGAGAGAAATTACAATCATTTCTTTTCTTTTATTTCTATCTTATCCAAACAAAAAAGAGAGAAATCATAATCATTTCTTTTCTTTTCTTTTCCCTCATAAGTTCCCAAACATAGTGTTAGTAAAGAAAAGAAAGAACAAGGTCCTATCTACAGCACATAATATGAAAGAAGAGTATCATACACACAATAGATATAAATTCTGTTTCAAATAAAAGGTGATGATATGGTACATTTAGTTATGAACTTATATGATTTTATGTCATAACCAATATCATATCAGTCATAATCACTATTATATTGACTCATAACTTAGTTATATTCAGTTATTTATTTATACCATACTATCTCATAACCAAGTCATAACTAAATTACTTAAATAATTAAATTTTCAAATAGGCAACCGGTGTAGCCGGTTAGAAGGGGAAACAAAATTGAATCACAGTCGTGTTTGGTCCTCTTGTTGGCTCTTCTCCTCCCTCTTCTGTTCCGCCATAGCCGAAGCTTCCAAGGATCACCAGCCTCGTCGGCGATCCGGGCTTCAGCCATGTCGACATCTTCTTCACAAGCTCTCACTCTCTGTACGTCTCCACCATGGGTTTGTGACCAAAGACCTACACACAATCATCGAATGAAATTTGGTGAAATGAAATGATTGATCCAAAACCAGTCTCGAAGAAGAAGAAGATTAATGGCTTACAAAGCTCTGGATTGTATCACCTCCTCAGACGGCGAAGCTCTTGGATTACCCTCCGAAGGTGCAGAGCGATTTTACCAAAATCTCAACGAAATCATTCGCAATTACGGCTCTGCCACTCCGGAGACATGGCAACGCGTCTCCAAACACCTCCTCGACCCGAACCTTCCCTTCTCTCTTCGTCAGATGATGTACTACGGCTGCTACAAAGACTTCGGACCCGACCCTCCCGCCTAGATACCTGACCCGTAAGCACCTCTTGCCTCTGTTTGGTTCTTGAGAAAACTCGGGAAAATAGAATTTGAAAATCATATTTTCTGCGTTTTTTGTTTTCGTGAACCAGATGAGAATGTCTAGTCAACTGAGCCTGGTAATTCGTGTTTGGGACTTTTGGTTGGATATATATATATATTTTTTTTTTTCTCAGGAAACAAACTGAGATTCTGTGATTTGTTAAGGGCATGCTCTATTGTTTTGAGTTTTCAATTAGTATTTTTCTTTGGTTTTAGTAAATTTGTTAGTATTTTAGTTTTTTTTTTTACAGATTAATTAACATATATTTTCTTTTTCAATAAATTCAAAAGTATAGGAAAATGTACTATTTTTGGTATTTAGTCAATTTTTTAAAGATTTTTTTTCACAAAATTTGTATTTTTAAGTTTATTTTTAATCAAATTTGGTGGAGGATTTGATTCATAGTTGAATTGGTGAAAATTTTGTGTCTCCCTTGATTTGATACAAATTTGATGAAACCGTTGGAGCAACTTTTAGCCATTTTTTCACCAAATTTGAATTTGATGAAAAAATTGATGAAGGATTGGAAATGCTTTTACAAAAAGGAATAATGTAAATCCATAAGTGAAAATGTTGAATGCTTGAGCTGAAAATAATAGAACTATGCTTGAGCTGAAAATAATAGAACTTTGGCTATGTTTGGATATTGGATTCAGGTATGAATTTGTAGAGCGAAAAGAAAAGAGTAGGGAATTAATCCTTACCTAAATCCAAGATCCGAACATAGGCTAAGGGAATAAATTGTAATTGTGAGGAGAAGTAATACATCATTTATAAATACTGAGAACAAGGTATTGCATGTTTGTTTATGTCAGCTGACAATTGAATCACATTATAAGAAATCAACATTTATGTAGTTATAATTTATTGGTGGGTATGCAATCTGTAGCATTGTTCTAACATGGAAGAGTCACAGCCCGTTTGGGAAATTAGGAGAGAAAATAAAAGAAAGGATTAGGAAGGACTTGGGAGAGGGGAAAAAAAAAAAAGGAATAATGTAGATACAAGTATAAATTCGAAGAAGAAAATTTCATGCAATCTTTGATGATCTTAGAATTGGCATTTTATTTATATTGTTATTTTTCAGAATTAATTGGTTCCTATGGGCTATGTGCTTTTTTATATGGCTAGGGAAAGAGCGGCCTCAACCAATGTTGGGCAACTGTTAGAGAGGCGTGGGAAAGAGTTCTTGGATTCAAGATACAAGGATCCCATATCAAGCTTCTCTTCATTTCAGAAATTTTCAGTCTCAAACCCTGAGGTATTGTTATAGATCATTAAAGCTAAGGATTATTTATTAAATTTTGAATTTTATTCCCATATTCCTGTATGGACCACTGGCTATTAAATGTGTGTGGTGTGGTTAGGTTTATTGGAAAACTATATTGGATGAAATAAGTGTATCATTTTTGGTGCCTCCCCAATGTATTTTACGTGAGAACCAATCACACCCAGGAGGTCAATGGCTACCTGGTGCACATCTGAATCTGGCAAAGAATTGCTTGAGTCTGAATGGTAAGAGGACTTTGGATGATATAATGGTGATATGGCGTGATGAAGGAGATGATAAAATGCCTGTTAATAAGATGACTCTTAAGGAACTGCGCACAGAGGTTTGGTATGATTCTTTCCATGTTAGCCATAGTTGTAAAGTTTGATGTGTGTTAATTTGTCAAAATATCATATTCAATACCTGATTAATGTTAATCCACAGGACCTTAATTGCCATCCCCAACAATATTATGTATTTGACATTACATTGTTCGGTATTAGGATTTCATTGGGAAAAATTCCATATCATACTCCATGGGATGCGCTAGGTTGATCTTAATCCGTATCTTACTCCTACATGTTTGATGGTGTATGCGTGAGAATTTGGAAGGAGAAAATAAAATAAAATAAAATTGGAACTTTGGTGTTGACACCCTGAAAGTAAGTAGCAACCTTGTCTAGATACATTGTGCATTAGTATAGATCATCTGGTGGCTTCTTTGTCAACGGTTCTCTAGGCTACTTTCCAAACGATGAAGCACATGATCATACATTAGTTAATAATGCTTCAAGTAGTAGTATATTGGGAAGTTTTGACTTCTAGGTAGTAGATTTGAGTGTGCCGGAAGAGTCAGAAGTGTAGACTGCATTGTACAATTAGTTTGTTTCTTTTGTCATGCTATGATTGCTATGTTGTATGAAATGTGGTACTTACACATTAATGAGTCTTTTTGATTAATTGATGATTTAGTTTTCTTTTCTTATCATGCAGACATTGTTCAACTCCAAACATTTTGTAACATAAAATCATGTTGAACTTTATTTGTAGGTTAGTTGCACATGCACTTGAAACATTGGGATTGGACAAAGGATCTGCAATTGCGATAGATATGCCAATGGATGTGAATTCTGTGGTGATCTACCTGGCTATTGTTCTGGCAGGCTATGCAGTTGTATCCATTGCTGATAGCTTTGCTCCAACTGAAATTGCGACAAGACTCAAAATATCAAAAGCAAAAGCAATCTTTACCCAGGTTAATCATCCCCTCGCACCTTCTTTGCCCCTCGGGACCATGCAAGATCAAATTTAAGAATTCCCACTATTTATTTTATGAATATATATCTATGCTTTCCTATATAAGTGAGAAAAGCTATTCAAAAGTGTCATGGAGTCTTATGCTTGTATTATCATACCAGTACAGTTTACTGGAATATTTTTTCATCATTATAAAGATTTAGCTAACTCAGCTTATGCTGCGCTTGGTACTGTTAGTGCAAAACTCATAATCACAACTTGTGAATGAGTGTTCTATTAGGGATCAGAGCTATATCAGGTGACTAATGTGATGCTGATGTTTTCATGCTTAACTATGTCTGTATTCAAGCATTGGAGCTTTTCTCTCTGGTATTTGTATCGCTATACGCTTTTTTCCAACTAAGCCAAGATTTGGATGCTCGATCCCCGCTACTTGACTATAACAAATATTATTGTCCTCCTTCTTTGCAGTTTCTTTGAAATGGATCTCAAAATTATCTTAAATGATTGTTTTCACAAGTCATTTATAAAATTAGCTTCAAAGTTATTGATCATCCCGTCCACTAGACGTCAGTCAATTTCAAGGCTTTATGTTTTTGTCATTCTTTTTATGTGTGGATAAATAAATTTACATATTCTCTTTGGCTAATATTGTCATCATCAAACTTTTCTTTCTCAGGATGTTATTATCCGTGGTGACAAAAGATTACCCTTGTACAGGTATTGTTCTCCGTTCTCTTTAGATGAATAGCATGTTCATTCTCTTCTTTTTTATTATGACTATTTCTCACATATAGGTTCAAATCTGCAGTAGAGTTATTGAAGCCAAATCACCCATCGCAATTGTTATTCCCAGTGGAGGCTCCAGCTTTGGCATCAAATTGCGTGATGGTGACATTTCTTGGCATGAATTTTTGGCAAAAGTCGAACATTTCAGGCAAGAACTCTTCTATATATGTTTGATTTTTATTTTCTAGTTGCTTATCTGTTTTATTCGCTTTTGGCTTTTATTCAATGAGGGAAGTTCTATATAGCTTATTCTCTATCTATGACTTGTATTTCCTTTTCTTTTTCTTTTTTTTTTTGGGGGACATTGGAGGGGAGGGGGAGTCAATGATTAACCAACAATCACTACAAGAATTTACACATTTTGCGACCACTTTTGCCGACCAAAAAAATTTTGGTCGCAAAAAATTGACATTTGGCGACCAAATATTAATTAGTCGCACATGATCATTATTTTTGGCGACCAAATATTATTGGTCGCAGAATGTTATATTTTGGCGACCAAAAAATATGTTGGTCGCAGAAAGTGGTATACTTTTGCCGACCAACTACAAATTTGGTCGCGGAAGGTCACATATTTTTTGGCGACCAAAAATTTGGTCGCGAAAAACTTATTTTCAACAACCAAAAAAAATTAGTCGCCAAATTAATACTTTTAGCGACTAATATTTTAGTCGCCGTTGATTGAGATTTGGCGACTAAAAAAATTTGTGGCGAAAGAAACTGTTTTTACGACTAATTTGATTTTTGGTCACCAAAAATTTGGGGGGAAATTTGATTTTCAGTGGGGCGGGATTTGAATTTTCTTTCTCTCAATCGGTGCCCACTCTCTCTACCAAGCCTCACTGCCAAGTCTCAGCCTTTCTTTCTCTCTTTCTCTCTACCGAAGAATCCTCCTCCACATCTTCTCTTTCTCTCTCTCAAAAAACCCTCATATTCAGTTTTGTATGGCAGTTCGCTTGCTAGCATACGAGGTAGCTGACCTCTGCCTAGGCAAGCCGCCTCTCAGATCTCTCTCAATCTCCGCCGGCGCGATTGCTGGGTACTCTCTGCTTTGGCTCCTTTTGTGGGCCACGGCTATGGGGCTTCTGGTTCAGCTGTTGGCGGCGCGGCTCGGCGTGGCTACGGGTAAACACTTGGCAGAGCGGTGTAGAGAAGAGTACCTGAAATGGGCTCGGTGGTTGTTGTGGGTGATGGCGGAGGTTGCGCTGATTGGGGCGGATATTCAGGAAGTGATTGGGAGTGCGATTGCGATTAAGATTTTGAGTAATGGGGTTGTTCCTCTTTGGGGTGGTGTTGTTATCACTGCTTGTGATTGGTAATTTCATGAAAACTCTTTCTCTGTGAATAATAATTTGATACAAATGTTTCAATGTTGGTGTGGTTGATTTTGGAAATTTTCAACTTGGCGGTTTTGATGGGTTTTTGGTTTTGATAATTTTCTGTGTTCTGTTTTCTTCAATTCTTGCAATATGTATATTACTTTCTCCCTGGGATTGTTAAATCCTATTTGGTTTTTCTTTTGCTTTTTTATCTCGATAAGATGGAGTCAACTGTTAAAACATAATTTTCCAAGTTCTGCTCGAGAATGAGTTCAATAATTTCTAAGATGGAGTCAGTTGTTAAAACATAATCCTGTTTCTAAAATTAATTTTTGGAGAAGTTTTCTAAAACAATATACTTATAGTATAGATACAGATTATAAGTCTTCTTCTATGAAACCTCTACAGCATGTAATAGAGGGCCAAGAATATTGGAGGAGACAGTCTTGTGGATTTTTTTTTTTATTTAATTAGATTGTGGTACATTATCTTATCATATTGGGGGAAAATTAGACCCATGTACATATAGGCTAGCATCATCACTGTTCCCAAGACCTTCCAAGTCATTAGAAGTATAATATTACATGACTATAATATATCATTGATATAGTCAAGGTGGCATCTTCAATATAATGAAAGAAAAAAGAATTGGAGAATAAGATCCCTGTCATATCGTTGCAGATCCAACACAACAGAAAAACACTACGCCAGCTAATTATCAGAGGCATAATGTCTTTGGTTCATGCAATGGACCCACAGGTTTCATCCTAGGCTTCCATGCAGTCAAGGGCCACACTATGACCCCAATTAATGTCAATATAGGGGCCATCTTGCATCCAGGGCATGATAATTGATAAACCATTTAATTCGAAAGAAGTAAAAACGAAGAACAAGAAGATGGTAACAATTAAGCCTTCGTTTTTGGGCAAATTACACAAAAACACCCCTGAGGCTTCTAACAATTAGAAACAAAACCCTTACGATTTCTAAAATAAGACTTGAATCGTCAAATCGGTTCTCGTATCATATCGCGATTCAACTCGTACTGCATGATTAATTAATTTTTACATTCTTCTCCCCTTTGGACCCATTAGCTACTTCTCTCACTATCAATTACTGTAGCTAACACTCATTAAACATTCAAAGAACTATATTACCAAAAAAATCCCATACATAGAAGACCCAAATTCAAATAAACTCGCAAGAAAAAATGACCCCGATTCTTTTTCTACAAGAAATTAAAATACTATCATGAATCTAATTTGATTGAATTTATATAGATCTTATTGACTAATAAGTTAAAATCACTTATGAATTTTTAAGTTAAAATATCTTATAAACATGAAAAGCAACAACATTAAGGACATAAACTCATAATAAGACCAGAAACCAAGCTATATTTATTCACAAATCATCTTCATGTGAGTCCTATTAATCAACTTTCTGCTAAGAAGAGAAGGCCAAACTATGAATTTCATATAGAGCTCATGGACCTTGTCTAATAAATTTGAAACTTGTTGAAGTCGAGCATTTTGATAACTCTTGGATTTGCTGTGCATGTGCTGTAGAAGTGGTTCATAGAATTCAATGTAGGTAAAGTTAGGTTGTTGAGTCATTAGATTTAAAAAATATTAGTGTACAGAGATTTCCAATAGTCATTCAGCTTCCCACTATTAGTATTAATCGTATTAATGATTGGAAAACTCCAGCAGCCCATTATTATGTTCATTTGCTTGTAATATTGAAGAAAAGGGTACAAACATTTAGGGTTTGAGTTTGAGTCATTTGTGATGTAGCCTAACGTCAAGGGTCTGATTCCTAAAATATTATGGTCAAGATTCCTAGATTCTTGCCATCCTTTTTTTTTTTTTCCTTCCTTTTTCTTTCTTACCAGAAAAATAGCAAACTTACTATTGCCAGTTACAGCTTACATGCAAGAATAGCCCTCAATATTTTCACCAAAACCCTATTCTATAACCAGAAAAATAAAATAGTTCCAAATATCTATATTTCTCATAGAAGCAATGCCTTTTTCCATGTCTAGTGATTTTTTTTCAGTGTTGATTGCATGTGGACCTAATCATTATTATGCCTTTTTTCATGTCTAGTGATTTTTCAAGAATAGCCCATTATTATGCCTTTTTTCATGTCTAGTGATTTTTTTTTCATGTCTAGTTCCAAACCCTGTTTTATTTTCACCAAAACTCTAGTGATTTTTTTTCATGTCTATATTTCTCCTGCAGTGTCCAAGTCTGGAATAGTGGAAAGTCTATATTTCTGTTTTCGGCCTTTTTTTTTTTTTTTTTCTTTGATCGGCAAAAAGAAGACTTTATTGATGAATTATATGAAGAAATGCATCAATAAAGAGGAGCTTAGAGCTAAGTCAAGCTCCAACCTCCTAGTTGGTGAGAAACCAACGAGCAAAACAAACAGAGCAAAAAAAAAAACCAGAAAAAGCAGGAAAAAAAAAACATTTCGGCAATGAAATTATTAATGGTGGACAACTGAAACCAGTGGTACAATACTAAGAGACTAATATTCTGTTTGCTTTAACTCTTCAAGTGCTGCCATTCAAAATTTTGCTTAACATAATGATGTATAATATCTCCACTTGTCAGGTCCAATTCTTCTTGAGGATTATCATATATATGCAGTGAGTTCCTTCATTAATTAGTTCCTTCTTGAGGATTATCATATATTTGCACTTGTCAGGTCCAATTCTTCTGGGCGGGATGGAAAATTAGCAGATTGCAATGAGTTCCTTCATTCTTTGTTAAATATATTGCAATAAATCTTGCATGGTTGGTAATGACCACTAACATATATATCATATAAAAGTATCTTTTCCAAAGAACTGGCAACTCAAAATCCTTCCCTTTGCCTATATTTTCAAACACATATTTGTGTTCATTTAGCAGAGCAGCTGTCATGTGGGTAGATGAGCAAGATGAGGAAGCAATTGAGCTTGCCTTCAGTAAGAAGACAATTGAAGCAAGGAAGAATTTGCATGGTGGTTTTATTCATTAACATTTTTATTGCAGGGATCGGCACTGGTGGAACAATTTCTGGGGTTGGTCGGTTCCTTAAACAGCAAAATCCTAGCATAAAGGTAATTGCTTTTTGCTTTTAAATAAGTCAAATTCACTAACACCATATCACCTTCTGCGAAAGGCTAGTGGAAATCATTGTAGAACTTAGACATTGTTTGGTTTACTGGAATATAATATATATAGAATGTGCATTCATTAATCTCTCTATAGAATGGCCATTTACTTATAATGATGAATGATGATTTTATTTCCAATATATTGTTTTCATCATCATCTTTTAATTTATATATGGAATCATCATTATATTTCCTGACACTACCTAAAGATAAGCCACAATACTTAAGTCTATAATTCATCAAATAAACAATTAGTTGAGACTTGAAGAACATTGTATGACTTGGAAGTGAAATGATTTGAATCCCTTTTGTTCTTATCTCAACACTTCATTAATGGTTTGACTTACATTCTCCTTGTATGAATGGATTTTGTTTGCTAAGTCAGTTCAGACTATTTTGAAGAAGAGCTTTAGTTTTCCTTTTGCTAATTAACATGTAAATCTCCTCGGGTAGCTCTCAGGAATGAATGGAGGATGTTGAATGATCTTAAGACTTGTTTATATTGTTACTTCTTTTCTCTCTTGAGTTATTAGTGGTGCTGGTAACATTTATCTAAACATGGAATTGCAAATGGAATCAATTCAAGTGCAAGATGAACAATTGATTGACTTTTTCCTGGATGAGGACAGAGAACACAGGGAAAGAACATAAAGTTTCTGCAAGAAGTTGTGTTTAAAAAAAATAAAATAAAATAAGGGTCTCAAACTTTTGTCTGTAGGGGGCATGGTCACATGTCTGAAAATAGCAGTGGTGGAACGAACTGGAAATGTGTGTAATCAAATGCCTCATTCCACAAAATATCCTCATACGCAGCAAGTACATTCCTTTATCCCTTCCCTGGTGCACAAAGAAAGTCATTATGTAAGAAATACTACAATTAATGGATAAAAATAGCGGTTAATTTGCATAAACAGTTCTTCATACTTCACTAAAACATCTTCATGTCATCTATATCTATACTAATATAAAATGCTTTTAAATCAGTAAACAATATACCGAGCATATATTACGTGTACCTATGTGCATATGTACATCTATGATTAAATGCATAGTGTATGCAAAGCTACTTAACTACTCCCTCCGTCCCAAAATAATGGTCCCTTTTGGAGAATCCAACTTTTTTTAGTAGTACAATTATTGCATTTGAAAAAAGTTGATTTTCCAAAATTATCCTTTTGATAGTACATTTTTTTGGAATTTCAATGTCATAATTGTACTTTTTATATTGTTTATTAATTTAAAAGAAGGGCAAAATAGGAAATTTATATTATTTTTGTACTTGATTTTTGAAGTGGGACTAATATTTTGGGACAATGAAAAATGGAATAAGGGACTAATATTTTGAGACGGAGGGAGTAATTTTTTTTCTTCTTTCTTCCTCTTCTTCTTTTTCTTTTTTTTTTTTTATTTATTTTTTATAATCTTTTTCCTGTCATCAAAATGAACTAGTGCATATTTAGTATGTTCATTTTGTAGGCAAATGAAACTGATAGGCATCTCTCAACCACTCTCTCTCTGCTATCCATTCAGTATGCATATTTAGTATCCATTTTTAAAAAAAAAAAATTTAATTTCATTCTTTTTATAGATTTTTTACACAGGAATTGTGTTCTTTGTTTACCATGTTGTGACTATCATTCATAGCAGTTTTATCACATAGCAGCACACACCGCTGGGGTACTGATTGTGGTTGGTTTTGGATTGAAATTTAATTCACATGAAAGGTTCATTGAGGGGCATAGGAGTTATTGACAATATGGATCGATTTCAGTTGCCATGTTGGTTTCTACTGTGTGGCATTATATTGGATTTGGAATGGTGGAGGTTTCAATTTATTCTATAGACATAAGAATGCTATTGTTTTATTTACAATTTGATAATGATAGTAATATAATTTGCTAATGTGACCTTTGTTTTTCATGTACATTTTTCATTAGTCCACTAATTTTACTTGACATTATTTCTCTTTTTTTTTTTTTGGTACAGATGGATGACCTCGTGCACAAAGCTAAATTGTATTGGACAAATTTGCACTTTTTGCTTTTTTTGAAGGATTATATATTTTTGTATAGATGTATATGGAAAATATTAGGGTAGACTAGTAGTTATATTTTTGGATACACTACTAGTTATATTTTTGGATGGATGTGTATAGAAAATACTTGGTAGACTACTAGTTATATTTTTTGGTTGATGTACGTGGATAAAAATTTAAAACATAATAACAAGTACTTGTTATGTTTTAAATTTTTATGGTAGATGAAATATGTAGTTTGGAATTATTTGTGGATGTAAACTTATAATATTTGCTGACTTTAATTAAACAGGTTCAGAAATGGTTGTTATATATAGCAAATTTTGTTGAATGTTGATGATTTCATTTTTTTGTTGGTTTGATTGATTTTTGCAAATTACAGATTATATTGAATAAATTGGATGGATTATTATAAATTACAGGTTTATTTTGTTGGATGTTGGTCGCAGAATGTGACAATTGGCGACCAAACTAATTTTGGTTGCAGAATGTCACAATTGGCGACCAAAATTTTTGGTCGCGAAATGTGACAATTGGCGACCAAAATTTTTGGTCGCAAAATGTGACAATTGACGACTAAACTAATTTTGGTCGCAGAATCTTACAATTGGCGACCAAACTAATTTTGGTCACAGAATGTCACAATTGGCGACCAAAATTTTTGGTCGCGAAATGCCACAATTGGCGACCAAACTAATTTTGGTCGTGGAATGTGACAATTGGCGACTAAGAAATTTGGTCGGCAAAAGGTGACTTTTCGCGACCAAAGTGTTTTAGCGACAAAATGGATTAGCCGCAGTAAATAAATTTTTAGCGACCAAAAATTTGGTCGGCAAATGCAACTTTTCCCGACCAACGAAAATTTTGGTCGCGAATTACTTTCCGCGACCCTCAATTGGCGACCAAACTAGCGACAAAAAAAATTGGTCGCGGATAACTTTTGCCGACCAAAAATAGACTTTTAACGACCAATTTTTTTGTTGCTAAATGTGTTAATTCTTGTAGTGAATTAACACAACGTATAACTTGAATTAAATCAATATTTTAATAGATGAGGTCTGAATGGGATCCCTATGAAATTCTGATTGCTCCTTGCCTTATTTAAATGTTCTACATCAGTCTTCCACACACTGGAGGAAGCTTGACCTCAAGTTTTGTAGTGCTAAAGTATGAGGGTTAGAAGTTTCGAACTTCATACATACAAGAGTGGATTCTTGGAGTAGGTTACACAAGTTGTTTTCTGGAGTAATCTCTAACCACCCTCAAATGGCTGATGTAGGGTTTAAGTTGCTGATGGGACAGTGGTGTATTTCTTTCTTAATTATTGAAATAAATAAAATAAAGTTTTTTCAGCTTATTCAATTATTTATTTATTTTTTCTAGAAGCGAATATACAATTATGAGGAGTCCGTTTTCCCATCATATCATTTATTATGTTTTGAAATATTTATGAAGCTCCTGGTTAGAATAGCTTGCAAATGGAGGTCATCCTTGAGGCTTGAACTGGATAAAAGCATCAAAACTAATGATATCCTCAATTTTATCTTTAACTCCTTGGCTTCAGCATTGTGTTCATCTTGAGATACTCATGATGTAAATGATTATTTGTAAACATCCTTTCCAGTTTTATAACATTGGTTGTCATTAAAGATCTAATGCTGGTGCTGTGCTTGTTCATTTTCATGCCAAAACTTGCAGAGAAGTTGAATTTGTTGCAGTAGAACAGCCTGTTGAAGTGTTCACAAATATCCTTTTCTCTTCTAGAACTATTGGTAATTTAATTATTAATCTTTTATCATCTTTTAAATTATTTGAATTGTACATTCCACTGTCATACATAGAATAATGTCTCCAAGATCCATAAATACTTTGACTATACCAGTTTTTAAGTTGACCATTGAGCAGCTCAATAAGACCTTTTAATGCTACCCCATTCATGTGTCTATCCTTGCCACTATAATATAGTTTAAAACTGGTATCCTCTATTTCCCGAGCTTTCTCACCCATCCACTTAATTTCTTGTACGCAAGCTATACTAACTCTTCTCCTAATCATGACATCTACCAATTCCATAGTTTTACTAGTTAAAGTTCCTATATTCCATGTGGCTACCCTAAACTTATAATCTTGGACTAACTTCTTTATCCGCGCTCATCCAGGAAAACGCGGAAATCTTTACCCATTTTTAACCTCACCTAGGTGTCGATGCGGCGCCCCTTACTCACTTTTCGAAACACTCGGAGGTAGGCGTAATGCGTCACTTAAGGGGAACGACTTAGTATTTAATCAATTCGGAGTATTAGGCTTCATGTTATAGAGGATCAGAGCAGCTTTTTTACGTGTTGGCTATCGGCTACCTAGCCAACACACAACCCTCCTCTTTTACCCAGGCTTGGGACCGGCAGAGTTAATTTTCCAAAGAGCTCAAATGCGCTATGATTTCGTCCGACTTATATCAGACGGTTGACATGCAAACAACATGCAATGTTTTCCAGCCTGAAATCCTGTTAATATTATGGGCTTATTGTGGATAAAAACTTTAAAACTTTGGGATAAAATATCTTATAAATAAAATAGGTGGGAAATTGAAAAGAATACTTGGGACAAAGTACCCTACCATGAGAAAGAGGGAGTGAGAATATCTTCAGATAAATTACATGACTAGTATGTTTTGTTTGGACTTTTGAGATTCCACTTTTATGTCTTATTCAATTGAATCATGCAACTTGTCTAGGATGCTAAAGTAACAATGCTTGGAGTGATCCCAAGCATTGTAAGGGCATGGAAAACTACAAATTGTACAGCTAGCTATGATTGGTCAGCCATCTGGTAAGTTCTGAATTTTACCCTTGAAAACTTGTGTCTGCTTCATATTGCAGCCAAATTTATTTACATATATGAATAAGGGGTTTGTGTAAGTGTGTGGGCGGGTTGAGTGGGGGTCTGTGTGCTTGTATATGTAAACTGAGGTTATTATTGCAAAAAATTGTGTGTCGACTATAAATACATTATCTGAAAAAATCTCTTATTCTTGATATTGAGAAAATAAGTATTTTAGTGTATGTTTATTCTTTTGAATTTTGTAGTTGCTTTGGACCCACTGGCGAGGCATCTAATGTGGATGAATACCTATGGCTGATGGGGAGGGCTCGATACAAGCCTATCATTGAGTATTGTGGTGGCACAAAGATTGGTGGTGGATTTGTTACTGGGTCATTGTTGCGCCTCGCCTTTTAGCACTTGACTATAAACTATGGGTCTTGATCTGCTTTATCATTGGCGCGATGGAATTATCAATGTAAGCACCATTCAAATTGCACATCCGGAAGGATGAAAAGTGTCAGAGTAGCACTAATTTGCAAAGATGCTATACATTTTTAATGCTGCATAGGAACTTACACGTTTTGGAGAAACCCCATTTTTTAATCCCTCTTATTCTTTTCAAATTATTTCATTTCTGTTCTATATCTGTACAGTAGCCTATTGAAAGACATGACACATTCCTACTAATAATGCAGAACAATACAAGACATCATGCATGACTTTTTTTTATAAAGGGTACCTTGTTATGGGATTTTTTTTTTATAAAAAATTTGGATTCTTTATTGTGAATGTAATTACTGACCAAGGACATGTAAGTTTAAATTTATAACATACACATCTAAACATTTGTTGCCACATATTGAAGGATTTTGTACAGTCTCTTCGTCATGTGTAATATTTTCTTCTTATTGCTTCTGTCTATTATGGAACTTCATGTAAAGTTTCTAATCCATTCCCAATAATCTTTGTTTTGTTCAGTATTTGTACAACTAACAGTTCTGTAGTGTAGTATTTTAGACTCTCATTCAATTATGCCAATCATTTTTTAAGACAATTGAATACAACTAACTGCAATCTATCTAGCATTTAAGAAATTTTTACCTTAGTCATTCAAACTAGTATCTCATCCCATCTACTATAGCCACCAATTGTTCCAGGGATTGGTGAATTGGCTCTTGGTCCCTTAATGTTTGGAGCTTCAAATACACTGCTGAATGCTGATCACTATAATGTCTACTTCAAAGGAATGCCTGTTTGGAATGGAAAGGTAAGCTAAGCATCCTCCTTGTTTTTGGACGACTCACTTGAACTTATGTTTGGTGACTCTCCTCGTTCAGGTTCTAAGAAGGCATGGGGATGTGTTCGACCTTACTTCTAGAGGATACTATCATGCCCATGGTCAGGTGGATGATAGAATGAATCTTGGGGGCATCAAGGTTTGAATTAGTCTTACAATCTGACCTATTAAAATATGCTAGTGTTGAGTTAAAAATCATAGGCATTTAGGAGCCTGAGAAATAAAAATACAAGTGCATATGTTCTGACAAATTATGTGTTTTAAGAATCAAAGGTGTTTCTTAAGTACTAGAGCTGGAATGTGGGTTGTACTAGTACTGCAGGACCCACTATGAGTCAATCCATTAACATCCAATGGTTTTGGATCTTGAGTTTAAAAAAATAAAATAAAAATTTTCAAGCATTATAAAATGCTCATTGTTTTCAATAATGCAGTTGTAATACTTTGGTTGTTCTTACAAAGTATCTTCAAATCGAACTGTTATGTTCGCATGTATCATTCACAAGGAATGTGGTGCTAATGGAGGCCTAACCACCTTTATATTCAAAATTAGAATTGCTCGAAAAAGTATGCAACATGGAAAATGTACCCTTGATCCTCACATTATAAGATGGAATATTATTTGTTGACTGATATATATTGACACCCACGAGGCATCGGTGATGCTGACCCTATTAATTAGAGCTTTTCAATATGATAATTTTAAGGATTACTTTCACATTTACAGTACCCATTTTAAATGTAGATTCATTTCTTTGGGTTTGGGCAGGTAAGTTCTGTTGAGATTGAACACATCTGTAATGCTGTTGATAACAACATCCTTGAGACAGCAGCGGTTGGGGTGCCTCCTCAAGGAGGTGGTCCTGAGAGGTTAGTCATAGCCGTTGTTTTCAAGGATTCAAGTGAATCGACCACAGACTTAAACACATTGAGGACGGCTTTCAATTCTGCACTTCAGAATAAACTAAATCCTTTGTTCAAGGTATAATCAAACTACTCAGCAATCAAATGCCTTGTTGAAAAGTTTTGCTCTTAGTTTCTTTTTTTTTTTTTTTTTTGGGTACATAAACATCATATAACATTTTCACCGAAGGGAAGGGGTGACGGGGAGTGGAACCCCATGGTGAGACTTGAAGTGCGGAGCTCAGTCTGGTGTGATAGTTTGACATGTGATGTGATAGTTCGACGGTTGGTTCAAAAAATGTAAGTTGGATTAATAGTCTAACCAGATTATCAATTCTTTACTTGTGGGACTATTGTGTGGTGTTACATTACACCTTTCATTACTATTGTTAGTCCCTCCCCTCCCCCTCATGTATTTCTGCACACCATTAGTTTGCTTCTTAACTGTGCACTGTATGGTGATTGATGGTTTCTGCAGGCATGAGGCAGAGCTTGCTGCAGCTGCAAGTCAGCCCCTTCCGGATGATGATGCATTTGAATAGATAGGGTTTCCTCCCTGGAGAGACATTATGTCCTCCCAAATAGTGTCTCATTGGATTGGTGTCCCAAATTTTCTATCATACATGACTTACCAATTGAGAATTTTGGATGATGTGTATGGCTTTTTGGCACTATTATTAAATGTGTGGTATTTTATTTGTGAAGAGGTTTATAAGGTGTTGTGACTTCTCTGGATATTGAACTTTTTGGTGGAAGTTAATATATGACAAACAAACTGGATCCATGGCCTGGCAACTTAAACCTGTTTTTGTATAATCCTTTATTGTTTTTGCTTCACCATCAGCTCCCCTGTTTTGCACTCGCAATACCAATTGGCAAGCAATACTTGTCCTCCTTAATCAAGTTATCAATTGCAAGAATCCTCCAGTGTCCACCCACCTGGGCAAAGAACAATCGTGGAAAGGGGTTTGGTTTTTCTGCATCACTTATCCATGAAAATCATAAATGGCTTTTCTTCATTCATGATTTTAATTGTTGATATGTTTTTTAAGAAAGTGGATTTATCAAGAGACAGATTCAGAAAATCCATAGAATGGTGTTAACATTAGCAATGAAATATTCAAATGCAACTGGAATGGAATGACTATAACCGCCAGAAGAAGACATAAAACCAGTTATTCAAATAAGAAGGTACTTATTATTCATAACATATCCTGGTACGATGATGAGTAACAAGAATGAGACTGTTTTAATGCCATAGTAACTTCAAATTCAACATTCATGCCAGAACAATTTCAAATTCACAAAATAATAACCAATTTTTTTGTGACTACAAATAGATGGTGAGATTGCCCCTATATAACAAAGAAAGTTCACAAACAAATCTCTCACCCAACTTCACATCCACAAGAACCATGTTTTTATCCCACATGTCATTGCTCTGAAATTTCCCTTGTCAGTTTCTTTAACAGATTATTTATAAGCACCTCGTGTTGATCTGGCACTGTGAGCAGACCTTGATGGAGGAACGAGACAGCCAAGACCAATACCTTTGTCTTCTCTGCTGCAATCTCTCTCACTCAAATTATGTCTACACTACTTTGCACAAAGAATCACAAGGATGTTGATGACTTCACCGTGTTCTCTCTTCCGCTTCTTTTTTCAGCTGTGCTTGGAAATCGGTAGAGCTTGGTTGACACCTTGCACTACTGCATTTGCAGGCATACCATCTAATAGTTCATCTTATTTGTTGCTGTTTTATGCCTTCTAAATGAAGAAAAAAAAGTTTTCCCTGGCTTACATGCACGAAATAAAATAAGGGTCAAAATTTTGATCGAACATTTGACTCAACAAAAATGTGCCCATTTGAATTGATAGAAGTTAAAGGTCCACCTAATAAGAATAAGTTCACTAGGAGTTCTAAACATAAGTATGACAAGCTCTTGAAGGCGATCACACGATCCGGGCATGACGCTCCGGCCACTGTTGGGTTCAGGGTGAGTATGTATGCAGCCTTACCCCCGTGTGTGGTGAAGAGGCTGTTTACGTGATTTGAATTCGTGACGCCCAGCTATGCAATATCATCATTATATTAACCATCATCATCCTTGAACTCAATCAGTTGGTGGTAACAATACAAATTTGGTCATAATAATGTTTTACACATAGGAGGGAGGAAAACTGTACCTCCTAATATCAGTAGCATGGCCATGAACTTGAGGACCCAGCCTCTACTGAGCCCCAAGCCTCAACTGATGATCCTTTAATGTTTGCTCAATCAACAACTAAAACTGAATCTGCTACAAAAAGGAGACAATGAAGCATGGCAAAACCCAAGTTTCATAATTCATACATCTCTATAATGTGTTTTACTTAAAGCTTTTATCATGAAAGTTAAATCGTTTAATCATGCTTTTCAAGGCATCCAACATGGGCCTATTATGATTTGAACTACAGTGGCAGGGATGTGCCTTCAGTAAACTCCTAAATTTCAAAGAATGAAGGTTTATATATTTTATTTCCATTTCTAATAAAGTCAATTCAATTCAAAGGGAGTTGTTTGGAGCTTAGTACATACTTTTGATAAGAATGAAAGTCGTCTCAGAGATTCAATTTTTCAAAACATGGGACTATGTTATGAACCATTTTCAATTGCAGCAAAGGCTTTATATTTCTAATGCATCTTCTTATAAAAATATTGCCTTCAAACAAAAAGGCAAGTAACTAACCCATATGACGGAATGTCAAGGTTATCTAATAAAACACAGCTCTGAAAAAATGAAGTATAAGGCATGATATAGAAAGCAATGATTACAATAAAAGAGCATGAAGCATAGCAAGAGAGACAATTTCATTGTAAGTGCTCTCTCAATAATAGAGTCTCTTTTCAAAGATAAGAAAGTGGTTTGATCAAGCATAGAAATTCAATGTGAAGAGAAAAGTCCAGCAGATATGAAACTTCTTAAAGGTGCTAGTGCTGCCGCCGTCCCCCTTCTCCAGAGCATCGACATAAAATAACATTCCCCTACCCGCACATTAATTTATTTGTGTTTGTTTAGTTGAACAAAATAGAAATCACAAATATCTCCAAAATGACCATAAAAATACAGACAAGTTTCAAGAGACCTTTCTCACCAATGATCCTGCAGTGCAGTCCCACTCTGGGAAAATAAACCGTCTGGTGAATTGTAGTGCCTCCATCCTAAGAACATACAATCTGAAAAGAATCACGAGAATAATCTTATCTTGTCATAGACTTGGAGGGTATAAGAAAAGTTTACACAGCACAATCTAATGAGACATATCAGTTAGATAAAAAAGAAGAAAAAAAGCATACACACATCATGACGAGAAACTAAATAACAACCAAATATAGGAAACCATGAGAGGTAAATGATGAAAAGAAAATTGTTTACACAAAACACTTGATATTGTTTACAGTCACATTTAAGGTCGAACAAGGATACACTGAGGAACTCACTATGGAAATTGAATGTGGTGGACATTGAAATAACTCTTTTACATGTGTGCCATATGGTGGGTTTTTTGTTCTTGTTTCTATCAGTAACCTTTGTTCCTGAAATGGGGTTTTTCTGCTTTATTATTTTAGGTGGAATTTTCAATTTTCAGTTTTTATCATATGCAAGAAAAAACACAAGTCTATATGCTTTACAAATAAGTTTCTTTTTGTTTTTTGTTTTTGATTTGCTTGCAGATGTCGCAAGAAGAAAGTAATGTCGGAAGGAAGAACTTAAGGCCCGTGCTATGGCTCTAAAATTTTAGGAAAAGTTTTCTGTAAAACAAATGGCGTAATCAAATAGTAGAATCATATGTTTGTTATTATGACCAACATTTCCATAATTTACTAGCTTGCCAAAAAAAAAAAAGAACCACAACATAGCTAAAACCAAAGCAAGTAGTTTGACTATTTGCATACGGCTCGCTTGTTACTTGATCTTGTGATATACAAGCATAATTCAGCTGCTATTGATTCCTGAAGGGACAGGAAAAAGAACGAGACTTTTATTTATTTTTTATCAAAAATATACTCTGCATTCATTGGACTGACTCCCGATACAGAAGCATCTTTCAAACCGATTGAATCCCTCAAAATGTCCTACAACAACAGAGAATAATACACTAACCCTTTTTAATTCATGCCGAGAAATGTCATGCCGATTCAGAGGATTAACTTCAAGCGAATTCTGTTTGAAAATACCAAATCAATTTTTATTTTTTATTTTTTTATGTTTTAGTTTTGGTTTTAAATACATAAAGAAACTAAAACTAACAGCATGAATTTCATGCCAATTGAGATGATCAATTTCTAGCAAATTATGTTAAAAAATACCATGAAATTACTTCTTCTTTTTTTGGCAGGACAAAAACAAACTAAAACTAACAACATTAGCAGTAGCAGTAATATTACTTGAAAAAACTTTTTAAAATTAAAAATTAAAAATTAAAAGACCTTGGATTCATTATGGTAATGCCTGCAATCAAATATCTCATCACAACAAGGTGCTCTGATCTTGCATCTCCTTCTGTAATGTGAGCACCTAACAATTATATATACACAAATATATATTATCCCCAAATTTTAACAAAAAAAAAAAAGAAAGGTGAGAGAATCTAAACAAACAAATGGGTTAGAAATTGTAATTATTTAAAAAAAATTAAAGAATTACCCAAAACTTCCAGATCCCATCTCCATCAAAGACTCATCTTCCGACCCATGAGAGGTGTTGCTCATCTGGGGATCCAAACCACTCTCCATTTCTGGGTACGCTTAAAATCTACATCAAACCCACATCATAAAAAGCCAAATTAAGATTAGATCTGCATATACAAATACCAGTATAAATCATATATAACACCCAAAATAATAATAATAATAATAATAATAATAATAATAAGGGAAAAAAGAGATAAAAATCGGACCCAGAAAGCTGAGAAAAAAATAGGATTTTGTGGGAGAGGTGAGGAGTATGAGAGAAACGAAGAGTCCAAGGCTATTAGGTAGACTACTTTTATGAGAGAAACGAAACCTGAACCAGTCTCGCCGCCGATTGAAACCCTTCCCCTTCAACCCCAGTCTCTCTTCAAACTCTCTATCTTCTCTCTCTCAGATTAAGGTTTGCTCACTGTTTTGAAACAGTGTCGTGAAATTAAGGGCTCTACAAACCTGAAAGGAAATGAAAAAAAGGGGGGGGGGAACTCAGGATTGTCTGCCACTATTTTCAGCGGCCGTTCCCATCAGTCCCTAAAACGACGTCGTTTTGAAATTTTTTTTTTCTTCTTCTTCGTTCTTGCTTTCTCTCTCTTCTCTTTCGTCGTATCCTCGCCGTCATGATTAAGCGCTTCGCCGCCTCATCGCATCGCGGCAACAGACCGCCTCCGCCTCCTCCTCCTCCTCCCCCAGTGGTTATGGCCCCCTCCAGTCCGGCCCTTTCCTTCCTCTTCTTCCATCCTCCCTCTTCCTCTGCGTTTTTTTTTTTTTAAATTTTCCCTCCAAAACGACGCTGCTTTTGGGGGTGATGGGAACGCCACCGAAATGGCGCCAAGAATCCTGACTGTGGGGAATTGGCGTCAGACAAAGGAGTCAAGGAAAAAATGAAGAAATTTGTTTTATTTTTATTTTAGTGATTTTTTTTTTAATTTTGTAGAAGTAGAGGTAATATTTTAATGAAAAATATTTTTTGTTAAAATAAAATTAATTTTTTATGGTCAATGAAAAAAAAAATTTTGCGACCCATTTTTTTTTGTTATTAAAAATCAAGAGCTAATTTTTTGTGGTAGAGAAGAGGAAGCGGCAATAATAGTAAAGGTGGTGGATAAGAGGTAATGGTGGTGGTGGTGGTGGTGGTGGCAAAGGAGATTAGAAGTAATAGAGACAGAGAGAGAAAGAGATAGAGACAGACAAACAGAAAAAGAGAGAATTTTTTTCAGCGACCGTTCCCATCAGTCCCTAAAACGACGTCGTTTTGAAATTTTTTTTTCTTCTTCTTCGTTCTTGCTTTCTCTCTCTTCGCCATCGCCTCATATCGCCGTCAGGCAGCCTTGTCGCCTCATCGTCGTCGCCTCATCGCAGCAGCTGCACCGCCGCCTCCGCCTCCTCCTCCTCCTCCCCCAGTGGTTATGGCCCCCTCCAGTCCGGCCCTTTCCTTCCTCTTCCTCCTTCCTCCCTCTTCCTTTGCGTTTTTTTTTTTTTGAAAATTTTCCCTCCAAAACGACGTCGTTTTGGGGGGCTGATGGGAACGCCGCTGGAAATGGCGGCCAAGAATCCGGACTCGGGGGGGGGGGAATTGGGCGGGCCGTACAGTGAGTCAGTGAAAAAAAATGGAGAAATTTGTTTTATTTTTATTTTAGTGATTTTTTTTTTTATTTTGTAGAAGTAGAGGTAATATTTTAATGAAAAATATTTTTTGTTAAAATAAAATTAATTTTTTATGGTCAATGAAAAAAAAAATTTTGTGACCCATTTTTTTTTTGTTATTAAAAATCAAGAGCTAATTTTTTGTGGTAGAGAAGAGGAAGCGGCAATAATAGTAAAGGTGGTGGATAAGAGGTGATGGTGGTGGTGGCGAAGGAGATTAGAAGTAATAGAAACAGAGAGAGAAAGAGATAGAGACAGACAAACAGAAAAAGAGAGAGAAATAAGAGATGAGCGAAAGATAGACAAAGAGAGAGATAAAGGGAGCAAAAAGAGATGATCGAGAGAAAGACATAGAAAAAGATAAAGATAGAGAGAGAAGAAAGATGAGCGAGAGAGAGAGAGAGAGAGAGAGAGAGATGAGAGATGAGCGAGAGAGATAGAGAAAGAAAAGAGATGAGAAAGATAGAGAGAAGAGAGATAGAGAGAAGAGAGATGAGCGAAAGACACAGAGAGAGAGAGAGAGAGAGAGAGAGAGAGAGAGAGAGACAAAGACAGACAAAGAAGAGTGATGAGTGAGAAAGAGACAGAGAGAGAGGTAGAGAGTGGGACACAGAAAAAGAGACAGAGAAATAAGAGAGATGAACGAGAGAGACAAAGAGACAGAGAGATGAGCGAGAGAGACAGAAAGAGAAGAGAGATGAGCTAAAGAGATAAAGAGAGAAAAGATATGAGAGAAGAGATAGATGAGTGAGAGACATACAGAGAGAGAGGGGGGAGAGATGACAGATGATAGAGAGAGAAGAGTGATGAGTAATAGAGAGAAAGAGAAGAGAGAAAGGAAGATGAAAAAATGGCTGAAAAGAGATAGATAAAGAAAAAGAGCGAAAAGATATAAACGAGAGAAAGACAGAGAGAGATAAAGAAAAGAGAGAGAAAAGAGATGGACGAGAGACACAGTGAGAGAGAGAGAGAGAGAAACAGACAGACAGAGAAGAGTGAGAAAGAGAAAGAGAAGAGAGACAGAGACATAGAGAGAAAGAGCGAGACAGACAGACAGAGAAGAGTGATGAATGAGAGAGAGAGAGAAATAGAAGAGAGACAGAGACAAAGAGACAGGATTGGGGGTTTTTGGTAACCCAAGCGGGAATGAAAAAAAAAATACCGGCCGAGGGGGGGGAGATTGGGGGTTACTAAAAATCAGGAACTAATTTATTATGGTAGAGGATAGGGAGCAACAGTAGTGGTGAAGGTGGTGGATAAGAGGTGATAGTGAATGAGATTAGTGGTGAAGTTGTGGTAGTGGTAAAGGAGATAGAGTAGCGGTGGTGGATGAGAGGTAATGGTAGTAGTAAAGTGGTGGCGATGGTGGTAGTAATGATAGTCGTAGAGGCGGAGTGACAACAATGGTAGTAGTTGTGGTAGTGGAATGTCATTTGCAGTAGTGGTGAATATGGTAGAGAATATGGGTGGTAAGAGAGAAATGAGTGAGAGACAGATAGAGAAGAGAGATAGAGACAGAGACAGAGACAGATTGATGAACGATAGAAAGACAAAGTGGTCACTAAAAGTGCATTTTCTTGTAGTGTCTCGATAAATCGAAGATAGCTTGGTAAATAAAGAAGAAGGAAGAGGGGAGTAAGCAAGGCGAACATAATGAGGGAAAGACAAATAGACAGGTAGATAGAGAGAAAAAGAGAGAGAGAAGAGTGATGAGTGAGAGAGAGAGAGAGAGAGAGAGAGAGAGACAGAAAAAGAGAGAGAAACAAGAGATGAGCGAGAGATAGACAAAAAGAGAGAGAAAGAGAACAAAAAGAGATGAACGAGAGAAAGACATAGAGAGAGAAGAAAAATGAGCGAGAGAGATATCTAGAAATGAGCGAGAGAGACATAGAGAGAAAAGAGCTGAGAGAGATAGAGAGAAGAGAGATGAGGGAGAGAGAGATAAAGAGAAGAGAGATGAGTGAGAGAGGTAGAGAGAGAAAAAAGATGAGAGAGATAGAGAGAAGACAGATGTGAGAGAGAGAGAGAGAGAGAGAGAGACAGATAGACAGACAGAGAAGAGTGATGAGTTAAAGAGAGAAAGAGAAGAGAGAGAGACAAAGAGAGAAAAAGATAGAGAGTGAGAGATAGAAAAAGAGACAGAGAGAGAAGAGAGATGAACGAGAGAGATAGAGAGAAGAGAGATGAACGAAAGAGACAGAGAGAGAAAAGAGATGAGAGAAGAGATAGATGAGTGAGAGACACACAGAGAGAAAAAGAGACAAATAGACAGACAGACAGAGAAGAGTAATGAGTGAAAGAGAAGAGAGAGTGGAAGATGAAAAATGAGTGAAAAGAGATAGAGAGAGGGGTAAGAAGAGATTAGGGATTTTTGGTTTTGGGCAGGGTAGTTTGAGATTGAGGATTTTTTGTTTGGGTTGGGGGGATTACAGAACGGGAATGGAAAAAAAAAAAATGGAGGGGAATGGGAAAAAAAGGGGGGGAAACATAGCGGGAATAAAAAAAAAATTTGGTCACAAATGAAATTTAAATAACAAAACATGGTTTAACCTTTTTTTTTTGTGATGGGGGTTGCTGTCGCCAAAAAAATTTATTTTTTAATAAAAAAGTCACTATTTTTTTTAATCAAAAAGTCACATTTTTTTGCGACGACAAGTTGTGCCATCTCAAAAAGGCACATTTTTCGCGACAGCAAGTTGTACCGTCTCAAAAAATCATATATATTTTTTTTTGCGACGACAAGCTGTGTTGTCTCAAAATGGCACATTTTTTGCGGCAGCAAGTTGTGCCGTCTCAAAAAGTCATATTTTTTGCGACGGCAAATTGTGCCGTCTCAAAAGGTCACATTTTTCGCGACGGCAAGTTGTACCGTCTCAAAAAGTCACATTTTTTTTTTGCGACAACAAGTTGTGCTGTCTCAAAAAGGCACATTTTTTCCGACGGCAAATTGTGCCGTCTCAAAAGGTCACATTTTTTGCAACGGCAAGTTGTGCCGTCTCAAAAAGTCACATTTTTTGCGACGGCAAGTTGTGCTGTCACAAAAAATGACTTTTTGCGACGGCAAATGTGCCGTCGCAAAAAGTTCCGTCTCATAAGCCCACTTTTCTTGTAGTGTATGCTATATGTGTTAGTGGTTATGAGATATGTAGGTAATTGTTATGAGCAAAGTGGTGTCAAAGGGTGTTTGGTTATGCTATATGTGTTAATGGTTATGAGATATGTGGGTAATTGTTATGAGCAAAGTGGTGTCAAAGGGTGTGGTTATGCTATATGTATTAATGGTTATGAGTTATGAGATATTGGTTATGTGACTGGTGGTTGTGAGATTTGTAATGTTGGTTATTAGACATGTGACTAGTAGTTATAAGATATGTGATATTGGTTATGATCAAAGTGATGTGGTTATGAGCAAAAAGGTATTAATTATAAGATATGTGATTAGTGGTTATGAGATATGTGATATTGGTTATGACAAAAAGGTGTTGGTTACGAGATATGTGATGTTGGTTATGACTCAAAGGGATTGGTTATGAGATGTGGTTATGATGTATGTGGATAGTAGTTATGAAAAATGTGATCAATAGTTATGAGATATGTGATATTTGTTATGATCAAAGTGGTGTTGGTTATGAGATATGTGATTATGATTATGAAATATGTGATATTAGTTATGAACAAAATGGTGTTGGTGATGAGATGTGGTTATGAAATATGTGATATTAGTTATGAACAAAATGGTGTTGGTTATGAGATGTAGTTATAGCTAAGTTATGATCAATTTGATTATAGTTATGAAGAAATATGATTTTAGCTCATAACTATAAAAAGTGACCTGTTTAGTAGGTCACTTTTAATAATGTGGCTCAATCCTAACCATTGATTTTATATGTACCGTACATTTTTTGTACAAAATGTACTATAGACTTTCCCTCAAATAAATACAAGTAATCTTTGAAAATATGAAGAATATAAACACAGATTTAGTATTAATCATAACACTGATAAAGAAACAAATTCCATAAAATAATACCATATCAAGAGAACCAATATCCAGAGAACCAGAAATACTGACAAACAAATTATATAAATCTAGAAACGAAAACAAATTTGAGCGAGATTTGTGTTGGACACAATTTAAAAAAAAAAAACCATCAACATTTATGGATTCTATTACTAGTGAATAAAATCAGACAATACTGAAAGTTTTACTCTAAACAAGAAACATATTATTCAAAAAAACGATTTGCAAAAAATTAATTTAACCAAAAGAATTAATCGGTATCACTACATATAGGGAAAATTATGTCTTAAAATTGTAGAAAAAATATTTTCGGTAAAATCAATTTAATGCAAATAAATAATCAAATAAAACACAAGAAATTTCTAACAAAAAATTTGTAAATTTTATACACATTGTGACCGAGGCCAATGTTTAAACTCTGTGTCTTTAGGATAGAATTTCGCCCTCGCCTCTGGTACTTGCGATTAATGGACATCCTGCCTCCAGCATACAACGATCACTCCACACAGAAATTACACAACTTTCTATGTGTACAGCGAATCAATTTGTGCCATGCACTCTTTCTTATATACTCGACTAGACATAATGTATGAATCCTAAAACAAACCTTAATTTATGCATCAAAGCCATGGAATGAGATGGTATTTATAGAAGTACTTGTGACCTTCAGAATGGTCATGTCTCTTGGGTTCATACTCTTTCATACGAATAGACACCATGAAGGATTGCATCCTTTCATTCAAATGGAGTCAATTCCCATTCGTTTCTAAAATTTTCCAACACCTATATTCCAAATGTTTATCAAAATCAACCTAAAACAAAAGAAACTATTATTTTTTTAGAAATATTTAAAGTTTAAAAAAAAAAAAAAAAAAAAAAAACTAGTAGAATTTTTTAATATAATTTTTTTAAAAATACTTTTTGCAAATTTAGTCTTACAATGTTTTTGTTCAAATTCATCAACTTCACATTTAAACCAACTTCAAACCAATGTGTTGAGATGGAAAATGGAGCTGCTTGTATTAATGTCCAGAAAATGATTTTTGGGTTAGTAAGCACCATAGATTGTTTCTTGGATTAGCGCACCGACAATACCAAGTCTGACAAATCATTTCACAAATGAAATTTAGAATTGTGGCTAATACATGACCATGCGTTAACTTTAAACAATTGAATTATAAGACTGAGTAACCTTGAAAATTGTCGTTGATCATTGGTAGGTATGCTTCTCACATAGGGTTCAACTTTTGAGACAAGGCCGCAAAAAAGAAATTTCTTCGTAGTCTCAGCGTGACCTAGGAGGGGACTAGTCGATGTGCACGTAAATTCTTACCATTGAACCCAAAAAAAAAAAAAAAAAATTATAAGATTTAGTGACATGTTTTGGTCTAGTAAAAGACATAACACGATTATTAGAGAAAAATTAATGCGGAAAGTTCTTATCCAAGTCTTTTAAGCCTTTTTTGCTTGGAAAAATATCCTTGTGCAACAAAAAATTAAATAAATAAATATATAAAATAAAAATTCCTTATCCAAAGTCAGCAAAATTTTAAAGCTCTATACATCAATACTTTTCCATGAATGCAAATGACTCAGTCAGAGGGTTCAAGCTTCTTGGAGAAGCTAAGCTTGGATGCAATCCCTCCATACACGTGTATGGAGGATACAGTCTGTGTCCTCCAGCTGGCACAGCTGGCATCCATTCAGTCTGACAAAACAGGAGGAAAGGTGCCAACCAGAAAAGGTGGTCGGCTTGCTACTTTTAGTGGTCGGCCGACCACCCAAAGTGGTCTCCCAGAAAAAAAGTGGTCAGCAGGGACAATTGGTGGCCTCCACACTAAAAACAAGCCAATGGTGTGGTGGGAGACTAGTAAATGTGGCCCAAAGACCAAGAAAAACCAGTTTCCCGACCAGAACACCGGCTGGCGAGAGGAAAAGTGGTCTCCAAGGATAAAAGCTAGTCTCTCACCCTTGTACCACTTCCCAAACAAGGAAAGTAAGGTTTGTACCCAAGACAAACCAAAACGGATGCAAGACGAGGGTTCGGGAGGCAAGACGCTCGGCCGGGAGCCCCGAAAACTAGCTGCCGAGCATCAAAAGTGGCGTACAGCCACAAAAGTGGTCTCCAGGACCACAGTGTCCCTCTAGACAGAGGAAACAAGGTGTGTTCCAAAAATCGAGCCAAACGGAGAATGTTAAGCAGTCCCAAGCCGAAGCGCACGGCCGACAGCTCCGAAAACTGGAAACTAGTCTCCAAATGGGAACAGTGGCCTACGACCACAGAAAGTAGCCTACGACCACTAAGAGATGGTCTACAAGACCTCTCCCTCCCTCCGGGAAGAGAAAACAAGACTTGGTCCGCGGATCGAGTCAAAGCACAAAGAGTTCAGAGGCCCGAAGGCAAGGCTCTCAGCCGAAACTCCGAAACCTCTAAACGAACACAACATGCACCATCACTGAGTGCTCAATCGATGACGTTTGAGTCTTAAGGACGGTAAAAAATGGGGTGTCTACACTTATCCTCACCTTAATCTCATCCATACACTACTACCTACGTTTAACCCCAGCATATACATCACCCCAGTCCATCTACCTAAGCTAAAGGTGTTCATTCTTGAAAGTATCGATTTGTGCATGATGGATACACCTAATCTGGTTCGGGTACGCCAAGAGCGCCAAATGGCCAAATCCACTATTGCTGATATATTGGAAATGATTGAAGACCTTCAAGGAACGGTGGCAGATTTAACATTTGGGTTTCAATCCTGTCAAAAAGCTCTCCAATCTTAGGGAAAACTATAGTTGAAAAGGGCCAACCCGAAACTATCTCAAGCCTAGGTGATGACATATCAACAACAAATGGGTCTCACTTTGATATAGCCACCTAATCCCTTGGCCAAGCTAAAGCAAGTGGCAAGAACAAGGCTGGGGCAGGTATTGATCCATATGTACATCTTTGATGGACTATTGAGGCTTTGAAGGTCAAAGGGTTGAACAAGCAGTAAATGCTCGCAGTTGTTGCAAAGACTGTGGATGACACTTTTATCACTCAGGTTGGGAGCATTTTGAATCAGGGGGCAAACAATGAAAAGGGATGCTTTATAAAAAATACTCATCCTGATTCCAGTCCCAAGCCCATGAATACCCGGCCAACACCCGCCAACCCATTCGCCAATATTTCCAAAACTAGTGCTCTCTGCTCTTAAAAACAAACCTTCGCCTAGCCCCATATGAGCTTAACCTGTGCATTGAAGGTGCTGATAGAGAAAGGGTATCTCAAACAGCTCAATCTTGGACCTCTCCCTAATCCTCTCCCACCTAGACATGACCCTACCCAATATTGCACATTCCATCAGCAGTACGGTCACCATACTAATCGTTGCTTTTGCCTTTGCCACGAAATTCAAGACCTAATTGACCATAAGATCATCACCCCACCTGCAAATCCCAAAGCTGTTAATAAACCTCTCCTTGACCGCAATAGATTGACATCCCCACAACATAAATCCCATCCAAGGCTTGCCAACAACCAACCTTGACCTTAGCTAGCTTGGTCAAAGAGATGTGTGGGGATAATCAGGGCAATTGTGAGGCTCAATCTATGAGACTTAGTTTAAAAGTCTAAAATCAATCCTGTTGGGTGTAGATGTTAGTATTGCTGAATGGAAGGCTGGTTTGAACCTTCCCGTAGGCTACTTAAAGTTTTTTTTTTTTTTTTTTGAATTATGCAAATGGATTTGGAGAATGAAAACCCCTTTTGTCTTCAGGGTGCTGATTTTGTTTTGAGTTGTGTCCTGTAAATAGTTGAGTTGTGAGTTTATTTTCTTTGTCTTTTCTCGCATTGTTACGTTAGTTGAGTCTTTTCCTTTGAGTCGCTTTCGTGTACCCTCAGGTCTTCATCTTTATAAGAAAGTATGAGTCAAGTTTTTGATCATTTTGTCGTGCCTACAGTAATGCATGTGTGACTTTTTAAAAATAGAAAATCTTTGAATTTTTGTTTTTGAATGAGATTCTGTTAATAAGCTCAAGTATTAAGAAGTATCCCCAAAATGGTTTGAGTGGATTTTGAATTATCAACAGAAAGTCCTTCATGATCTCAAAAGTTTAAGCTGCTTCTTCAGCTGTTTCTTTTGCGAAATTGACAAAGATAGATTCAGAATTGTGCATGGTATTCTGCACTGTCCTGGGATTCTCTTCACCTTTGGGCGATCATTTTGGCAAGCACAAGATGGCTTTCAGACCTCACAATTATAGAATTTCTTCCCCTGCTGTTTTCATTACTTCAAAAGGAAATGTATAAAAGAAACCAGAAAGAATAAAAGAAAAGAGAAAGGAAAAAGAAAAGAAACCAAAAGAGGAGAAAAAGAGAAGAGAAAAGAAAAAGAAAAAAAAATAAAAAAGAAGAATAGAAAAAAAGAAAAAAAGAAAAAAATAAGAAAGGAAAAAAGAAAGAAGTCAACTACCAATCTAGGGGTATTCATTGGATTGAAATCCAATCAATTGTGAAGAAATGAATTGTTGTTTGAATTCGGGAAAGCCAATGTGAGAAAGTACCATGAGAAGAACCAACTCTGAAAATGAAGCAAAAGAAAGGAAGATGACATGCATAAGGGAATGGAGAACCGATCTCAAATCAAGGTGAAGCCAATTCCAGTGTTGAGGCAAGGATGACTATTGATCAAATTCACCAAAAATGTTGTAAAGCTATCCTTGAGAGGCTCACTAGGTTGAAAACCCAAAAGGGCGACCTAGGAAAAAGTTAGAGCATGAAAAATGGTTGATCAAATAAATAGAGCTCGCAAGGTTGAAAACCTCGAAGGGGCGACTTTGGCAAAAGTTAGAGCACAAAAGGAGAGTGTCAACACCCGAGTGAACCTCAGCCAAGAACTACGTTGACCTGATTCCCATTCTTGGGATACGTAGGCAGCTTTATCCTGTAGTTCGGTCTCAACCATATCCATCTTGTTCGTCTCGACCCAATCATCTAGCCCGATTCACGTCGTCAGCTTCACATCAAGCCATGAGCTACACCGATTGTTGTGCATATCACATACTTGCATTGGGTAAGAAAGAACTAGCTTGAATCAACAAGTGGAGCAATTTTTAATACTTGAACTTATCAATAGAATCTCTATCTTGAGCAACAAATAAATCAAAACTCGGGGTTTTACAAAATTGAGTTTTAAAGGGAGCATGAGTAATACTAGGGGCACTATGAATGATCAGTCACCTTGAGTCTTTTTCTACTTTTAGGTCAGTTGTGAGTTCTGTTGTGTTGTGCTGGGTGTGTGTCGCTCAAAAGCTCTCTTCATTGAGTCACCATAGTGTGTGTGTCGCTCAAAAGCGCTCTTTATCGAGTCACCATAGCGTGTGTGTCGCTCAAAAGCGCTCTTCATCGAGTCACCATAACGTGTCGTTGCTCAAGTCTAACAGAATGGCATGGTCAAAATTTCATACATAGATGTTCGCTCCGAACTCAAAAACAAGTCCATGTGTGTGGAATTCATAAACAAATTGAGAGTGCCCATACAAGGGGCATCACATTCATGATCATTGCAAAGTGTATATGAGGAATCTGTTATTGCTTTGAAGGGAACTGGAGTAAGTTCTCAACATGCTAGGATAGAAGAGAAGCACGAGTCTTATTGGTTAGCAACCGTTCCAGGATCTGATGATCCCCATCATACGTGCCTGCATAATGTTGAAAAAGGTGGCCAGTGACTGGACACTAGGGGCACTTTTCAGTACATCTGATCAGGCCATCCATCGAGCAAGGAGCATGACCCCAACCGGTCGCCAATGACTGGACACTACGGGCAATTTTTAGTTCATCTGATCAAGTCATCAATTGAACAAAGAGTATGAACCCAACCTTTCTCTCAATCCGCTAAAAGCCATTTGTTGGGCACTTTCCCCTGGATTAGGGTGGGCTCATCCCCATGATGATTTTGATATGATTTAGCTTTCGAAAGTTGTCTCTGACCATTTTAAAACTCTCTTGGGATTGTGTAACAGGTTCGCGGGGGGACCTCGCTACAGCTCGGACTCGATTTGTGTCACGGTTCTTAATCTTGAACCAAAGAGTCCAAATCCGGCAAATCGTTTTGAGAAAACAGATTTTTGAAAGAAGTGCCAAACATGGACTGCTTTTGCGAATCTGAGTCGCCACCTAAATATTTTATTTTTGGAAAATTTAGGAAACCTTGACTCGTTGCCTAAGGCCACGTGTCCGGCTATCACCAAAGTTGCCTCGGCTCGGGAACTTGGGTACGATTGGGAAGGTCACTGTGAGCATTCTTCGCCCGATCAAAGATCGGCCTCTAATAACCATGATATCTAGTTTTGAAAACATTGTGTGCTCTTATTCCGGTTATTAGCCTAGATTTACTATGTGATGCGCACAGCATACAAGTATAGACCGGGTCGCCTGAATTGGAACAAAACATTTCATGTTTGTTTTTGAAAATGGTTTGATGGTGCTACTCGCAAGTAGGCTAAGACGTGGATTTGCCACCCTCAGGTGGGCTTAGAAAACATGATTTTGCCACTATCTAGTGGGCTTAAAACACACAGTCAATGATTTGTTCCAATCCAAATAACCCGACCTTCACTCACAGACATTCAAGCAGTTATATTACATAAGCAGTTAGCCTCATGGTAAGCATGCTATTCATGACAGTCACTCACACGCATGCAAGGATACTAAAGCATAAAACTCACCGAGTACTCTAACCCAAAACAGAAGCTAATTAGAAATCCATGCATGATCCTAACTATACAAAAATGCCTAATGCAACACATGCAAAAATGCAACTATAGCAGGCTCGGCTATTCTAAACATGGTGTATGGAATGCTACAGCTAACATGTATTCAACTTGGAATTGAAATACGAATGCAGTTTGTATGATGCGCCGAGCCCGGTGCATGCAAGACAGATGAATGAATGCAAACATGCTATCATACTGTTATACAAATTGAAACATGCCCTAATCTAACCATCACAAGCGGGTAAATAAAAGGGAAGAAAGACGTGGGGTTGGAAGACATACATCACACACATGCACACTTATTACAATTATGCCCTCGCGTAGAGGGTCCGAATAATATACAGTCCCAAATAGTATAGTCCAAATATGTACAAAAATCCTAATTAATTACCCAATTAACTAAGAAAACAATAAACTGGTATGCAAGCCAGGGACTGCCTTGATTCCTCTTCAGATGATGAATGATGCATATCTGGGCTGCCTTTGCGCGGAAATCCACTGTGATGCCCCAATTAGCCTCTATTTTGCAATAGTTTTTGGAAAGCGCTAAGCCGGGAAGGCGATTCTTGATTTCTTTGCAGAGAGAGCAAGAAAGGGGCATGGCAATGTATTTTCACAAATGTATGCATGCCTCAATCCTCGTGCCACCAATCACGCATCTCGATGCATGATGGCCGAGGAATCGAATTGCACTACTCAATATAGAATGAATGCACATGAAAACTCAACTAAAACCTAACTCCATCATGGATAATCCGGAATTAATGGTGGTCGGGAATTGAGACACGTTCCGTCACTCGGTCTGAAGCGAACCTCGTTTCCGTGCTCAAGACTAACTCCTATCCCAAACACAATGCAATATGCATGACATGCATGAATGCAAACTAAGATACAACCTAACATGCACAATGCTATGAAATGGCATACGCGATACACGAGGTAACATGGCATACATAATGCGCTAACATACAGCCTAGCATACACAATGCTATGAAATGAAATGGCATACACAATGCAATATGGACTTACACCAACATGAGTGGACCTCAGCCGCACTTACATAAGAGGCCATTAGATGAAAATGAGACAACTCGAGATGCGTGCACGCGTGCATGCAAACCGAGGACCGACCCTAAGGCACGAAATGCCACTCTAACAAGACATGGAAAAACATGGAATAGGGCATACTAGCATACAAATTTCAGCAGCAAAAAGTGAAGCAAAACAGCCCCGAAACATGGCAAAATGACACCCGATGCATGAAATGAATCATGAAACATGAAATTAGGCGCATGAAATGACCTATGGCTATGCAATGCATGCATTATTTGAACATTAAGTATGAAGAAAGAATCAAGACAGCCCCAAAAAAAGCATATTTATAGTTTTAAGCAAGGCCAAACAGTGAACAAAAATGGGGCTAAGCTAGCATGCAAAAATGGCCCCGAAAAAGAGATAATGAAGCAAGTAACAGCTTCAGGCCCTAAACAGAGAAGGGCCCTTCTATAATGTTGAAGAGGGACCCAAAATATGATATTTTACAGTTTATGACAAGCCACAAAAATATACACAAGTATGGCTAAACTATGATGCAAGAAATGGGCCAAAAGGGAGACAAAGAAGGAAGTGATGGCTGTCGGCCCCAAACAGATGAGGGCCCTTCAACAATGTTGAAGAGAGGCCCAAAATATGACCTTTTACAGTTTATGATCAAACCCAAAACAATGCACAAGCATGCTTAAAATACTATGCAAAATAAGGCCTAAAAAAGAGGTTTAAACACAAAGTATAAAAAGGATGCCTCAAACAGTAAAAGACCCTTAATGAAACATGAATAGGGGGTCAAAATAAGTCCATTTATAGTTCGGACCAGAGCCCAAAAACAGAAGCACAAGAGGCTAACAAATCATGCAAAAAATAAGGCCAAAAGAGGGATATAAAGGAAAGTGGAAAATGGAAGCCTCAAACAGTGATGAGCCCTTAAACAATGTTGAAAAAGGGCTCAAAATAAGCCACTTTATAGTTTATGACAGAGCTCCAAAAAGTTTATACATAGGCCAAAAATACTACACAATAAATAGGCATACAAGAGAGGTAAAGAAGTAAGTGAAAAAAGGAAGTCTCAAACAGTGAAAGGCCCTTAAACAAACATGAAAAAGAGCTCAAAAAAATTCTATTTTCAGTTAGGGTCGGAGCCCAAAAGTGTAAGAAAGAATGGCTAAGAAAGCATGCAAAAATGAACTCAAAAGAGGGGAAAAATGACTTACCCTTGTAGACCAATCTTTGACAACCTCTTGGCACAAGAAATGGTGCTCCTCAGCTCTGGAAAGCAGCTCCAAGTGGCTGGAATGGAGGTGGTGGTGTGGTGCTAGGTGGTGGTGTAGAAACTTAAGGGTTTTGAGGGTTAGGATGTAGAGAGGGAGAGATACAACATATGAGGCTCAAAGAAAAAATTTCTAACCTCCCAAAACCAGCTGGGAGTGCTGGTTATATAGACGAAAAGGGTGGAAAAGAGGGGGAAAAATGGGGGGGGGGGGGAAACAATTCAAGTTTCCCCCCAAAAGGCCAATAAGGCCTAGAGGAAAACAAAATTCATTTTTAGGACACATTTGGGGAGGGGGTTATGGCCGGCTAGCTAAAAAGGGCAAAAAAGTCATTTCACCAGCTAGGTGGCTGGCCTGCTAGGTTTTCTGGCCGGCCTGCTACTTTCAAGATAAAAAAATGGGCTGCCGTAAAGAAATGTGGCCGGTGGGTGATTGGGAAGTCCAATGGTGGCCATTCAAGTGTCCAAATTGAAGCCCCGGAAGTTATATTTCCAATGGCGCAAACCTTGCATTAAAATTCTTCCTGTGGAAAAAGTTATGCCAGTTTCCGTGAAGCCGCGCAGATTCGGTCCCAACCAGAGTGATGCCCTACTTCAATCAACCATATCTCCCCTATCCGGAATTGGATTTAGGAGATTCTTGAGTGCAAAATGAGGCCCTGGGAGTAAGCTTTCCAACGGTGGTGGCCTCATAGCTTGATTCCAAGTATGTGAATGAATAGGCCCGATTCAGGCATAATTTTCAATTCTCTTAACGATTCTTGCCCATTTTCTTCCCCAGCTGGATTTCTTCCTTCTTCTCCTCTTTTCTTCAACTTCAAACCCCTAAGTAAGGTATTTTGAAAGATTTTTCAAAGATTTCATCTCTCTTTCATTCATTTCCACTTTGTCCTTGCTTTCGGTTTCAAAAGCTTAACTTTTAACAAAATGCGAGCGTCGAACATCGTAGGAACTTTATTTCAAAAACGTTTTTGAAATAGAGGGTTTAAAGACAAAAATCTTTTGATCAAGATCGTTTTGATCCAGAACAGGGGTATGAAGTTGAGATTTGACTCTCTCTTTGCCGAAGAAATTGCACCTTTCCCCTGCACACCTTTCTCCACCAAGTAAACCATCAGTCACGTCCAAGTCTTAAAGGTAGTCAAAAATGGGGTGTCTGATTTGCCCTCTTTGTGAACTTCGGAAGTCAAGTGGCGGAGTGAATGTCAAAGCCCAGAGACAACCCATTTTTGAAAAGGCCAAAGACTTGGACAAACAAACAAAATATAGATAAATAAATGGTTGTGCCCGCAGGCTGCCTACATATCCCCTTGCAAGGAATCAAACCAGCGTAGTTCAGGGGCAGGATGCAAAATGATATGCAGGAAGATTTTGATGATTGGACTTATACGCTACGCGAAGCCGGTTTGAAGATTGGACTTATACGCTACGCGAAGCCGGTTTGAAAATTGGACTTATACGCTACGCGAAGCCGGTTTGAAAATTGGACTTACACGCTACGCGAAGCCGGATATCACTCATGACCATGCAAAGAGAGCTGTAATGAAGCAATTATGCAAAATAAATGCAACTTTTTAAGCGAATGCTAGGCAAGCAAGTAAACTCGAACCAAACTATACCTTATGCAGAAAGGATGTAAGAAAATTATGGAATCTTCACGAACATGTGCGATAAATACACAAAGGTGAATGAAGTGTGTGATTGATGCATGAAGCGAACGTGTGTGATAGATACACAAAGCGAACGTGTGATAGATACACAAAGTGAAACGAGTGTGATGGATACACTATATGAAGCAAAGTGTGATGGATACACTAGGTGAGTGTGTGATAGACACACAAAGCAAGCGTGTGATAGATACACAAAGTGAAACGAGTGTGATGGATACACTAAAGGTGAACACAAAGTGTGATAGATGCACTTAGTGAACAAAGTATGATTGATATACTGAATGTGAACACGAAGTGTGATAGATGCACTTAGTGAACAAGTATGATAGATATACTAAAGGTGAACATGAAGTGTGATAGATGCACTTAGTGAACAGGTGTGATGGACACACTAAAGATGAACACAAAGTGTGATAGATGCACTTAGTGAACAAGTATGATAGATATACTAAATCAATGAAGTGTGATTGATACACTAAAAGTGAACACGAAGTGTGATAGATGCACTAAGTGAACAGAGTGTGATTGATACACTAAAAGCGAACACAAAGTGTGATAGATGCACTAAGTGAACAGAGTGTGATAGATATACTGAATGTGAACACGAAGTGTGATAGATGCACTTAGTGAACAAGTATGATAGATATACTGAATGTGAACATGAAGTGTGATAGATACACTTAGTGATCAAGTGTGATGGATACACTAAAGGTGAAGTGTGATTGATACACAAAAGTGAATATGTGCATGATAGATACACAAAATGAGAAATGTGTGTGATAGATGCAGAAAATGAGAATATGTGTGATAAATACATAAAATGAGAATGTGTGATTGATACACAAAATGAGAATGTGTGATTGATACACTAAATGAGAATGTGTGATTGATACACTAAGTGAATGAAGTGTGATTGATACACTAAATAAATGATCTCAAACGGAACTTCTTTGAATGAACCGTACATACAATATCGTGCATGAATGAGAAAGAAACTTGAGAGGTACAATGCAATACAATGCACGATGCAATAAACAAGCATAGCGGCGCTTTAGAAAGCACCTCATGGGGTGAGTGGCGATGAACTGTTCTACTCTGACGGGGATCTCCCCTCGTGCTCTTCGAACACTTACCTTCAACTCGCAGTACAAAGGCTCTGAAATACTGACAAGGGTTCTTCATGTAGAACACTTTGGATGCTGCCTTTCTTCCTGATCATATTCACAACTTTCCCTATTCTCTAACGGGGTGACAGACTAGGTTGGTTCAGTATCCAGAATTGAGGTGCATACACGCTATCTCAACCTATGGGGCTTCCATACAGATTTCAAGTCGAGGACACGCCCCTAGGTATTTAAACCAAACTTTAGTCCCGGAAATCCCGAACCTTTACGTTCTAGGCATTAGCCATTCGAACTCTAGTTTCCACCGTCGCAGTTGGTCTCCTAGGAACTCATTGCGAACCCAGCCAAGATGACCCTGGCAAGGAACTGGTACTTAGAGAGAGCATTTCTGATTGCCATTCTGGCTTGAGGCAGACTTGATCTTGAGCTTGAGGTAGAGGCACACTCATACTTCGGAGCATTGACAAGGCCTGACAAGGTGCATACGGAATGCGATCTCGGAGCTTACTGAAGTTGGAACAAACTCAGATGCCCGATATTTTCCTCTTTTGCTTTTGCTTTGCATTCCGGAACCATTATAGCTTCAGATAGGTCCTGGTTCCACTGTTCTCACATGACTTGGGTTGAACCCTGCGGTTTTATGAAAGAACAAATTCTGTTTTGCACAAATGTGGAGAAGCGGACGCGGCACTTTCGGAGCACAAAAGCGATTTTATTTTTGAAATTGAGAGATGAATTTTTCGACTGTATTGAGCCTCTGTTGAGCGAGCAAAACGACTCAACAAGGAAATAAAAGCCACACAACCGGACACATCAAGTAACACTCAAAGCGACTCAAAACAAGAATCGAGATAAAACAAAAGACACGACACTCAGGGCGTGCACAGGGAACTGTTTCACGGGTAGTGTTTCCACCCTTTCTCATTTGTGATTCTCACATCACTCTGGCACTCAATCTCTTGTTTTCTGAAAAAGCCCTTTTCTCACTTTTTTTTCTCATCGCACATCTCTCTATTCTTCAATCTCTCATTTTTCAATCCCTCCCCTGGGTGGTTGATGGATAAACAGGAAGTTGCGGGCTCTTGCCCCTAGCATCTTTGCTAGATTCTCTTTTTTTCTGCTCACTAGTGAATTCCTCCCATAGAAGGTTGCTTCTGGCGGGTGTGTAGCAAATCTGCACTAACACCGGTTGATGATGCTTTGCTGGGGAGTTTGGATGTGATAAGATCTGTCCAGATGATGGAGTGGAATATCTTGCCCCATTTCAGTTCGTGCTTCGCACTTGGCTTGATACCTCGTTGCTTGGAGGGTGAGAGAGCTTTCAGCCCTTTGTTGTGCCCTCTTCTGGCGAATACGGTGCCCTTTCCGGCAAGTAGAGTGCCCTTTCTAGCAAGTATTTTGACAAAGGGGAAAAGACAGAACACCTAACTCAACTGTGCCCCTAGTTCATTATTTTGACCATTTTTGTTTTGATTTTTCTACTAAAACAATTTTAACCAAAATGAGAGTTAGATTAACGAGCTTGTTCGATTTTCTGATTCAAAATCATGCAAGTTAGGTTATGAGCACTGAAAATTTTCCTTTTTTGGGTCCAGGAAAAGGGTCCAGTTTTGGAAAAAATGGAATAGTTTTTGAGAGAAAATCAGTCAACCTCAGTAAAAATTCTTAAAAACTGTTTTTGTAATCGGCCACTGCTCAACGAGCATAGAACCCACTCTCGAGATGCACAACCTCAAATTCGAAGAAAAATTGCCCCTTACTTGAAGAGAACTGCATGGCAACGGAAAGTTGCCCCTTGTTTGAACGACACCGCGGCACATTGAATGGCAACAGAAAGTTGCCCCTTGTTTGAATGGCACCGCATCGCATTGTAGTCAGTCCTCAGAGTGACAAACACAACCAAATCCTCAGATACAGAGAAGGCAAAGATGATCAAAACCATTACATGGGCACAATCAAATTGAAGTGTTTTACGGCTGGACTTCAGAATGAAGTTGCCTACGTATCCCAAAGATGGGAATCAAGCCTTACATAGTTCGGGGTTAAGGTACACTCGGGTATTAACCTCTCCTTTTATGCTCTAACTTTTGCCAAGGCGCCCATTGCAAGTTTTCAACCTTGCAAGCTTTGTTTTTCTTTTCTTTTCATTCTTTTCTTTCTTTTTTTTCTTTTTGTTTTTTGTTCTTTTCTTTGCATTTTTCCTTTTTTTTTGTTCTTTTCTCATTTTCTTCTTTTTTTTTTTTTGTTCTTTTTCTTCTTGCTCTAACTTTTGCCTGGGTCGCCCTTCTGGGTTTTCGGCCCAGCGAGCCTCTCAAAGGGTAAAAGTGTAGCTTTGTCCATGCCAAACGGTTTTGAGATCCTGAAGTCATCTGAATCCAGGAAAATGACTGCTGTATTGATTCGCAGAAGGATCCATCTTTGGCTCTTTGAGCACATCGGACATTTTTGCCCCTAGTTCGAGGGGTGCTTTTGATTTAGCTTCGCAAGCTTCTTCTGATGAGGTCTGATCTTCTTGATCTAACTTTGGTGCCTCTCGTTTGAGGGCTGCTTCAAATCTGGCCACACAGGCCTCACATGGTGGTTGACCATTGAACATTCTGAATGTGAGTTCAAGGTTTGAAAGCAAGGGGTCGAGTCTCGAGGCTGAGAGCGATCCTAAGCTGCACAATCTCAAGAGCGATTCCACACATGTCTTTGTAGGACCGCGCAAAACATTTTTTGAAAGTTTTTAAGAAAGCGACAAAATCGCTCGCGCTGAAGACAGTGTAGAACCAATCTGGATCAAAGCTAGGGTCCTTTTCAGTACTCACACTAATAAGCATGATCTTAATCATTAAGGGCTTAGCACGCCTCTCTTTCTCTCAGTTTGATCAAAGTTTTGCAAATCCCGAGGAATTCCTCCCTCTTTGTTTTCACCACAGTGTTCAAAAAGTTTTGAAAAACTCAGGTCATTATAATGACTTCAAGGCACAAGAGAACAGGTGGAATGTGCTGCCATTTCATTCAAATCCCGGTACAACTAGCACTTGGCAGAAGCAAATGCGAGAGCGTGAAAATCACTGTTGTTTCGTTCATAACTATTGGCATAACTGGCTCCCTGGCAGAAACAGACTCAAAAGAAAACGAAGAGACAAACGCAAAACAAAATGGTGATGCCCGAGGTAACACCCCCGGAATCACCTGACTTTTTGTACAACAGGACTGACTCGATACAACAAGACAGACCCTTAATCAAAAAGATTGACTCAAGACAAAGAGACAGACTCAAAACAAAATTACAGAACTGACTCAACACCCAAGTCAGAAACTTCAAAACTAGCATTCGCAAATGCTCAAAACAGTGCGTGCCATTCCCACGTTTGGAGTAAACTGAGTGCCGCCCATAGGTGGTTCATCCCCCGATCACATAGTCACATTATCCCCCATAGGTTCACTGGTCGAGTGCCGATAGACTTTGCTGGACTGGCGCGGGGATGACCCTGTTGTCAAACAGATCTTGTACATCATGGCGCAGACGAAAGCAACTGTTAGTGTCATGACCGGTTTGTTGATGGTACGCATAGTACTTAGTATGATCATGTTTTGGAGGGAGAGGATCAGGTAGAGGTCGTTGTTCCAATGGTTTCAGATGTCCTTTTCGGATTAAGACCTCTAGAGCTTTTGACAAAGGCATATAGAGTGGGGTGAAAACCCTCTTGACTCGATGTGGGTATTTGGTTTTCTGTGAGCTACTTCCGGATGCACCGGTGAATGGAGTAGCCCTTTTTGATGTGGTGGTGGTGACCATGCCCACTTCATAAGATCTTGCAGTTGCATCACCGCTCGTGGTCGCATTCGAACTGTGGGAAAACGCCCGCCTAGGCTGCTCTTTCTCCTGGTCAATAAGGCCCTGCTTTATGGCATCCTCGATCTGTACTCCCATCTCATGCAAATTTGAAAAGGTAGGGAAGGGGAGCACGATCATTTTCTGCATTAGTTTGGGTTGGAGGTTGCGCACAACCATTCGTATTTGATCCTTGTCCGTTGGCCTAATGGTCATCATTGAGGCTTTGGCCCTCCAGCGGGCCATGAATTCTGAGAAGCTCTCTTTAGGCTCCTGCCTTGTCATCTCAAGATCACGGGTTGTGATCTCGATCTGGGTGTTGTATGAATATTGTGCGACGAAGGCCTCGGCCATCTCCTCGGCCGTTTCACTTTGAATCCTCCAATTTGGCGTGCGGATGGCGATACCCGGAGGTCTGCAAAAAAGGGAGAGCTTCTGTAATCTTGTCAAGCCCATCGGGCGCAGAACATCTGAAAACAAACTCAAGTGGACCATGGGATCTCCTGACCCGTCAAAACGGTCGATGTGAGGCATCTTGAACCTGTCCGGCAGTGTCACAGCTGCGTCGGCATACTCGTCCTCGATGTCCGGGATGGATTTTACCCCCTGGGATTTCTTGAACAACTTCTCAAGCTTGCTCAATTTCAATGCTGTAGGGTCGACCTCAGACTCGAAGGGTGAGTCCGGTAGATTGGTAGGTGTTTTGGATAGCTGGGGTAAGATCGGGGGCGGAGCTGCCCTTGTAGGAATGTCCGTACCTTCCTGGGTATTCTGAACATTCGCTGTCTCCCCAGGAATTGGAACTCCTGGTGGGGGAGGAGCTTGATGCGAAGCAGATGCTCCGTTTTGCAACCTAGTGATGAGCTCGGCCTGCTGGGCCATGATTGCAGCCTGTTGCTTGCAAAATTCTGCTTGGTGGACAGCGTCTTGCTGCATGAGTTTCATACTCTCTTGAAGCTGGCGCATCATTGCCTCTATCTCTGATGTATTCTGCTGATCCATTTGACTGACCGGTATATCTACCTCAGTGATAAAAACTGAGGCCTCAGCCTGACTGTTCCCTGGTGGGGTGGATAAGGGCCACTGATCTGGGAACTGCTGAACTGGTGATCCGTGCCTGCCCGTCCCTTTTTCCCTGCCTCTGGCAAAGGAATACTGATTGCCCTTGAACTGAATCTCTGACCTGACAAAGTCTATTAGCACAAACCCGGTGAACCTGGGGGATATTGGAGCCTTCTGAAACTATGGTTCCAAGACTACCCTAGCAAAAGAGAAAACAGACAGCACCTCAGCTCAACTTAACCAAAGCAGATACGAGCATAACAGGATGACTGTGCCCTCTACTGAATTCTGCCCCCAAAATTCCGCCTCAAAATTGATACCCTCGGGTAAAACTGAATCCCAAAATATTGAACTGGTGCCCGCAGGCCTGATGCCCAAACTTGTAAACTGATATATGCATTCCTGTAGAGACGCACTCTAAAAGCACATAACAGATAAGTGAGAGCCAAAACACCCCTATGGAGGGGTAGGGTTTCCCTGTCCTATTTTGTCAGGAGCTAGGGTTTCACTACGCACGCAGCGGTTTCAAACAACCTATATCGGGTAAGCAACCTGTCCTAGTTTGGAATGGTCACTACGGATTTTGATATGCACTAGGTCGAATGGTCAAAAAGGGTGCCCCGGTAAAACCGGGGTTTGTGTTCCCATACTGGCAGAGCCCATAACCGGTCAGCCTTATGGTCATGCCTTGACAAGACAAGCCTCCGGCAAACCTTTCAAGAATAGCAGATGGCAAACACGGTGTCCTAGGCGCACCAATGCAAATGCAATGCAAAGAAACACACAAGTGTAGTCAAAACCAGATATCATGAGTTCGAGTCAAGTTCTCTAAATCCCCAGCAGAGTCGCCAGAAACTGTAACAGCTTCGTGGGGGGACCTTGCTACAGCTCAGACTTGATTTGTGTCACGATTCTTAATCTTGAACCAAAGAGTCCAAATCCGGCAAATCGTTTTGAGAAAACAGATTTTTGAAAGAAGTGCCAAACATGGACTGCTTTGCCAGATACAGACTCGCCACCTAAATATTTTATTTTTGGGAAATTTAGGAAACCCTGACTCGTTTGCCTAAGGCCACGTGTCCGTCATCACCAAAGTTGCCTCAGCTCGGGAACTTGGGTACAATTGGGGAAGGTCACTTCGTGAGCACCCCTGCTCGCCCGATCAAAGATCGGCCTCTACTAACCATGATATCTAGTTTTGAAAACATTGTGTGCTCTTATTCCGGTTATTAGCCTAGATTTACTATGTGATGCGCACAGCATACAAGTATAGACCGGGTCGCCTGAATTGGAACAAAACATTTCATGTTTGTTTTTGAAAATGGTTTGATGGTGCTACTCGCAAGTAGGCTAAGACGTGGATTTGCCACCCTCAGGTGGGCTTAGAAAACATGATTTTGCCACTATCTAGTGGGCTTAAAACACACAGTCAATGATTTGTTCCAATCCAAATAACCCGACCTTCACCCACAGGCATTCAAGTAGTTATATCACATAAGCAGTTAGCCTCATGGTAAGCATGCTATTCATGGCAGTCACTCACACGCATGCAAGGATGCTAAAGCATAAAACTCACTGAGTACTCCAAGCCAAAACAGAAGCTAATTAGAAATCCATGCATGATCTTAACTATACAAAAATGCCTAATGCAACACATGCAAAAATGCAACTATAGCAGGCTCGGCTATTCTAAACATGGTGTATGGAATGCTACAGCTAACATGTATTCAACTTGGAATTGAAATACGAATGCAGTTTGTATGATGCGCCGAGCCCGGTGCATGCAAGACAGATGAATGAATGCAAACATGCTATCATACTGTTATGCAAATTGAAACATGCCCTAATCTAACCATCATAAGCGGGTAAATAAAAGGGAAGAAAGACATGGGGTTGGAAGACATACATCACACACACGCACACTTATTACAATTATGCTCTCGCGCAGAGGGTCCGAATAATATACAGTCCCAAATAGTACAGTCCAAATAAATAATACAGTCCAAATATGTACAAAAATCCTAATTAATTACCCAATTAACTAAGAAAACAATAAACTGGTATGCAAGCCAGGGACTGCCTTGATTCCTCTTCAGATGATGAATGATGCATATCCGGGCTGCCTTTGCGCGGAAATCCACTGTGATGCCCCAATTAGCCTCTATTTTGCAATAGTTTTTGGAAAGCGCGCCAAGCCCCGGAAGACTGCTGATTCTTGATTTGCTGCAACAGAGAGCAAGAAAGGGGCATGGCAATGTATTTTCATAAATGTATGCATGTCTCGATCCTCGTGCCACCAATCACGCATCTCGATGCATGATGGCCGAAGAATCGAATTGCACTACTCAATATAGAATGAATGCACATGAAAACTCAACTAAAACCTAACTCCATCATGGATAATCCGGAGTGTCGTTGATTGGGGAATTGAGACACGTTCCGTTACTCGGAGTACGAAACGTACCTCGTTTCCCATGCTCGGGCTAACTCCTATCCCAAACATAATGCAATATGCATGACATGCATGAATGCAAACTAAGATACAACCTAACATGCAGAATGCTATGAAATGGCATACGCGATACACGAGGTAACATGGCATACACAATGCGCTAACATACAGCCTAACATACACAATGCTATGGAATGAAATGGCATACACAATGCAATATGGACTTACACCAACGTGAGTGGACCTCAGCCGCACTCACATAAGAGGCCATTAGATGAAAATGAGACAACTCGAGATGCGTGCACGCGTGCACGCAAACTGAGGACCGATCCTAAGGCACGAAATGCCACTCTAACAAGACATGGAAAAACATGGAATATGGCATACTAGCATGCAAATTTCAGCAGCAAAAAGTGATGCAAAACAGCCCCGAAACATGGCAAAATGACACTCGAAACATGAAATTAGGCGCATGGATTGACCTATGACTATGCAATGCATGCATTATTTGAACATGAAGTGTGAAGAAAGAATCAATACAGCCCCAAAACAAGAATATTTACAGTTTTAAGCAAGGCCAAACAGTGAGCACAAATGGGGCTAAGCTAGCATGCAAAAATGGCCCTGAAAGAGAGATAATGAAGCAAGTAACAGCTGCTGGCCCTAAACAGAGAAGGGTCCTTCTACAATGTTGAAGAGAGACCCAGAATATGATATTTTACAGTTTATGACAAGCCACAAAAATATACACAAGTATGGCTAAACTATGATGCAAGAAATGGGCCAAAAGAGAGACAAAGAAGGAAGTGATGGCTTCCGGCCCCAAAAAGATGAGGGCCCTTCAACAATGTTGAAGAGGGGCCCAAAATATGACCTTTTACAGTTTATGATCAAACCCAAAACCGTGCACAAGCATGCTTAAAATACTATGCAAAATAAGGCCTAAAAAAGAGGTTTAAACACAAAGTACAAAAATTATGCCTCAAACAGTAAAAGACTCTTAATGAAACATGAAGAGAGGGTCAAAATAAGGCCATTTATAGTTTATACCAGAGCCCAAAAATAGAAGCACAAGAGGCTAACAAATCATGCAAAAAATAAGGCCAAAAGAGGGATATAAAGGAAAGTGGAAAATTGAAGCCTCAAACAGTGATGAGCCCTTCAACAATGTTGAAGAAGGGCTCAAAATAATCCACTTTATAGTTTATTACAGAGCTCAAAACAGTTTATACATAGGCCAAAAATACTACACAAGAAATAGGCATACAAGAGAGGTAAAGAAGCAAGTGCAAAAAGGAAGCCTCAAACAGTGAGAGGCCCTTAAACAAACATGAAAAAGAGCTCAAAAAAATTCTATTTTCAGTTAGGGTCGGAGCTCAAAAGTGTAAGCAAGAATGGCTAAGAAAGCATGCAAAAATGAACTCAAAAGAGGGGGAAAATGACTTACCCTTGTAGACCAATCTTTGACAACCTCTTGGCACAAGAAATGGTGCTCCTCAGCTCTAGAAAGCAGCTCCAAGTGTCTGGAATGGAGGTGGTGGTGTGGTGCTAGGTGGTGGTGTAGAAATGGTGTAGGAACTTAAGGGTTTTGAGGGTTAGGATGCAGAGAGGGAGAGATACAACATATGAGGCTCAAAGAAAAAATTTCTAACCTCCAAAAACCAGCTGGGAGTGCTGGTTATATAGACAAAAAGGGTGGAAAAAAGGGGGAAAAATGGGGGGGAAAACAATTCAAGTTTCCCCCCAAAAAGCCAAACCCTCGGACATAAGGCCTAGAGGAAAACAAAATTCATTTTTAGGACACACTTGGGGAGGGGGTTATGGCCAGCTAGCTAAAAAGGGAAAAAAAGTCATTTCACTAGCTAGGTGGCCGGCCTGCTAGGTTTTCTGGCCGGCCTGCTACTTTCAGGACAAAAAAATGGGCTGCCGTAAAGAAATGTGGCCGGTGGGTGATTGTGAAGTCCAATGGTGGCCATTCAAGTGTCCAAATTGAAGCCCCGGAAGTTATATTTCCAATGGCGCAAACCTTGCATTAAAATGCTTCCTGTGGAAAAAGTTATGCCAGTTTCCGTGAAGCCGCGCAGATTCGGTCCCAACCGGAGTGATGCCCTACTTCAATCAACCATATCTCCCCTATCCGGAATTGGATTTAGGAGATTCTTGAGTGCAAAATGAGGCCCCAGGAGTAACCTTTCCAACGGTGGTGGCCTCATAGCTTGATTCCAAGTATGTGAATGAATAGGCCCGATTCGGCGAGGGCTGTTCAATTCTCTCTTAACGATTCATGCCCATTTTCTTCCCCAACTGGATTTCTTCCCTCTTCTCCTCTTTTCTTCAACTTCAAACCCCTAAGTAAGGTGTTTTGAAAGATTTTTCAAAGATTTCATCTCTCTTTCATTCATTTCCACTTTGTCCTTGCTCGGTTTACTGAAAAGCACAACTTTTAACAAAATGCGAGCGTCAGAACATCGTAGGAACTTTATTTCAAAAACGTTTTGAAAGAGAGGGTTTTAAGACTAAAATCTTTTGATCAAGATTGTTTTGGTCCAGAACAGGGGTATGAAGTTGAGATTTGACTCTCTCTTTGCCGAAGAAATTGCACCTTTCCCCTGCACACCTTTCTCCACCAAGTAAACCACCAATCACGTCCAAGTCTTAAAGGTAGTCAAAAATGGGGTGTCTATAGATTGCTATTTTCCCTCTGATTAAATGTGATTTGGATTGTGCATGCATGCTTATACACTCTGGTTGATTTGAACTATGTGATTGGTTGTTCTTGTTCTTGACTTTGTTCTGTACTAAACAGAGTTTCGTTGAGTTACCTTCCGTAGTGTTTTTCAATTACATTTCAATAAGTTGTGGCAAGTTGCCACACACTCATTTTCAAGTACATGATGCACTACTCTGAGTATTGCTCATTTCTGCTCATTTCCCTCTGTATACCATGCATCTTTACCTTGAGCCTGCACTGTTTTGTACATCCAACTTGAGTTCGCACTATTTTGTGCACCTTGCTTCACATTATCTTGTGCACCTTGTATCAGACTATTTTGTGCACCCACATCGCACTATTTTGTGCACCTTGCATCGCACTGTCTTTTGCACCCTGCATCGCACTATTTTGTGCACCTTGAGTTCACACTATTTTGTGTACCTTGAATCGCATTGTTTTGTGCACCTTGCATCGCATTGCTTTGTGCATTCACCTTGTATCGCACTGTCTTGTGCACCTTGCATTGCACTGTTTTGTGCGTTCTACTTGTATTGCACTATCTTGTGCAAACTTGTATTGCACTGTTTTGTGCACCTTAGCTCGCACTATCTTGTGCACTGTGTATCGCACTATTCTGTGCACCCTGTATCACACTGTTTTGTGCATTCATCTTGTATTGCACTGTCTTATGCATTTACCCTGCATCGCACTGTCTTGTGCAAACTTACATCGCATTATTTTCTGCACCTTGCATCGCACTATTTTGTGCACCTTGAGTTCGCACTATTTTGTGTATTCACTTTGTATTGCATTGTTTTGTGCACCTTGAGTTTGCATTGTTTTGTGCATTCACTTTGTATCGCACTATTTTGTACACCTTAAGTTCGCACTGTTTTATGCATTCACTTTGTATCGCACTGTTTTGTGCACTTTGAGTTCGTACTATTTTGTGCATTCACTTTGTATTGCACTATTTTGTGCACATTGAGTTCGTATTGTTTTGTGCATTCACTTTGTATCGCATTGTTTTGTGCACCTTAAGTTCGCACTGTTTTGTGCACCTTGCATCGCACTGTTTTATGCATTCACCTCATTTGCACTATTTTGTGTACCTTGCATCACACTATCTTTTGCAAATTTGAGTTCGCACTGTTTTGTGCATTCACCTATATAGCACTATTTTGTGCATTCATTTACTCTGCACTGTTTTGTACACCTCACCCGCACTGTCTTGTGCACTCATTGGGTCTAGGAGACCTTAAATCCTCTAAAGGTGCAATTCCTTTGGTGTTTGTTGTGCCCAAATGACTTTAAGCGGTCTGGTATAGCCATCTGACTGTGTTTGTAGTGAGTTCCTAGGAGATCAACTGAGGCGGTAGAAACTGGAATTTGAATGGCGATGCCTAGAACGCAAAGGTTTGGAATTTTTGAGACGAAAGTCTGGTTTAAATACCTAGGGGTGTATCCTCGGCTTGGAATCTGTATGGCAGCACCATAAGTTGAGGTAGCTTGTATGTGCCTTAATTCTGGATACTGAACTAACCTAGTTTGTCACCCTATTGAAGAATTGGGAAAGTTGCAAACATAACTAGGGAGAAAAGTAGTACCTGTGGTTTCGGAGCGCAAGATGAAGGAAGAAGTCTTGAAAACAAGAAGAGGAAGATCCCCAGCCGCATGAGGTGAGTCATTACCGAATGCCCTTATAAGGTGCTTTCACTTCCCAGCTACTGCATCATATCCATTACCATCTATTACCTCTATCACATTGCATGTAACATCTATCGCATGCATCTACTCCATTACCGATTACATCCCTTGCATCATACCATTTTATCGCCTGCATCCTTTCCATGTTAAGCTTAGTTTGACATGTGCTCATACCTTTCCTTCGTTGAAACATGGTTCTGTCATGTGTGAGTACCTATGCTGCTTTGAGGCCAGTATTGAGGGTGTCAGCACCTTTTCTATGTTAGACGTGATTTGTTTTTGTGTCCATGCCTTTTCTAGGTAAAACGTAGTCCTGCGCCCCTTATTCACTGCATCCGTTGCATTCATTGCATCATATTTTGTCTTGTCGCATTCAACATTTAATCATTATCTTTCCATAGCAGATCATTCCTCACTTATACCATACCACCCAATTACTTGTACTCTTTCTCTTTCTACGAAAAACATAGTTTTGTATGTGCTTGCACCCCTTTTACGTTAAAACATGGTTTTGTTATGTGTAAGCACCCATGTTGCATTAAGGCCAGTATTGAGGGTGTAGGCACTTAGCCTATGTTAGGTGTCGTTTGGTTGTGGCCACTTCCGTCATGTGTAAGCACCCATGCTGTGTTGAGGCCAATATTGAGGGTATAGGCACTTGGCCTATGTTAGGCATTGTTTGGTTATCCCCATTTCTTTATGATATTTGTGTTTTTTGCATTGCTTGTGGTTTGATTATTTTGTTACATTGTGTATCATTTGCATCTTGCCCCTGAACTACGTTGGTTTGATTCCTTGCAAAGGGATACGTAGGCAACCCTCAGGTTCAACCAACTGTATCTGCATTTTGTTCATTTGCCCAAGTCTTACGGCCTTATCAAAAATGGGTCGTCTTCGGGCTTTGACATTTACTCACGTCATTGCATGACTTCGAGCTCTGTCAAAGAGGGGCAACTGTAGACACCCCATTTTTGACCTCCCTTAAGACTTGGGCGCTTTATTCCAAATACCTGATGATGAAAGTTACACTGTGCAATCTTTTGAGTTCTCAGCGAAGAAATTTGGATTTAAGCTCTAATCCCAAACCTTACACGCCATTTTGACCAAAGATATTTTTAGACCTTAAAACCCTCTTTTTCAAAATATTTTTCAAAATGTTTCTATGATGTTTCGAGGCTCGCATTTCGTTTAAAATATTATACTTTTCGGTAAACTGAGTACGGACAAAGTGGAAATAAATGGAAGGGAGGTGAACTCTTTGAAAAATATTTAAAACCTCATATTTATAGGTTTGGAGTTGAAGGAAATAGGAGGGGAGGGAAGAAAACTAGTTTTGGAAGAAGTTGAGAATCAAACCGCTGTGTTAGAAATGAGCAGCTTTCACTAAATTAGGCATATCTTTTTGCACACTTAGAATTTAGATATGAGGCTATAACTATTGGAAAGTAGACTTCTGGGACTTCAATTTAGACTCAAGAAGAAGTTATGCCCGTTTGAAGTCGGCCCTGAATGCAGATTTTTGGAGCCACCCGGGTCCATTTAGGTCCAATCGTGGCTCATTTAAAGATGGCCGACTTTCAATGAAAATTTGTCCAAAATGCCTTTTTAGACCTAGCCTTTCATTTTTGGGTCCAGCCGGGTGTTTTGGGGATCGGCTGGCTCTTAATAATGTCGGTCGGCTTTTAATAGCGATAAACAAGACATCTGGCAGGAAATCGCTAGCTGTTGTTTTTGAAGATATTTTTGGCCAAATCGTCTCAAACTCTATAAATAGGACCTCCCACTTTAGAATTAAATGTTAGAAGATTTTCCTAAGGGCTTTGAGGCAGATTGAGAACTAAAACCATCCTCCTTGGTTCCTTTGATCTTCAAACATTCTTGAACAATACATACACAATACATACACCATTAGAGCTTGTTTTTAAAGCTTTTTGTTGAAGTTTCAAACCATATTTCATAAACTTGAGGGTGTTTGGAATCAAGACTGATCAACAACCAAAGCTTGCTCTCTTCAAGAGGTATAAGCTTGTCACCTTTTTCCTTGCTTTCATTTCAATCTTTTTTTCTATCTTTTTCTTGTGTTTTCCTACTGTTTTGGATCCATTCCAAGTGTTGGAACTTGGGGTTGAAGAGCTACCAAAGGTGGAGAGGCTTAACACCCTTTCTTGCACCTTATCCCATAGCTCATAGCCTTTGTTTTTGCACTCTTTTCTTTGGTTTTCATACTGATTTTCAGAGCTTAAAAAGGCTAGAAAACATGATTTAAAAGTCTCAAAAGTGGAGGGGTTAGCCACCTCTCCTTAATTTTGCTTACTAGCTTCATATCTCTTGCTTGTGTCTATCTTTTTGTGCTCTTTAAACACACTTTTAGCCACTGTTTTTGGGCTGTTTTGGGACTGTTCTTGGACTGTTTTGGGGCTGGAATATGTGATTTAAAATTGCAAAAAGTTGAGGGGTTAGCCATCCCTCCTTAGGCTTTTCATTCCATAGCTTTTTCTCTACTCTTTTTACTTACTTTTTCTTGCTTTTAGCTGCTATTTTTTTTTTTTTTTAACATTTGAGGGGCTGTTATGGGCTGTTTAATTCATTTAAATAGTTTATGCTTTGAATATTATACTTGTGTTGTAAGTCCTCATGGCTTTAGTTGTTTAGGCCTTAGACACTGAGTCATTTGAGTGGATGGCTTTTCTTTACTTAGTTTTCATATCATGAGTCTCATCCTTATAATCAAGTTCGCATGATCATTTCTACAACCTCCCTCTTTTCTTCTTTTGTTTGGGAGTTATTCAGCCGATTGATGGTTATCCAAAGCATGAAAATGAGACCTATGCCCTATGCTCAATGGCTTAATCTCTATAGAGGTTCATCATCAATGGCATAGTCTCTCTTTCATGTTTAGGACCACTTCTCGTTTGACATTTCTTCTTATTTAGTGGACTTAACTATCACTTCGGAAAAATTGATTAAAGAATGGAAAGGACCAATAAAATTGGCTTAAAATGAACAAACCAACATAAAGAATATGAGTTATATTGCTTGGGTTCAGCCGGATGTTATGCCGAGTCCATTGTGTCAAGGGTTGTCAAACATCAATTCATGATATTTTGATGAACCTTGAAGTGTCTCTACCTCTCTCTTTGAGCTCACTTCCTGATAGGAGGGAGGGGTGTTGTTGTTCATTGCATTAATTGATTTTTGTCCAAAATCATGTCTGAAATCATCATGCAATCAACTTGCTCATTGATGGTTTTGGAAATAACTTCGTTCTTCTCTTGAGGCTATCCATGACAGAGAAGAGCAGAAAGGACAAACAGGGCCTAGAAGGGCTTTGTCTGCACTGTTCTCACCTCAGATATGTTAAGGGCACTATTTCTCATGGACTTTCTTTCACCTCTTGTCCCTTTTCTCTGTCTGCATTTCAGATTCTAATTGGGTAGGTGACAGTCTTGTTCGTAAATTTACCTCTAGTTATTGTGTGTATCTTGGTTCCAATTTGATTTCTTGGTCTGGTAAGAAGCAAGCTATAGTCTCTAGGTCTTCAATTGAAGTTGAATATCGAGCTTTGGCTCATGCTACAACTAAGCTTACTTGGTTACAACAGTTACTCAAGGATTTGTGTCTTTCTTCTCCTTCCATTCTTATAACAATTTTGGTTCAGACCCGACCCGTTTGATGTTTGGATCCGAGATTCTTTGTCTTGAATGGTTGTTCATACCTTTATTCATATTGTAATTCATTGAGTTTGGTTTTCAGAGTGTCATTATTGTGTTTAGAACATGTTAGTAACTTGTTTTTCAAAAGAATTTATGCCCGAATTTTGGCATGTTTGCTTGAGTGGTCCTTTGGTCACTCAAGCGATCTTTGAGAACTTCCAGTATTTTTTTCAAGTCAGCAGAGATACTAGAATGGTAGCATTCTTCACTCCCGTAGTGTTTCTCGTGCTCGAGCAGTCTTAGCTCGAGCGGTCTTTCTTGTGCTCAAGTGGTTAACCTCTGTCTGCAAAACTTCTGAGAGTATGGTATTCTTCACTCGAGCGGTCTCACTGATTGTGTCTGGTCGCCCAAGCGGTGCTTTTTTCGCTCGAGTTGTCTACACGTATATCAGTTCATAAGAGTCACTTTTGAGTCACTTTTTCATCTCTCTCTCTCTCTCTCTCTCTCTCTCTAAACATTCTAAAAACCTAGATCTACTTTCTCTCTCTCTAAAACTCATCTTCTACCTTTAATTACACCTTGATCCATTGATCTCTTCACCCTAGTCCCTTTGATAAAAAGGTAGAGGACACAGAGAGCTTCCTTTTGATCAGAACAAAGTTGGTTTTCGATTTTATCGAGATTTCTTCACTCTTTCTCTTGCCTTCTAGCTTCGAGGTAGGGATTTCTTCATACTTTTATATGATTTTTAACTTAGTTATTTGTTTTTCTAAAAGAACAATGTGATTTTGGGATTTTTGAGCACATTTAGGATTTCGTTTAAAAATCAAAAGAGGGGTTTTCAAATGGATTCTTGAAAATGCTTGTGGGATGGTAAATGTGGTTGAGTTGTAATAAAATGGTGTGTTTCTACTATTAGAATTGATTTATGAAAGAAGGGGGATTTTGCCCTAAAATATGAATATTTGATTTTGTAAAAAGGAAATGGAAATGATGTGGTTTTATGCAATCGGAATGAAGATGATGAGGATTGCGGAGTTGGATATGCATTATTACTTCTATCTTGAGATTTTGAAAAGTGTATCTTTATTGGAAATTATCTATATGTTTAGAGATATTTGTTTTGGACCATCAGTGGAAGATAGTTATGATTGTTGTAGAAATTGCATGATAATTAGGTGAATTGAAACTAATTTCTCATCCATTTGCGTTGAGCATTGTTGCATACTTAGTACATTGAAAATGTATATTGTTTTACGAAAAATAGATGAATACCTTGGTGAATCTGGATAGGGGGGTAGTTGTGTTATTATGTTGGCCTGTGTCTCCTTGGTGAAAGTCCAGAAACCCGTGCGATTCAATATCAAGCCTTCCAATTAATACCAGTAAAAATAACAATTGGTAGTGCTTGTATAGCCTATTTGCAGATGCGTACCTAGAGATTCCTAGAGTTGTAATCACTGCCCTGTTTTCTATTGTAAAGGAAATATTCTCATGGATTGTGATATAAAGCTGACATTGCATGGTTTTGGAAAGAGACACAAAATGTTTTGGCACAAGCATTGCATATGCATTGACTTTATAGCTTTGTAAAGATTTATATACTGTGTTGTAGTATCTCTATTGGGCTTTGGCTAACCCTATGTGGAAAACCATTTTCAGGTGTTGATGATATGCCTCCGCCAAGAATATAGCTTGGGAGGAACTTGGAGCTAAAGGCTTCTTTTTATTATTTGTTGTATCTATTTTGTACATTCCTAGGGCTTAAACTACATTAAGTTAAAACTCACTTTTGTTGTAACCAAGCATCGTCTTGGAAAGCATCGTCTTGGAAAGTTGTAAAACTCACTTAGGGCATTACTTTGTATGTTTAACTTTTATTTCATTTCTTTCAAATGTGACATATGCTATAGATTCAGGGTTAGGGCTTATGAATGTATAATCGCATATGTTACTTTTGTATAATGAAACCACATGAAATGAAAGGATATTATATTCAGAATTATATTGTTATTTATTTAATATCATGAATAGTTTGTTGTTAATTAGTTTGGGCCGTTACAACTTGGTATCAGAGCTATTGAGTTTGAATACTTCGGGATCGTGGAATGTGATTTTAACCACAATGGGTTATCTCGCTAGTTAATATTAGAAGTAAACCTCATATGCTATGTGATAACAAACTTATGTGACTAAGTGGGTATGGGATTAATTTCTAAGATATTAATTGAGCCTACGAGTTTTTAGAAGTCCTCTTAGAAGAGCACTTGATCACTGCTATTTCTAATTAGAACTCTGGTAATGTCAAGGGACGATCCTTATCTAGAAAGGAAATTCGCATGTGTTTATAAGACTAAGTGCTTATGTACAGTGAATTAATTGTTGTCCATCGTATTAGGACGCGAGTGAGTTAGCTTCGGCACATTTGTGAATGTGCTAATCTCTTGTGTTATCTTCATTAGGATCTTAGGACATGGACGTGGTGGTGGTATGCGTGGCAGGCCTAAATGGCAGGAGGTGCCGTTATTGTATGATATTCTGGCACAGAAGGAAGGGGTTGGTCAGGCCAATGTGGCCGAACCAATTGATCAGTAGGCCATGGGCACCTTGGTCCATGAGATGGCCGGAGCTTTGCAGGAATCTATGGACATTCTTAGAGCTGAGAATCAAGTCCAGGCCCATGTTACAGAGACAGGGCCGTCATTTTTGAAGAGAGAGTTCTTCCAGTCGAATTTTGATGAGTTTTTGGGTGATCTAAATAAGCCACTAAAGGAAGATGAGTGGTTAGAACAGATGGTGAAGACATTTGAGATGCATGGCATTGAGGACGATGGGTTGAGAGTGACCTTGGCATCTTTCCAGCTGAAGGGAGATACGGGTCAATAGTGGAAGTATGCGCTTGGACACATTGAAGTGACTTGAGAGGCCTTTGTTAACGCCTTCCAAGATAAGTTCTTACCTCCCATTGCTAGGGAGAAGTTGAGAGAGCAGTTTCTGAAGCTCAAGTAGCTTAACACACCAATGGCTGAGTTTGAGGCTGCGTTCACTAGTTTGCCAAGGTTTTCACCGGAACTCTTGGAGACAGAGTAACGCCGTTGCATTGAGTTAGAGAAGAGATTGAGGACCTAGCTTCTTTTGAAAGTGGCTAGGTCTATGATTTGGGATTACAGATGCCTTGTGGAGGTGACGGCTCATCTTGAGACCGTAATTCAGTTAAAGGATGAATAAGGGGCTTCAGGTAGAGGAGTCAGGAGGTTTAGGGGGAGACTCGTGATGGTAAGAGGCAGAAGGGTTCAACTCCACAGCAGTCCTAGGGCGCATAGTCTAGATCCACTTTCCCGGTACTGAGTTCGGGTTCTAGGAGAGGTGGTCAGGGAGGGATCACTTTCTTGAAGTGTGGTCAGCTGGGCCACAAGTCCTTAGTTTGCCCGCAGAAAGGAGGAAGGCAACAGTCTGCGCCATCTGCGGCTCGTCTGCGGCTCGTCCTCAAAGCCAGAGTTAGGAGAGAGGGAAGCTGCCTGCCTGTTATCAATGTGGGCAGTTAGGGTGCATGAGGAGGTTTTGCCCTCAGATAGGTGGCACATCTGGTGCGTCTGGCTCAAGGCAGACACAGATCCATCAGTCTACACCATTAGCACAAGCCTTGAGGGCCAATTAGGGAGCCTCTTCGGCTCAATCCGTGTATCAGATTTATGCTCCGAGGGGTGAGCAGGTAAAGAGAGACCTACAGGGCATGTGTATGTTGTTACCACGCCAGATTTATTGCTAGTGCCTTCTATAGTGAGAGGTAACTTCTTGTTGTGTAATTCTATTGCCAATATATTGATTGATATGGATGCATCCCATTATTTTATTTTTTCTGCATTCGTATCAACATTAGGGTTAGAAGTGGCTCAGTTAGTGTCTCCACTCAGGGTAGAGTCACTAGTTGCTAGTGAGGTTGTGTTAGACTAAGGATGTCGGGGTTGTGAGATAGAGGTTGCCGGTCGCCGAATTCCTTTTGCTTTTGTGTTGATTGATATGTTGATTTTCGATGTTATATTGGGTATGGATTCGATGTCATCCTATCAGGTTGTTATAGATTATTATTGTCAGAGGGTTACTATATGTACCTCAAGTGGTTATTGTTTTTATTTCTTGGGAGACCAAGTTGATAGAGCCTTATTGCGTGTGTACGATCTGCATGGTCGGGGCAAACTTAGTCTCCTTCTTCCTACCATTTTGGGTGTCGAGAGTGATATGGTCCGAGTTGAGTTGCCGAGGGTAATTTGTGAATATCCAGATGTCTTTCTTGAGAATCTCACTGGTTTATCACCTCATCGTGAGATTGAGTTCTTTATTAAGTTAGTGCTTGGTATGGCACCGATTTTCATGGCATTGTATAGATTTGCACCCGCCGAGTTGAGTAAATTCAAGATTCAACTCCAGAAAGTGCTAAATAAGGGCTTTATTTGTCCTATTACTTTGCCTTGGGGGATATAGCTTGCTTTTCGTGCTCCTTTCGGATATGATAGCCCTATAGTTCGGACTTCCGTGGTTCTGAATCTGATGTCACAAGTGCAATGTGAAATAGATAGACACAAATGAGTCCAAATCCGATAATTTTTTTTGAAAATCGATTTTGAATAAAAAAATGCCAAAAATGGACTGCATTGCCAGATTTCAGAGTCGCCACTTAAATATTTTGAAGAAATTTAGGAAATCCGTGACTCATGCCAAAGGCTACGTGTTTGTCATCACCAAAGTGTCTCGGCTCGAGAACTTAGGTATGAGAGGGGAATGTTATGAATTAAGCAACCCAGTCACCCGATCAAAGATCGACCTTTAATAATCATGATGTGATTTTTATTTACACTATATGCTCTTCTTCTGATTATTAGGCTATCTTTACTATGTGTTGCACACAAGTATAGACTAATTTGCAAAAGTTGGAACACTTTGATTTCATGTGTGTTTTGAAAGGAGTTTTGAATATGTACCACTTGAAAAAGTGATCTCATATGTACATTAATCAAATATTCCAATTTAAGCAATTAGCTTTCATCCATAAGCATTCAAATAGGTATATCACTTAAACACTTAGCCTCATGGTAATCATGCTTGACATGTCAACAATCACACGCATGCAATATGCTAAAGCAGTAAATGCTCACCTAGTACTCAACCGAGGCAAGCCAAAAGAAATAAAATAGTTCGAAAAATGCATGCTCTAATATGCAAAATGACTAATGCAACACATACATAAATACAACTAATAGGCTCGGCTACTAGTATGACATGTGAATCAATTTGATAGTATGCAGTTAAGCACATTTTCTTGGATAATGAACAACCACAAGGTTAGAATGATGCACTAAGCCAAATGTATGCAAAAATGGATATGGTAAGCATGGTAATGATATGAAAAATGTAAAACATGGTGCTATCATTATAAGCAGATAAATAAAAGGGAGAAAGAAGTGGGGTTGGAAGACATACACAAATATTACAACATTGCCCTTGCGCAGAAGGGTCTGAATGAATGTCTGAATTAACTGACTATTACAACACCAAAATTTAACCAGTTATTCTAACTAATTATTACAAGTTGAATGAATCTAAGTAACTAATTACAACACGAAATTAATTAACTAAGCTATTACAAGTTCAAAGGGGTTAATTAATCTAGGTACAATTAACAGGCCACGGGGAACGAAGAATCGTTCAAGCATGACTACGAATTTCCACCCAAAAATGCCCTATGTTTGGCTGCCAAAATGGTTCTGTTTTGTAATCAAAAAATTAAACTATTTTCACCCCAGTATCTGCTTTGTTCTGCCATGAAAATGGCACTATTGATCTAAAATGAGGTGGCCGGCCGGCCTTGAAAAGTGGGCGGCCGTACAGTGAGGTGGCCGGCCGGCCACTAGTTTTTGCCACTACACTGCTGCAACAGACATGAAACAGAGCCCAAACAGAGTATTTTCAGGGGATGTTTTGTCCACTCTGCCTATTCTTATCATCAAACTGATCAAAGGAGGGGTAGGCTTGATTCGTAAACCATCAATTGATGCAAATTCATTACTAGATGATTTATGAATCAAGGGACAAAATCTCAACAAATGATAATGAAAGATCCACAAAACCTCCTCCCTATCATGGAATCAATCAAGGGAAGTGATACACCTTGAATCTTAACCCATTATCATAACTAAAGAGTATGAAACGGTTCAAGACTCAATGGGTTCAACTAACATCCGATTGAACCCAATCCATTTTTATTACCTTGTTACCTCTTTTAATCCTTTTTTTTTTTTTTGCCTCTTTTAATTACCTTTCCATTCTTTAGTCATTTTAGTCCAAGAATGAGAATTAAGTCCATTAAATGGAGAGAAGTGTCAAACAAGAAGTTGTTTTTGGCATGAAAGAACTATAATGCCTTGGTAATGAACCTCCGAAGAGATTAAATCATTAAGCATGGAAGGTTTCTTTCTCATGCTCAAGCAACACTCGTTTGAAACGACTCTCAAACAAATAAAACCAAGAAAGGAGAGGGGGTGGAGAGGTGATTATGCAAAGGTGAGCACATGTGTGAAAAGCAAAAAATAAAGGCTATCAACTCAAATAGGTTGGTGACTAAGGCCTAAACTGCCAAACCTATGAGGACCACTACACTACAACCATACTATACAAAGCATAAATGAAATAAATACACCAAAACAGTCCTAAAAATAGCTAAAACAGTGCTGAAATTATCATGGAAAAGCTAAAAAAAGTGAACTACAATAATAAAGAAATAAAGCTAGTAAGCAAGCCTAAGAGGGGTGGCTAACCCCTCCATTTTTGGAACCTCAAAACAAATTTTTTAGCCTTTGAAAAACAGTAGGAAAATTTTGAAAAATAGATGGGAAACACAAGGAAAAAAGCTTGGAAAATAAGGTTAAAAAAGGGTGGTTAATCCCTCTACCTTGGATAGCTTTAAGCCACAAGTTTCAGCTCATAAAAACAGTGTAAAAAAAAAATAGCAAGTAAAGCCAGGGAAGAAGTAGTGCAAAGAAGCTCGATAGTTATACCTCCTGAAGAGGAATAACACTTTGATTCACAAACCAACAAATTCTCACCCTCAAGTGCTGAGATTTAAACTCAAGAACCTCAGCAAGGAGCCCTAGAAAAATGGTTTTGGGAGATAAGGTAGGGTGTATATAGGTTGCAAGATAGATAGAGAGAGACATTTTCAAGAATTTGGCTCTTCACAAATTTTTCTAACCTAAAAACATAAGGTATGGCTCTCTATATATAGACAACCGATTGATATCTCGAAAATATCTATATTGAGCCAGATGGTGCAGTGCATGCACATGGAGGGACAGTTGGTAACAAATATTTGTTTCACCGGAACACCTAGCCAGCTGGCCAGGTGAGGGACAGCCGGCCACCTTTTGGCTTGTAGGCCTCCGGGTGGTCAGGCTTGAAAAAAAATCTGTTTTGGTCTAAAAGTGGTGCTTGGTTTGTAGACTTCTAAGACTCAAAACCGATGTTTCCTGCTGAGGGAATCGAGCGTTTGTACAAAATAATTTCATCATTGGGTGATCAATCTGAGATGCCCAAGTCTTAAGGGCGGTCAAAAATGGGATGTCTACAGTTGCCTCTCTTTGATAGAGCTCGAAGTCATGAAATGACGTGAGTGAATGTCAAAGTCCAAAGACAACCCATTTTGACAAGGCCGTAAGACTTGGGCAAGCAACGAAGACATAAAAGTAAATTGATTAAACTCGAAAGTTGCCTACATATCCCTTTGCAAGAAATCAAACTAGCACAGTTCAGGGGAAAAATGCGACATGAGAAATGATGCAATGCAACAGTTGAGAATACAAATGGGCATACCTCTCAGAAAATTATGAAGATGAGATTCAATGCAATGCAACAATTGAAATCAATAAAAGAGAAACAATCTTAACTACGCTTCCGCGTACAAGAAACAATCCAAACCGCACTTCCACACAGAAAGGTTAACAAGAGACAAGCCAGACTACACTTCCACGTAAAAAGGTGAGAAACGATCCTAACTTCGCTTCCGCATAGACAGGAACAAAACAACCCAAACTACACTACTGCGTAGAGAGGTGATCCCAACTACACTTCCGCGTAGAAAGGACACAAGAATAACCAAACTACACTACCGCATAGAGAGGTGATCCTAACTACACTTTTGCATAGAGAGGACATAAGAACAACCAAACTACAGTACCACGTAGAGAGGTGATCCTAAATACACTTCTGCGTAGAGCGGATAACAGGAAACAAACCAAACTACTCTTCTGCGTAGAGAGGTTAACAAAAAACAATCTTAACTACACTTTCGCATAGTGAGGAACAAAACAACCCACACTACACTACCGCGTAGAGGGGTACAAGAACGAATCAAGCTACACCTTCCACATAGTGAGGAACAAAACAACCCAAACTACACTTCCGCGTAGTGAGGTAACAAAACAACCAAGCTACACTTCCATGTAGCGAGGTACAAAACAGACCAAACCACACTTCCGCTTAGCGAGGTTAAGGAGAGAAAACCTAAATCACACTCATGTGACAAGGGTGGATACAAGAACTGAAGGGCACAACGCACATGAATGTGACACAATGCGATATAATTGATGCGAGTACAGTGACGATGCATGCTCCATGCAACCAAGATAGGTATGTGAGTTATGATGCAATACATGTTCTATGCAACATAATAGGTATGCGAGTTACAATGCAATGCATGTTCTATGCAACATCATAGCTATGCGAAATGAAAAGATAAGAATAAAGTGGTGTTCGAAGACACCCTGCAATGACCTCCGACTTACCACTTGGGGCTCCTCAAAATGCTCAAAAAGGATACAACTTGCCCTGACTTGAGATCAGAACATATTCATGTATAAGAAAAATAGCATGAATTGGAACGGTGTAACCGGAACACAATTTCGAGATCTTCAGAATTTGAACCAACTTCAAATACCTCAATTCTTCTTCCCAAGATGAAAATAGGATCTTTTATACACAAATTGGACAAAAGGGTATCAAAAATTAGCCTTGGACCACAAAGGGGGTTGGTCAGCCACAAAAAGAGGACGACCGGCAAAGAGACGACCGGCCACCTATGAAAAATCAAGGGTAATTTGGATTTCTTGGCTCGTGTCCTCTTTAAAACGTCACTTAGGCCTCATTAACACACACACATGACGGAAAATCCTCTCCCTCTCTCTATAGGTCTTTTCGCTCTCTAGATTTGCACTTTGTACACATTTTCCAACGCCCCACGCAAATTTTATTCGCGAAACACCTTTGGCCTTCCACATTTTGAACTGATCAGATTTTTTTTTCATTGATTTTTGGGTTTTTCATCACTTTGGGCTTATTTCCCTTGGGTTTTTCTTTGGTGTCGCACATTTTCCCAGGTTTTGACTTTTTCTCTTATTTTCTCCCTCCAAGGGTTGACTTTCTTGGGTTTCCTCTCTTTTTTCCCATTTTCACCACCTTTCACCATATTTTCACCCACTTTATACATGGTAGATGATATCCCACATGACAGCGCCCCTCCCGAGGTACCGGTACTTCTACTTGCTATTGAGGTCGAGGGCTCACAGACTTTGAGGTAGAGGAGGTCTTTGCTCGAGGGCCTAGGCTCGAGCTACTAGCATTGAGGTTTAGGCCATTTGACCCCGGCCACTTACCACCCGCGCACGCATGCGATGGCCCTTGGAGGCATGCTGTGATTCGAGGACTTTACGATAGGCGTGCCTAAGGACATCCTATTGAGGGAGCGGACCTCCCATCTTTCTCATGGTGCTATTGAAGTACAAACTTTGCTTTCATGCACTTTGTTTGTTTTTCCATTGTATCACTGCCTTTCGTTGCTGTCTTGCCATTCTGTTATACAACTGATGCTTGCTACACAACTGATGATTTCTTGCTTTGCCAATACAGGGTGATGCCCACTCCTGGAGAGGATATGAGGCGGTGACAGTGAGGGACTAGTATCATGAGCTCCTCGCTCGGGTTTGCAATCTTGTTGATAAGACAGGCTTTGGGCTCTTTTGCTCTAGACTTCCATGACTGTTGGCTAGCCGGGCCTTGCTCAGAGCCTTGGTGGAGAGGTGGTAGGACACCATCAACTTCTTCCACTTCTCCTCCACTGGAGAGATGACGATGACCCCCTATGATTTTTCTATGATCATTGGCTTGTGAGTAGGGGGTGATTCGATCCCTTTTGACATAGACATGGGTGTAGACACCCCATTTTTGACCGTCCTCAAGACTTGGACGTCATCGTTCGAACACTCGATGATCATCCATGTTCGTGTTCGTTTTGAGTTCTCGGAGGTCTCGGTCGCGCACCTTGACTCAAGATCTCTCAACTTGATTGTTTTATGCTTGGTTGTGGGCCAAACACTTGTGTTTTTGCTTTTGAGGGAAGAGGGTGGCTTGTTGGCCATTCTCTCAACCCACCGGCCAAGGCATGAAGCCATCGGCCTTATTTTCCTGCCATCGGCCAAAAGTATTGGCCGATCGACACTTTTTTTGGTTGGTCGGCCCTTTGTTGGTCGATCGGCCATATTTTCTGGCTGAGGCCTGTTCATCTTCTTTATGCAGATATTTTATGCCAGCTGTCACAGCTGGCATGCACAATTCACCCCCTCCATACACGTGTATGGAGGGATTTGCACCTTTGCTTAGCTTGATTAGGAAGCTTTAGAATTTGGAATTCTATAAGAAGGGAGCTCCTCCTCCCTTCTCAGAGGTTCTAAAAATTTGAGATATAAGATATATCTCTCTCTCTCTCTCTATATATTTGACCTCTCTCTCTTGTTTAGTGCTTGTTCTTGCTCTAAAGTGTAGTATTGTCTTACTATTGCACACAAACACCTACTAGAACACCATCCTTGGTTGCTGAGGTGCTAGGGAGTTACTGTTAGAGTTCTTGAGGTGGTTTTGATAAGAGAAAGGTGCTGGAGCCTTGTTCTTGAAGGTTTTCTTCAAGGGTGAGCATTCTTGCTTTAGATACCCCATTTTGGCTTAAGCTTTTAGCCCTTCTTTCTTATTGTTTTAAGCTTAACTATAAACTACAATAAGTTCTATTTTTGCATGCGTTAGATCTTTGATTAAGGTCATTTTTGTGTTTGGGGTCGTTTACGCCCTCTTAGGCCTTGTTTAGCCTTGTTCTTGTGCTTTATTTTTAAGCTTTGAGATCACCTTGTTTTGGCCTTCTCACCACTGAAATCCAGAGGGATTTTAGTGGTGGGGATGGTGTTTTAAGGTCTCAAAAAGGAGAGGGTCATCCCCTCTCCTTGTTGTCTTGTATGCTAGTACAAATGGCTTATATTGGTAGCATGTTTGCTTAGCATGTTTTAGCTCCATTTTAGCAAGTATTTGGTGTTATTTTGTCATGCTTTACCTCTATTTTGAGTTGGTTTAGTTGGATCTTACATGCTTCATGTACTTGTCTTGCAATCTTCTCATTTGCCTTAACATGCATCTTGTGGTTAGACTATCATTCTTGCATATTTTGGCTCAACTCCATGAAGCTTTTAGCCTTGTTTTAACATGCTAAAGCTCTGTTTTGCATTGTATTGATCATATATGCCATGCTTTGTATAGCTACCATGCAATCTATCTTGTTAGCTTTGAGTGTCCAAGTCACTAGCATGCTTTACTTGGGCTATTTCAGTGATTTGGCATCACTTGTTATGTTATTTCAGTCCATAAAGTATGCTCATATACTTACACTTATCACTCTTTTAATGCTTTAAAGAGTTGATGTTTTATGCCTCATGAATGGGTCATCGTGTATGCCATCATGTTTAGGTGTTTGTGATGCCATCTAAGTAGGGTTTTGGGCTTACTTTGACATGCCATAACTATGATTTTATTGGTTTAAGTCATGCCATGTTTGGTTTTGATAGGTGTAGTGTAACACCCCTTTTATAGCCTTGCATGTCTCATGCTTTTGGCCCTTTACTCTAGCTTATTTTGGCTTTGGTCCTTGCATGTTTTAGGTTCATTTTGACATGATCTAGGACTATTTTGGATTATACTTACCATTTGCTTCATGTTTTGCATAGCCATGGTTTGAGCTCCTTGGCTAGCCTTAAGTTTTAGGCTTTCTTGTATGCCTTGCTTGGCTTGTTTGTGTGATTTGGCATCATTCATAGCATCATTTCAGAGCTTGTAGTATTGTCATACTTGCATTCTTTGCCCCCTTTTAAGTGTTCTTGAAAGTTGCTGTCTTATGCTTAGGTGATAGGCAATTGGTATGAATGTTTGTATGTACCTTTGTCTTCATTTCCATAGCATTTTGGCCACTGATTTTGGGCATGGCTGAGGTCTATCCATCTTTAGTTTAAGTCCATTTTACCATGTTATCGCATGCTTGTCTCATTTTGTATGTTGTTGCATACTTGTCCACCTTTACATGCCTTGCATGTTTGCATGTTCATGTTGCATCTTACCATGTTGTTTAAAGTTGTTACTTTACATCATGCTTATATGTTTGTTGCGTACTTGGTCCATTACACATTGTCACATGCTTATTGTTGGTATTGTTATCACATACCTATGCCATGCATCTTTACATGTTGCATGCTTGTCTTGCATGCTGTTGCATGCTTGCTTCATTTTGCATGTTGTTGCATGCTATACATGTTTGCATATTTAGGTTGTATGCCTATTGCATGTTAGTTGCATTGCATAATCTTGTTGCATGCTTGAGTTGCTTGCATGCTTGCTTGCATGCTTAGGTTACATAGCATTGTGTGTGCATTCCCTTGCCTCTTGATCAAGCATGATAGAGGTTGGGACCCCTTATGTGTTTTGTGCATTTCATTTGACATTAAATTGCACACTTGGCTCCTTTGGCCATCATGCATTGAAATGCGTGATTAATGGTCCGAGGGTCGAGGACTATACTCCCTTGAGCTCATGACATGATAGGGAGGGTGGTGGTGCAAACATTGTCTTGTAAATGTATTGCCATGCTCTGTTTGTCCTCTGCTGTAGCAACAAGAGCATTCTGCAGGAAGAGATGGTCGGTCGACCATATTCAGTGCCGATCGGCTAACTATTTCTGGCCGAGAGCCCTATTAGTGATCGATGACACCATTCCTTTGGCCGATGGCCTTTCCATTTGGTCAATGACCTCCTACAGTGTACATGAGGTGGTTCAACAGTGTCACAGAAGTTGGCACAATTTTCAGAGGTACAGAGCAGTGCAAACAGAGGCAACATGAGACATGGCAATGGATTTCCGAGCGAAGCCGACCAAGCATTCATTTGTTCCTCTTCCCGAGGCTGCTTTACTGTTTTTCATAGCTTAATTAATTTGTTTAATTATTTAAGAGTTGTGTAATAATTAATTAGCTTGTTAGTTGATTAATTAGTTGATTTGTATTATTCTTTCGGTCCCTCCGTCGAGAGGGCGCAATTGTTGTAATAAGTGTGCGTGTGTGTGATGCATGTCTTCGAACCCCACTTATTTCTCCATTTTATTTAACCGCTTACGATGGTTAGTTCTAGGTCATATTTTGATTAGCATCCTTATGCTCGCATGTTTGCATACATTCATCTGTACTGCATGCACCGGGCTCGGCGCATCATACTAACTGCATTGTATTTCAATTCCTACTTGAATACATGTATCGAATTGTCACATCCCATATGCCATCTTAGAATAGCCGAGCCTATTTCTAGTTGCATTTCGCATGTGTTGCATTAGCCATCTTGACATGAATTAAGATCATGCATTGATTACTAACTAGTTCTTTGTTTTGGCTCGGACTACACTGTGAGTGTTTATGCTTTAGCATCTTGCATGTATAAAAGTGTTAACATGACAGCATGCTTGCCATGAGGTTATTTGCTTATGTGGTATAATTGCTCGAATGCCTGTGGGTGAAGGTTGGGTTACTTGAATTGGAACAATTCATTGAAATCCGTGTTTTAGCCTACTTGCGAGTAGCAAACTTCAAACCATTTCCAAACAAACGGATATGCGATGCTTTGTTCCAAATTAGGCGATCTAGTCTATACTTGTGTATTGTGCGCATCACATAGTAATTCTAGCTAATTAACCGAGATAAGAACGCATGTGTTTTCAAAAACAAGATATCATGCTTAGTACAGGCCGATCTTTGATCGGGCAAGCGGGGGTGCTCATAGATGACCTTCTCCAATCGTACCGAAGTTCCCGAGCCGAGGCAACTTTGGTGATGACGGACACGTGGCCTTAGGCAACCAGTCAGGGTTTCCTAAATTCCCCCAAAACAAAATATTTAGGTGGCGACTCTGTATCTGGCAAAGTAGTTCATGTTTGGCACTTCTTTACAAAAATCAGTTTTCCAAAAATGATTTGCCGGATTTGGACTCTTTGGTGATTTATCGGTCTTGTATTGCACTTTGCGAGATTAGATTCAGAACCGTGACGGTGAGTCCAAACTGTAGTATGCTAGAGAACAGAACAAGATTTTTCTCGGGAGTCCTCAGGGCGCGTCTACAGCCGATGGGAGGCGACATGGATACATCTACTCGGGGGGCGCCCTTCGCTAGACAGATAGGCTATGGTTCGCTACAGTTGGTTTTATAACCACTTCCACGGGAGACAACTGGAGACATAGAAGGAGGTGGAGCAGTATACATGAGAGTTCTTGATCAATCTCCTCGGTACCACCTTGTTTGCAAACAGGTGGAATACCGTAGGGCTGTACCTGCTGAATGCCTTCGTGACATTGCCCCGGGTCCGGTTCTATAACTAGGGTGGCGCTAGCCTTGCCACCTTATACAACTATATGAGCTCTAGTTCCCGCAAGAAGGGGAACAAGGTTGGAGGCTACTAGAGAACCTGGGAGGTACGCACTACACTTTCTTTTAATTTCTGCTCACTTATTAAGCTTTTTGCTTTACACTTTCTGCCTTTATTTTTGCCTATGCATTGTGTTTTTTGCTTTGCACATTCTGTCTTTATCACTGTTCAACATTGTGTCGTCTATTTTGCACTTTCTACTTGAATATCTGTTCATACATGTTGATTCACAAATTATATTTGTAGCTTTGGGCCTATGCATACTTTCCTCGCCTTGCCCTAATGCCAAGGGATGAGATAACGTTGGAGGTGCCTTACTCTCGGCGTTATGACTGTAGTTGCCACCCTAGGCGCCGCGACAACATGACCTTCGCTTACTACTGCTGATACTTTGATACGGTGGTAGCCCATAACGTAATTCGTGGCCCGTATTCTCTTCTGCTTTGTTTCCATTACTATTGCTCTGATCCATACCTTGACAACTGATAGTAACTAGCAACACATTCTCCATTTGCAGATCGCTATGCCTACTGGGGTATGGAACTAGTATACTGGATCCTAGGCTACCTCCCGATATCAGATCTTGTTGGAGGGTCCATTCTGCCAGACCTGGTATCTGGATGAGAGGTTCGTACACAGCATGCCTGCTCTAGTCATTCCTACTCCTCTTTTGGCATCCATGAAGACAGTGGACATCCACCCAGTTGAGGCTATAGGTCAGTACATGGCAGGGCTGGACGTCGATTTCTTCAGAGAGGTCAGGAATTACGTGACCTTCATCCGGACTCATCTCATGTCGCCCCTGATTAGAGTTCCCGTGGGCTGATACTGCAGGTGTCCCTTTGGCTGGAGAGGCTACTCATACGGCCGAGGCTGATATTGGAGGGGGCCCTCCTACTGTGCATGCAGTCGGTTAACCAGTGATTATTACCGCGATTCCCTGTTGGCAACCGAGCAGGACAGCCTATCAGATCCCGATAAAGCCACCGAAGGCGGAGCATAAGTATGTCAGGGCTCCAAGTGCACCATAAGTATAGACCGTGCTTTACAACTTACATCTCGTATTTTTCCCTTTTTGGATACTGATTGTTCAACTTCACTTGCAGGCGCCTACGGAGTACACAGACGGTCTCCTCCAGCTGATTGACTCTCTAGTTCACATGGTACATAGGAGAGAGACGCTACTTGCTCTCCACGATATCCAGGTATCCTCCCTTCTTCTTGTGCATTTCTTTGCTTACCCGTACTATTGTGTACCACACTACACCGATATGCCATACTCATATAATCGACATGCATCGACATGCGATACTACCTTACCTTTGTCTTGACACCTTTGCACTTATCTTTGAATCTACATTCTACATCATACTTATACTGCATACTACACTCTGCAACATACTCATATTGTACCTGATACTCTGATGCTTGTTTTTAAGATTCCACCTGTACCGATGGCACCAGCGGCACTGGTGGCACTTCTTTCTATGGCGGGGAGGAGAGGCAGATAGGCCCCACTACGCAGCTGGGATGAGCGTCGAGGTCGGGGCAGAGGTAGGGGCACTCGGGGTCGAAGCAACGAGTCCTAGACAAAGGAGACGTCCTCCTCCTCAGAGCTGATTTCAAGTGGAGATGACACTGAGACTAGTGGCATGGAGGAGGCTGTAAGCAGGCACTCTGACTCTGAGAGCGAGGACCACGATGCTGACTCGGGATCAGAGAGCGAGGAGGATGCCGAGACCGGCTCTGAGTCAGGGAGTGGAGATGGTGACGTCGGCTCTGGCTCGGAGTTCCACTCTTCTGATGATAACGGCGCTGATGGAGACAATGCCCTCGAGTCCCCTCCGAGGAAGAGAACGAAGAGGGCCTCTCGGGATTGATGCGATCGATGCAGATTTTTGTACTTTTTTGCTTATTTTCTTTTGTTTTGGTAGCTTAGCAATTGTATAGCTTCAGATAGGTCTTTATTTTTTCTTTTAAAAAACGTGTATTCCCTCTTTTGTAAAAACTATTATCAGGGTAAAACTTTGCAGTTTTATAAAAGGAGTTTTATTTTGCATCATGAGCATGGCACCACAGTTGCATAAAAACAAAAATGGAACTGCATTTGAAACTGAAAACGCTTGTCTTGGAATGATGTTCTTAACTGGATATTGAGCCAACAAATGACCAAAATACAAAATACAACTCAATAAATGGAAAATAGTAAAAACAACCTAAACACAGCTATTTACGATTGCTAAAAACAAAAAGACTCAAAACAAAACCTCAAAACAAAGAGACCGGGACAAAACCACACAAACTAGCTGCCAAGCCAACAAAAGTGGTCGGCCGGCCAGGTGTTGTGGTTGGACAGCTGGCATCCACTTACACAGCCTTATCCTCTATAAAAGGTCTTCCACCATTGTTTCTTCGACAAGACTTCATTTTTACTGTTGTTTCCTCTGAAAATGGAGATATTCCTTGCCAAGAAGCTCAAGGATTAGATAGCTACTTTGGACAGCACGAAAAAGGTAAATTTTTGAGGTTTCGGAATAAATGCTCTTTTTTCGTTGAGCCGTACTTCGCTTTGTTTTCTGTTCTTTCATGCCGCTGCTTGATGCTGGAACCCAGTTACACATGTATTTTGCTTTGGAGCGCAAAAGATGTGCCCTACGCTCGAAGAATTTCAAGCATTGATAGAGTCCAGGAGTAAAGAAGAGATTATGCCTCAACCCCGTTTTGGCCATGCACAGGCTTTGGAATAGATGTGTGGGCTTTACACGAGACTCAATCCTTGGCTCATAACGGGGAGCTAGATATACCCGGCTTGATTCATCAGTTTTCCGACATCAACGACAGAGGTGACATTCTCTAGCAAGGTTATTGGCAAGATGCCCTTTGTTTATGTATGCTTGCGCACTTTCTTCTTGCCCCTAGTTGTGGCGGGGCCAGCATTAGGTTGATAGAAGTGGCCTAATGCCTCAAAGAGGGTAAGAGCTGCATAGGTTTGGCATTGGCTAAGACTTTGATAGGTTTAGATGCCTTCCATCAGCGAGAAACTACTGGGTTTGCAGGGAATCCACTGCTTCTTTAGGTATTGTTTCCCATCCTATTTTATTTATGATTCTTCATATCACTTGGCACTCACTCTCTATTTTTTTTTTCTCGAAACTCTTTTCTTACTTTTCTCTTCACGCACATCTCTCTATTCTTTAATCTCTCTTATGTTTTATTCCTTCCTAGGTGTGGCCAATGGATAAGTTGAAGGCGGTGGACCCTTGCCCCGAGTATTTGGCCAGAGCCTATTTCTTTTGACAGCGGCTGGTGGACTTTCCCTTAGAGGAATGGTGTTGCGACTGGATGTGCAGCAGATCTACAGGTGACATTGCCTAGCGTTGCCCCTGGCTTAACTTGACTGAGATGAGCTCTAGCATGTCTTGACAGCCGAGTATACAGTTGATTAGCCTCACGTACTGTGTTCTATTTTCCATTCCGATTTAGAAGCCATTTCGGACACGATCAGACCTGTCCAGAAGAGGCGGTGGAATATCCAGCTCCATTCCCAGTTCGTGCTTCGCACTTAGCCCGGTATCTCATGGCTTGGAGGACAAGAGAGCTCCTGGCCCCTACGGTTGGCTTCAGTTATGCCCTTTCCAGCGAATGCTTGGCTTGGCTTAAGGACGAAGCACAATTTGGGCCAACTATGGTTGTAGAGACTTCTGTAAGCACGAGCAAAGGATGTAGGACCACCTAACTTATCTATGCCCCTAGTTTATTGCTTTGACTTTTCTTTTCAAGTTCTATGATGTAAAAGAACCTTTGATTTAAATTAGAGAGTTGGAGAATGTATTTCTGTTGAAATAAATGGAATTAAGGTTGTGAGTACTAAAAATTTTCCTTTTGGTCCCAAAAATGGTCTAAGTTGTAAAAAGATAAAATTTTGAGAAAAATCAACTTCATTAATACTTTTCAAAATAATTTTCAGAAACGCTCAATACCTGACACATACGAAATCAGTCCTTAAGATGTACAATCCCAAATTAGAAAATCATAACTATCCACAATTGCATTCACCGTCACTGTTCTCCATTGCAACTGGCCCTTCTGCCAAAATGAAGATAACATAACCAAGCACAGACAATGGATAAACATGGCCCGATCAGACAAATGGATAGGACAGTCGAGTTGGAGATTGTTATGGTTGAACTTCGGGATGAAGTGGCCTACGTATCCCAAAGATGGGAATCAGGCCTTTGTAGTTCGGTTTGGGTTCACTCGAGTATTAACTCTCTTCTTTTGCGCTCTAACTTTTACCAAAGTCGCCCTTCTTGGTTTTCGACCTTGCGAGCTCTATTTTTCTTTATTTCTAATTTTTCATGCTTTAACTTTTGCCTAGGTCACCCTTCTGGGTTTTTGGCCTAGCGAGCCTCTCAAGGGTAGTATTTCTTCAATTTGTCCATATTGATCGGCTGTGAGAACTCCAAGCCATCTAGATCCATAAGGATAATCGCCCCTCCTGACCAGATAGATTTGATAATGTAAGGGCCAGTCCAATTGGGTCGAAACTTGCCCCTAGGGTCATGGATGGGAGCTCGGTTGTCCTTGAGCACTATATCTCCTTCCTTGAGATTTCTGGGCTTGACTTTATTGTTAAAAGACCTAGCAATTTTGTACTGGTACCCCTGGATGTGATATAATGCCTTTAACCTCATCTCGTCAAATAACATCAATTCTTCAAATCTGCTCTGCTGCCAATCTGCCTTCGCTATCTGACACTCAACAACAATTCGCAGTGATGGTACTTTGATCTCAATTGGCAGAATAGCTTCCATCCCATACACTAGAGAATAGGGGGTTGCCTCTGTGGATGTCCGAATTGATGTTCTGTAACCCTAGAGTGCAAAAGGTAGTTTATCCGGCCAGTCCTTGTAAGTCTCCACCATCTTTCGCATGATGTTCTTAACATTTTTGTTTGCAGCCTCAATAGCTCCATTGGTCTATGGTTTATAAGTCGATGACTTATGAAAAGCCACGTTGTATTTCTTGAGCAAGTCCACCACCTCTTTCTTTAAGTGTGAGCCGTTTTCCGAAATGATTTCGTTCGGAGCCTTGTATTGATAGATGATGTTGTTTCTGATAAACTTGGCCACATGTAAAGCCTTCAACACAGAATAAGACTGAGCTTCCACCCACTTCATAAAATAATCGATCGCCACCAAAATGAACTTATGTCCATTTGAACCCTTTGGTGAGACTACACCGATAACATCAATTCCCCAGACTGAGAAAGGCCCTGGTGAAATCATGTTGTAGAGGTTTGACGGTGGGATATTTATGCGATTGGCATAGATTTGGCATTTGTGGCATCGCCGTACAAAACCAATACAATCCTCCTCCATAGTTGACCAATAATAGCCTTGCCTAAGGATCTTCCTGGCCAGCATCACACCATTCATGTGTGTTCCACACTCTCCTCCATAGATTGCCTCCATGAGGCGCTTTGATTCCTTTTCTTTAAGACAGTGCTTGTGCATTCTTAGATGGCCTTTCTTGTACAGCTTATCCCCGCAGATGACGAACTGGACGGCCAAACACCGTATTCCCCATTTCTCTTTAGCATTTGCTCCTAGTGGATAAGTACCCTTTTCTAGAAAGTTCCAAATGTCGTAAAACCAGGGTTTTTTTTGTCTTGAACCTCATCTATCGCGGCAATGGTCTCATAAGCAGGCATGTATTTCCGGTCAATGATGATTGGACGCATTTTGACTCCAAGCGAGATGTCTACCATGGAAGATAGAGTTCCCAGTGCATCAACGAACCGGTTATTCTCTTTTGGTAAATGTATAAACGTCAGTTTCTTAAACCTTGGAATTAGAATATCGAGGGCCTGATAATAAACCTTCATTTTCTCTTCCTTGACTTTCCAGTCTCTGTTAGCTTGAGAAACAACCAACTTCGAGTCTCCGATGACATCTAACCTTATTGCCCCTAGTTCTAGGGCAGTTTCCAAACCAGCAATATATGCCTTATATTTTGCTTCATTGTTGGCCACTTTGAACAAGAGTTTAAAAGCTAGGGGTATATGGGAATCATCGGGTGCTACCAGCAACGCACCTATTCCATAACTGTATTGATTGGATGCTCCGTGAAAGTACATTGTACATGTTTCCTCTTCTACCTACAGAATGTCTTCATCTGGGAATAAATACTCCACTGCCTCATTCACTTCCATCGGGTGGTCTGCCAAAAATTCTGCTACCACTCTCCCTTTAACTGATTTACGCGTGACAAACTTGAGATCAAATTCAGAAAAGAGAAGCAACCAACAAGCTAGCCTACCCGTAAGCGTCGATTTCCCAAAGAGATTTGATGGGATCTAATCTTGAAACCAAGATTACGGAGTGAACTAACAAGTAGTGCTTCAACTTCCTAGTAGCCCATACCAAGGCTAAACAAGCTTTCTCGAGGGGAGTGTAGCGGATCTCACAGTCCAGCATCTTCTTACTCAAATAGTAGATGGCCTTTTCCACCTTTTCTTCAGATTCTTGAGCTAGGATGCACCTGTAGACAACCCATTTTTGACCGTCCTCAAGACTTGGACGTTATTGTTTGAACACTTGATGATCATCCATGCTTGTGTTCGTTTTGAGTTCCTGAAGGTCTCGGCTACGCGCCTTGCCTTAGAACCTCTCAACTTGTCTGTTTTGTGCTTGGTTGTGGACCAAGGACTTGTGGTTTTGTTTCTGAGGGAAGAGGGTAGCTTATTGGCCAACCCTACAACCCATCGGCCAAGACTTGTGCCTATTGGCCTTTCCTTCTTGTCATCGGCCATCAGTGATGGCCGGTCGACCCCCTTTTTAGATGGTCGGACATATTTTTTGGCCGAGGCCTTTTTTTTTTCTTTTGCAGATATTTTTGTGCCAGCTGTGACAGCTGGTGAGCACAGATTTCATCCTTCATACACGTGTATGGAGGGATTGAATTCAAGCCTTTAGCTTGTCCAACAAGCTTAGGACTTGAATTTCTATAAGAAGGGAGGCCCCTCTCCCTTTCCAGAGGTTCTGAAAATCTGATATACAAAACATATATATCTCTCTATATTTGCACTTGATTGTGCTCAAAAGTGTAGTTTCTTCACACTTTTGCACTAAAGCACCTAGTGAAACACCACACTGTTGTTGCTGAGGCACCTTGAAGCTGGTTTTGGTGTTTTGGGACTACTTTTAATCCAAAAAGGTTGCTGGAGTTGCTTCCTTGAAGTTGTTCTACAGGGGTAAGAAACTAACCCCTTAAAGCTCGGTTCTTGTTTAAGCTTTTGGCCCTATTTGCATGCTGATTTAGGCCTAACTTTAAACTACAAAAAGTTCTGATTTTAAGTGCTTAACATGTTTGTTTAAGGCTTTGTTAGTGTTGCGGGTGGTCTACCCCCTCTTGTGCCTTGTCTGGCCTTGTTTTGTGTTATCCTTTTAAGCTATTGGGACTACCTCTTTTTCGCCTTCTCACCACTGAAACTCAAAGGAATTTTAGTGATGGAAAGTGTGTTTTTAGGTTCCAAATAGGAGGGGGTCATCCCCTCTCCTTGTATCTTGGTTGCTTGCATTATTGGCCTCATGTTTGAGCATGTTTGTGAAGCATGTTTTGGCTCCATCTTAGCATGTCTCAGGACTTATTTCAGCATGATATACCTCTGTCTGGGGTTGGTTTGATTACCTCTTGTATGCTCCTTGCACTCGTAGTGCAATCCTCCATACTAGCCTAACATGCATCATGCTTTAGACCATCATTCTAGCATGATTTTGGCTCAACTCTAGCAAGCTTTTACTCATGTTTTACCATGCTTAAGCTCTGTTTTATGTTATTTTGGTCATGCATGCCTCACTTTGTATAGCCATAGTGCATTCTAGCTTACTAGCTTGAGCTTCTAAGTCATTAGCATGCATTGCTTGGGCTATTTGCATGATTTGGCATCATTTGTTATGTGATTTCAGTGCATGTAGTGTGGCCACACACTCACATCTTTTACTCTTTCAATGCTTTGGAGGGTTTGTGCTTTATGCCTTAAGTATGAGCTAATGTGTATGCCATCTTGCCTAAGCTTTTGGGCTACCTGTAGACGTCCCCGAACGCCCAGGGAGGATGAGTCCCGTTTTGTTCATCTGTGGGCCTACTACAGTTTGGACTCAAATTGTCACGGTTCTTAATCTGAACCAAAGAGTCCAAATCTGGCAAATCATTTTGAGAAAACAGATTTTTGAAAGAAGTGCCAAACATGGACTGCTTCCCCAGATACAGAGTCGCCACCTAAATATTTTATTTTGGGGGAATTTAGGAAACCCTGACTCGGTGCCAAAGGCCACGTGTCCGTCATCACCAAAGTTGCCTCGGCTCGGGAACTTGGGTACGATTGGGAAAGGTCAGCTATGAGCACCCCCTCTCGCCCGATCAAAGATCGGCCTCTACTAACCGTGATATCTTGTTTTAAAAACATTATGCGTTCTTATTCCGATTATTAGCCTAAAATTACTGTGTTATGTGCACAGCAAACAAATATAGACTAAATCACTTAAATTGGAACAAAAACATTGCATGCTTGTTTTGAAAATGGCTTGCTACTTGCAAGTAAGCTCAAATGCGGGTTTTTGCCACCCACAAGTGGGCTTTAGAAAAGATGGTTTTACCACTATTTGAGTGGGCTTAAAACTCATAGTTTTGATGCATTATTCCAATTTAGGTAATTCAACCTCCACCCACAGGCATTCAAGCAGTTATATCATATAAACAGCTAGCCTCATGGTAATCATACTATCATGGCGACACTCACACGCATGCGGTATGCTAAAGCATAAAAAGCTCACCTAGTACTCCAAGCCAAAACAGAAACTAGTTAGTAATCAATGCATGATCCTAGTTCATGTTTGAAATGGGTAATGCAACGCATGCGGGATGTAGCTGGAACAGGCTCGGCTACCCTAAAGATGGCATGTGAAATGCTGCAACTAACAAGTACTCAACTTGGAATTTGGAATACAAGTGCAGTTAACATGATGTGCCGAACATCTTTGCATACAAGACAAATGTATGAATGCACGCATGCTTAGCATAAGGTATGCTAATTTAAATATGCCCTAAACTAACCATCGAAAGCTAGTAAATAAAAGGGAAGAAAGACGTGGGGTTGGAAGACATACACACACTCACACATGCTTATTATACAATTGCCCTCGCTCGGAGGGTCCGAATAAATATTACAAACCGAATAAATAATTAACTACCCTAGCTAATTAATTATTACAAAATTTCTAACTCAATTAATAAATTGAATATGCAAATAAATAGAAAGAAGGGTCCGCAGCCCTGCCTCGGAATGCACGAATGATGCATGCTCGAGTCCGTCTCGCCCGGAAAACCCGTACCATGCCATTGTTGCCTCTGTTTACACTGCCCTGCTTCTCTGAAGACTGCAAAAGCCTTGGGATATGCTCTATGGATGTTGGGGAATGCCACCGGCCAAGCACAAATACCACCGGCCAAAGGGAGGAACCACCGGCCACCTTTTTTTTACTATCGGCCAAAATTAATGGCTGGCCGGCACTGAATTTAGCCGACCGGCCAAAACTCCCTGCAAAAATTGGTTTTTGATAGCAACAAAGGACAGACAGTGTATGGCATGGAATTTCAAGCAAATGTAAGCATGGCCACATTCCCTATCATGCAATGGACTCAAAGGAGCATGGCCCTCGATCCTCGGGCCATCAACTGCGTGTTTTGATGCATGATGGCCTAAGAGGCCAAGGTTGCAATTCAATGAAAATGCATGCAACACACAAATGAATACCAAGACCCCATCATGTCAAAGTCAAGGGCCTCGGCGACCGAGAGTTGAGACGTGCTACATCACTTGTAGTATGAACACTTCTCACCCCCCCTCAAGTTTGGCTTGACACCCCAAGCCAAACAATGCAATGCAAGTATATGAGCATGGCTCAAACATGCTAATGAACTAAGGCACACAGCATGTCAAATATGCAGCAAGTATGTGAGATGGCTCAACATTAAACTAACATGCAAGTAAGATACAATGCAAACATACTCCTAATGTAATGCAACATGCTCATGCAAAGGTGGATGTAGACCACGAAGAGGGGGGCCTTAGCCCATCCCAAAAACAGTAGCTAAAGATGCCAAAACAAAGGTACCAATCATAGAAGACAAACATGCCAATCAATGAGCCCAAGACCAAGGTATAAAAGCCAACTCAAGCATGCCTAAAGGAAGACAGACATGGACATTTAAACCAACAAAATCAGTGCTATAGCATGTGAGAATAAACCCCTAAAACCCACACATGGCATCCCAAATGACCCAAACACATAGGCATACACAATGCACATTTCAAGGCATGAAATCACAACACTTCAAAACATTGAAAAAGACATAAAGGAAAATGTAAGACCACATTACATGGACTGAAATATGATCTCAACCAATGCCAAATGATGATAATAGACTAAGCTAGGCATGTTGGTGACCCATACACTCAAGGCTCACAATCCATAATGCAAAGCAACTATATCAAACATGCTAAACAAGACCAAATCAGTGGCCAACAGACCTTATACATGACAAAATATGGCCAAGAACTTCACAAAGTAAAGTTAAAATATGAGAGCATAGTGATCAAAAGTCATGATACATTTCTAGGCAAAATGAAGGAATACAAAGCAAGTACAAAATACATGCTAAGGGTCAACAAACCCACATGAGATAGAGATATAATATAACCCAAAACACCCAAAAAGCCTCTGAAATGGAGTCATAAACAACTAAGCATGTATGCTACCATATGAGCCAAGAATATGCAAAAATGAAACACAAAGGGGAAAGGGGTGTCCCTCCCCTATTCAAAACCTCAAACCTCCTTCCTCACCACTGAAAATCCACTGGATTTCATTGGTGAGAAGGCTAACACACAAAGATAAATAAAGCTCAAAGAAAAAGCACTAAAAGAGGCCAAATGGGGCCTAAGAGGGGAAGGTCGACCCCAAGAAACAAAATACCCTTAATGAAAGATCTAAAGCATGAAAATACAATACTTTTTGTAGTTATACACAAAGCTTAAATCAGCATGCAAGATAGGTCAAAAGTCCATGCAAGATTGAGGAAACTAAAGTAAAGAGTTTACCCTTGAAGAACCCTTGATGAACAGCAAGATCAGCCCTCTTCTTTTGATCAAAATCAGTCCAAAAACTCAAGAACAAACCCTCAAAGCCCCTCAAGGTTGAAGTAAGGTGTGATGGTGTGTGTCTTAGTGCAAAACTAAGGTAAAAATGCACTTTTAGGCTCCCAAACACACACTAAGGATGAGAGAGAGGGAAATATAGAGAGAGAGGATGATATATCAGGTATATATATGTATTCTAGGTCTGGAGTTGTTCAACCCTTAACAAGAGGGGAGGAGATGGCCTTATATAGGCCAAGAGAAAGCTTGAAGCTTCTCAAAGAAGCTAAATGAAAAAGGGGCAAAGAGGGCAAGGGGGCCAAGGATTCTAGAGGAAGCTAAGACAGCTGGCTAAGCTTCTTGAGGAAGCTTTGACAAAGGGTCAAGCTTCCTCAAGAAGCTTTGACCAAAAGGGTGCAAAAGGTGCATAACAACCACATTATGCACGGGGAAGGGTGTGGGTGCATTCCAGCTGGCACAGCTGGCATGCACCGTGGCTGAAGGGTGCAAAAGGTGCATACCGGCCAGCAAAAGAGGTCATCGGCCAAATAAAGTGCCGGCCGGCCACATAAAGTGCCAACCGGCCATTAGTATCAAGAAACCATGGCCGGTGGCAACAATGAATGGCCGGTGATGAACAGGGGTGGCCGGTGGGGTGTGGGGATGGCCAACAAGCCATTCCCTGCCTCTCAAAGCAAAAGAACAAGCATTTGGTGCAAAACCAAATACACAATAGACGAGTTAAGAGATCCTGAGGCAAGGCACGCAGCCGAGGCCTCCGGGAACTCAAAACGAACACGAACATGGATAATCACTGAGTGTTCAAACGGTGACGTCCAAGTCTTGAGGACGGTCAAAAATGGGGTGTCTACACTACCATTTCAGTGTGTATTTGGTGTTATTTTGCCATAATATAACTCTGATTTTTGTTGGTGAAGTCATCTCATGCTTGGTTTTGGTAAGTGTAGTGCAATCCTCCTCATGGGCCTTGTATGCTCCATGCTTCATGCCTCTAATTCTAGCACATGTTGGCTTTGTTTAAGCATGTTTCTAGCATCGTTTTGACATGCTCTAGGACTGTTTTAGGTGTTCTTAGACTTTTGGTTCATGTATTGCATAGCTATAGTGCAAGTGCTTATGCTAGTTTCAAGCTTTGAGCCTCCTAGCATGCCTCATTTCTCATATGTGCATGTTTTGGCATCATTTAGAATGACATTTCAGAGCATATAGTGTTGTCACACTTCCATGTTCTTCACTCTTTAAGTGCTCTTGAGAGTTGCATCTTTGTGCCTAGTTCATGGGCTAATGCATGAGCTTGCATTTTATTGCTTTCAATGCTAGCATTTTAGGGCATTTTGGCTATTATTTTGGCATGAATGAGGACTGTTTAGGGTTGGTTTAGCCCATTGAGCATTGCATTGTATAGCCTTAGTGATGTGTACTTCATTAGCTTTAATGCTTAAGGGCTCCTAGCATGCTATGCTTGTGTTATGTGCATGATTTGGCATCATTCCTTATATGATTTCAGAGTATATTTCATTGCCACACTCTCACATTTTCCACTCCTTCAATGTGTTTGAGAGTTGCTGTCTTCATGCCTTGTTTGTGAACCAATGTATATGCATGCTTGTATTTGCTTTTGGACTTCATTTTCAGCATGGTCATAAGGTGGTTCAGAAGCATCTTGGAAGTTGGCACAATTTTCAGAAGTCCTAAACAGTGCAAACAGAGGCATCACGAGGCACGGTAGTGGATTTCCGAGCGAAACCGACCGAGCATGCATCCCTCGTTCTGAGGCCCTTTTAACTACTTTGTTTAGCTAGTTAATTTGCTAATTTTTGTAATAATTAGTTAATGTATTTAGCTAATTTATTTCATCTTTTTAATATTCTAATTAGCTTAGTATAGCTAGTTTCAATTCAGTTTGTAATTAATTAGTTTAATTACCTTAGAATTAGCTAGTTAGCTTATTATTCGGACCCTCCGTCGAGAGGGTACAACTGTTGTAATAAGTGTGCGTGTGTGTGATGCATGTCTTCCAACCCCCATTTCTTTCTCCCTTTTATTTACCAGCTTTCGATGGTTAGTTTTAGGGCATGTTTCAATTAGCATCCTTATGCTCGTATGTTTGCATCATTCATCTGTCTTGCATGCACTGAGCTCGTCGCATCATACTAACTGCATTGTATTTCAATACCAATTTGAATACATGTTATCTAGTTGCATTCACATGACATCTTAGAATAGCCGAGTCTATTTTGGTTGCATTTTGCATGTGTTGCATTAGGCATTGTTGACATAGCTAGGATTATGCATTGATTACTAACTAGCTTCTTTTTTGGCTCGGAGTACACTGTGAGTGTTTACGCTTTAGCATCCTTGCATGTGTGTAAGTGACTGCCATGTTTAGCATGCTTGCCATGAGGCTAATTGCTTAAGTGATTAACTACATGAATGCTTGTGGATGAAGGTTTGATTGCCTAAATTGGAACAACTCGATGATTGAGAGTTTTAAGCCCACTTGGATTGGCAAAATCATGTTTTTCTAAGCCCACTCGAGGGTGGCAAATCCGTGTCTTAGCCTACTTGCGAGTAGCACCTTCAAACCACTTTCAAAAACAAACATGAGTTGTTTTGTTCAAATCCGCGTGATTGAGTCTATACTTGTATGCTGTGCGCATCACATAGTAAGCTAGCTAATAAACCGGAATAAGAACACATGTTTTTTCAAAAACAACATATCTTGTTAGTAGAGGCCGATCCTTTGATCGGGTGAGCGGGGGTGCTCATTTCATGACCTTCCCCCTTCGTACCCAAGTTCCCGAGCTGAGGCAACTTTGGTGATGACGGACACGTGGCCTTAGGCACGAGTCAAGGTTTCCTAAATTTCCCAAAACAAAACATTTAGGTAGTGACTCTGAAATTTGGCAAAGCAGTCCATGTTTGGCGCTTTTTGATTAAAATCAGTTTTCCAAAAACGATTTGCCAAATTTGGACTCTTTGGTGATTTATCAGTATCACATTGCACTTTGTGAAATTAGATTCAGAACCGTGACATGAGTTCGAACTGTAATAGCTAAGAACAACGATTCGCGCCCTCGTGCGCGGAGCGGAGTTCTGGGTGGTCTACAGCACCCCATGGTCGAATTCATTACTGACAAATACAAAATCAAAGGCTTTCTCGGCTCTGGCGGTGACAGCACAAGTGGATTCTAAAGGTACTGCTTGACTTGTTTAAAGGCAAACTGACATCGATCATACCATCGGAACTTCTTGCCCTTTTTCAAGAGACCAAACAGTGGTTCACAAGTCAAGGTTAATTTTGAAATAAACCGTCTTATGAATGGCACTTTCCCCAGAAAGCCACGCACCTCTTTTTTAGTCCTTGGTGCTGACATTTCTAAGATGACCTTAATTTTGGAAGGATCTACTTCAATTCCCCTCCGTGTGATCAGAAATCCCATCATTTTCTTTGTGGTCACCCAAAGGTGCATTTTCTATGGGTTTAACCTCAACATGTACTCCCTAATCCGTTGAAATAATTTTTCCAGTGAGATGTGGTGGCCTTCTAGCTCTTTAGACTTGACAATCATATCGTCCACATACACCTCAACCTCTTTGTGAATCATGTCATGTAGAATGGTAGTTGTAGCTCTCTGATATGTAGCCCCAGCATTTTTTAACCCAAAAAGCATGACTTGGTAACAGTAAGTACCCCACGGCGTGGTTAATACAGTCTTTTCTCTGTCTTCTGGTGCATCAGAACCTGATTGTATTTGGAAAATCCATCCATGAATGATGGCAATGTATGGCCTACGGTGAAGTCTACCAACTCATCAATGTACGACAATGGAAAGTCATCCTTCAGACTAGCTCTGTTCAGATCCCGAAAGTTGACACAAACCCAAATTTTGTCGTCCTTCTTCGGAACTGGGATGATATTGGCCAACCAAGTCGGATAGTCGGACACGATCAAGAATCTTACATCAATTTGCTTGGTGATCTCTTCCTTGATTTTTAGTGCCCAATTCGAATGAACTTTGCGTAGTTTCCGTTTGACTGGTCGGGCCTCAAGGTCAAGAGGGATCCGGTGCTATATAATCTCAGGATCGATTCCAGGCATGTCTTCATAAGACCACTCAAAAATATCTTTGAAATCTTTTAATAAAGTGATTAAATACTCGCGTTCCTCCGAAGATAACGTGGATCCCGATCTGGACTAAGCGCAGATCTTTCTCAGTACCCATATTAACAGCAATGATTTCATCAATACAGGGCTTAGCATAGCTCTCCTCCTCTTGATTAATTAAGTTTTTCAAAGCCAGAGGAATTTCTTCCTCTTCATTTTCATTAAATTCTGAAACTCTTAGTCAATACAATAAATCAGCGGCACAGAGTAGTACATAGAATCTGTAGCAGCGTTCTCATTCATAAGTTACCACCCTTGGGAATGCCAAGTGAGGTATGGTGCCCTCGAGAATGCCAGATTTAGACTTCCCGAACTGACTTGAATCTGATTTCGACTCCACAGACTCGGTGGAATCAGACTCTGGCTCATCATCCGATTCAAAACTGGAAAGAAAACCCTTCTCCAACTACCAAGTGAGACATGGTGCCCTTGATGCATCCAAAATACCACTAGTGGGATCTATATCTAGTTCCTCTCCAATCATAGAGATAGTAAAATTATCCCCCAAGTTCTCTGTGTCGGTTGCGGGATCTGTCAAGAGATCGACTAGTATTGCCCCTACGTTAACGTCACTGTTGTCGGAGTCATCTTCTTTGCTCTAAAGGGTTGATGCTTGATTAAGCCCTTTCTTCATCACTGTCATGCAACTAATGGTCAAAGAAGATCTCGAATTTGAGGACAGCTTCTTCAAGGAATCCACCCAAGGCTTAAGAAAGCCATAAAAGGGGAAATCTTCTCCCCCTCTAACAAAATGCCCATTCAACATCCCCCGAATTTGCCTGTGGACCAATTCATAGTGCTTTCCAACTCTTTTAGCCTTAGCCCTGTCCCTCATTTCTTCCCATTTTCTTGTCCAGTCCTCTTTGGTGGGCATATAGCCCAACCCAAAGTAATGCGAGTTGTGTGGCACCTCAGCAAGTGTTGCAACACCTTTTTACCCGCTCTTTCTGAGCCCCATTCTTGGAATATGTCGCAGCTTGTTCATGAAGTAGATGGACTGGGCACTGACATACATGCCTTCATTCGTGGCTAGGATTGTCTGCATTACTCAGGCTTCCGCCAGAGTGAATCCTGAGAGAAATACATCCTCATTGCCATGGTTGATCTCTAGCAATGGTGTAGTCACCTCTGGCGGTGGATAGATGAATGAGTTCCCAAAAATGGTCACTACTCCTCTCTTATGAGGGTACTTCAGCATTTGATGTAGGGTGGAGGACACAACCTTCATGTGATGTAACCAAGGCCTTCATAACAGCAGGTTAAAGGTAGCTAACACATAAGTACATAGAACTTGATCTCATGCTCAGATGGGCCTACCTAGACTCGCATTTTCACTGTCCCCATGACTTCTCTACTTGTGTTGTCATATGCTCGCATCACCTGAGCCATGGGAACGAAGTCTGCCGGTTTGAGGCCTGTCGCATAGGCAGTGCGGAAAGGACAGATATTAATGGCAGAACTGGTGTCTACTAACACCACTGGTACCCACTTCTCTCTGCACTCCACGGATATGTATAGTGGCTTGTTGTGAGCTGACCCTTCTGGTGGCAACTCTTTGTCAGAGAAGGTGAGCATTGATTTGGCACCACTTGGGAAGACCAGGCCCACAAGTTGCTCAGGGATAGTTTCAATGGACAATTTAGCCTTATCCATTGCTGACAATACTGCTTCAGAACTAGCTCCTCTTCCAACTTCTTTTCTTTTTCCTTCTCGACCTCTTGATCTTTTCCTGATGGCTCTGGCTGATCCAGGTGTGGAGGTTTGAAATACCGCCCACTTCTAGTGAGATGGTCTATTTCCTCAAAATACCGTGTATTATCCGGGATGCAGTTGCCCCAGTCTTCGTCAGTATGGGCAAGATGCAAATCACTATCGTCCCACCACTCGCCATCCACTACTGACAAACAGTTGTCTGGCTCAGCTTGAATCATCTTTATAGTACAAGTGTCCCCCTCAGGGCGACACGCTGTTGCGATTTTCTGGTTGTCTTCAATTCTTTCTCTCTCAAACTGTCTCAACGTAGCTTCCTGTTCAGTATCTGTAGTCTTCACAACACCTATGTCTTGGGTTGGTTTTCCCACACATGTGCCCTCTGGCAGTTTTCCTTTCCCCTTAGCCTTCTCGGCTACCGCAACTACCTCTTTTTTCTTTCCCTCTGGTTTAATCCCAGTTTCTTCTTTCTTGTCTGACTCAACACTTAGCGACCCGACATTATCAGTCGACCTATTCAAATCGAACCAACCGATTTGTACACTGCCTTGATTTCGTTCGTCAAAGAACTGTAGGTTGTCCAAATCTTCTTCGAGGTCAGTCAGATCATCCAACCCTGGCTCAGGCCATTCTCCTTAACCACATTAATGTCCGCCGAGGTTGGTAGCACCACCTTAGGCTTGAGTTGAGTAGTATGAACAATATAATGGCTCGGGTTGTACTCTTTTATCGAGGAGTCTCCGGGATACTTTGGCAACAAACCATCACCTCTCCCTAAGGTCAAAACCTCTTCTACTGCAGGTGTTGTCATCACTGATCTGTGAGGCACCATTTATAGATTAGATGTGTCCATCATGCACACGTCCGTGTCCTTAGGAAGGAACAATATCGGTTTCGGTAGGTGAGAGGGGGAAATATAAACGCTAGGGTCATAGGAGGTGGACAGTGTGTGGATAAGGTGGAGATTTATGGGTGGAGGAACTTGGTTATGAGTAGGGAGTGGGTTGGTGGTTACATTTGGTTCTTGAGATGGAATGATGACCTTGTTGTCAATGAGATCTTGAATCTCATGACGCAAGTGGAAGCATCGGTTGGTTTCATGACCATGTTGTTAGTGGAAAGCATAATATTTTGTGGGGGTCATGTTTGGATGGAAGAGGGTCGGGAAGTGGGCGAGGTTCTAAGGGTTTTAGGTGCCCTTTTTTTATCAGCACCTGCATGGCTTTGGATAGGGTCATGTATAGTTGGTTAAAAGTTCTACCCAAAGGTCGAGTAGGGTTGAATGATATTTGTGGGCCCATGTTGGCCAAGGGGTCGGAAGTTTTAGTCGCACTGACAACACTTACTTCTGATGGCCTTGCAGTTATGCTACTACTAGTAGTATTGAAACTACGAACAAACGGCCTCTTAGCTAGCTTCTTATCATCAGTAATAATCCCTTACTTCATGGAATCTTCAATTTCAACCCCCATTTCATGAAGTTCTTTGAATGTAAATAAGGGGAGAACAATCATTGTCTGCAGCAGCTTGCCATGTAGGTTTCGGACAACCTTTCTGATCTGGTCTTTCTTAGAAGGTCGAGTGGTCATCATTGATGCTTTGGCTCTCCATCTCATCACAAACTCGGAGAAACCTTCCTTTGGCTCTTGACGTGTCACCTCAAGATCACAAGTTGTGACCTTGATTTGCGTGTTATAAGAGTATTGAGCAATGAAAGACTCGACTAATTCCTCTCAGTTCTGTTTCACAGAATCTTCCAACTTAGCGTACCAAATGACAGCTATACCCGACATAGTGCAACCGAAGAGGGATAGCTTTTGCATTCTAGTCAAACCCATTGGCCACAAGATATATGAAAACAGTCGTAAATGTACTATCAGGTCCCCAGAACCATCAAAGCGGTCAATGTGTGGCATCTTAAACCACTCTGGTAATGTAACCACAAATTCGGTGTACCCCTCCTCTATGTTTGGAATGAAGTTGACCCATTGCACTTTTTTGAACAGTTTTTGCAGTTTGTTGACTTTGAGCTTGGTTGGATCAACCTCAAATTCGAATGGTGACCCGGTTTGATAAACTGGGGCTCTGGAAACTTGTGCTGGAATAGGATCTGTTTGGAGTGGAAAAATTGAAATACCCTCGGTTTGTGGATCTTGAGTAGTGGTAATATTAGGCGTGGGGTCGGGCACAGGAATAGCTGCGGTGGGTACATGTGATGTAGAGGCTGCAACCAACTACTGTTGTTGTTGCTGCAACCTAGTTATAACCTCGGCCTGACGAGCTGCATCATGTTGTAGTGTGTCAACTGTTTGTTGCAGATGGAGTATTAATTCCTCCATATTTGCTGGGGGATACTACGCCATTAGAATGGATGTGTAGACACCCCATTTTTGACCGTCCTCAAGACTTGGACGTCACCGTTTGAACGCTCGGTGATCATCTATGTTCGTGTTCGTTTTGAGTTCTTAGAGATTCCGGCCACGCACCTTGCCTCGAAGATCTCTCAACTTGACTGTTTTGTGCTTGGTTGTGGACCAAGCACTTGTATTTCTGTTTTTGGGGGAAGAAGGTGGCTTGTTGGCCATCCCCTGAACCCACCGGCCAAGGCTTGAAGCCACTGGCCCTGTTTTGTTCCCATCAGCCAAGAGTTTTCGCTGGTCGGCACTATATTTGGTCGACCAGCCCCTTTTGTTGGTCAATCGGCCATTTCTGCTGGTCAACCCCTTTCCATCTGCTTTTGGCAGATATTTTATGCCACCTGTAACAACTGGCATGCACAATTGACCCCCTCCATACACGTATATGGAGGGATTGGCTCCTTTGCTTGGCTTCTCTTGGAAGCCTTAGAATTGAACCTCTATAAAGAGGGAGCTCCTCCTCCCTCCTCCAGGGTTAAGAGAATTAGGGTTAGAAAGGATAGAGATAGCCTTGTATCTATACTTCCTTGTTTAGCCTTATTTTGTGACCTAAAGTGAGTTTTGTCTCACTATTGTACGCCAACACACACTAGAACACCATCCTTGGTTGCTGAGGTGCTAGGAGGTTGATTTTAGTGTTCTTGGGTTGGTTTGAACTCAAAAAACTTGCTGGAGCTTTGTTCCTAAAGGAGGTCTACAAGGGTGAGCATCCTTACTTTAGTTACCCCTTTCTTGCATAGGCTTTTAACCATTCTTTCTTATTGTTTTAAGCTTTCACTATAATTGATAAAAGTTTTAATTTTGTGTGTTTTAGAACTTTGTTTAAGGTTACTTTGAGGTTTGGGGTTGTCTCCCCCTTCCAAGGCCTTGTTAGGCCTTGTTTTAGGCCATACAGTTTGGCCATTTTTTTGGTCTTTGCATAACCTCTCTACCACTGAAATCTAGAGGATTTTCAGTGGTGGAGAGGTGGTTTTGGGGTCCTAAATAGGAGAGGGTCATCCCCTCTCCTTATTGTCTTTAATGTTTGCATAAATGGCTTATGTGGTAGCATGTGTGTTTAGTTTGTTTTAGCTTCATTTCAGTATGCATTAGGCTTTGTTTTGCCATGATATAGCACTGTTTTGAGTTGGTTTAGACATGCCATGTATGCTTTATACACTTGTCTTGTAATCCCATGTTTTGGCCTTAACATGCATCATGTTGTAACATATGTTTTCAGCATGATTTTGGCTCAACTCCATGAAGATTTTAGGCTTGTTGTAGCATGCTTAAGCTCTGTTTTTCATTGATTTGGCCATGCTTTCATTGTTTTGTATAGCTACCATGTAATCTAGCTTGTTAGCTCTGAGTGTCCAAGTCATGCGCATGCTTTATTTGGATCATTTCAGTGGTTTGGCATCACTTAGAATGTTATTTTGGTCCATGTTTCATGCTCAAACACTTGCACTTATCACTCCTTTAATGTCATAAAGAGTATGCGTTTTATGCCTCATGAATGTGTCATTGTCTATGCCATCATGCTTAGGCCTTTGGGATGCCATCTAGACAGGTTTTTTGGGCTCCTTTTGATGTGTCATACCTTTGATTTTGATTGCCCGAATCATGCCATGTTTGGTTGTATTAGGTGTAGTGTGACACCCTCTCTTGTGGCCTTGTATGCCTCATGTTTTGTCCCTTTGATTTGGCTTGTTTTGGCTTTGGTCATTGCATGTTTTAGGTTCATTTTGACATGATCTAGGACTATTTTGGGTCATACTTGCCATATGCTTCATGTTTCGTGTAACCATGGTTTGAGCCCTTTGGCTAGTCTTAGGCCTTGAACCTTTTTGCATGCTTTGATTGCTTTACTTGGTCGATTTGGCATCATTCCTAGCATGTTTTCAGAGCTTAACATGCTTGTCATTTGTCCATGTTTGTCTTCTTTTAAGTGTTCTTGAAAGTTGCCCTTTTATGCTTAAGTGTTGAGGCCAATTACCATGCATGTTTGTATGTGATTTTGTTCCTTATCCCTTGGCATATTGGCCACTGTTTTGGACCTATTTGAGAGCTGTCCATTTTGGTTTAAGACCATTCCCACATGTTGTTGCATGCTTTCCTTGCATGTTGTTGCATACTTGGCCTATTAACATGTCGTTGCATGTTTAAGTGGTATAGCATTTGGCATGCATTCTTTTGGTTTTAGGTTGCTTAACATGTTGTTACATGTTTGCCCCGCATGATGTGACATGATTGAATGAAGTCACATGCTTGCTTGTATGCTTGTCCTTGCATATTGTTATATGCTAGTTGCCTTGTGTAGCATCATTGCTTGTATGCTCATGTTGCACTAGTGTGCTTGCATGTTTAACTTGCATATTTGCATCCCTTGCCTCTTGATCAATCATGATAGAGGTTAGGATCTATTGTGTGTTTGTGTGCATTTCATTTGACATTGAAATTGCACACTTGACCTCTTTGATCATCATGCATTGGAATGCGTGATCGATGATCCGAGGGTCGAGGATTACACCCCCTTGAGTTCATAACATGATAGGGAGGGTGGTCGTGCATACATTGCTTTGAAAATGCATTGCCATGCTCTGTTTGTCCTCTGCTGCAGCAAAACAGGATTCTGCAGGAAGAGATGGTCGGTCGGCCATCTTCACTGCCGGCCGGCCACACATTCATGGCCGAGAGCCAAATTTGTGGCCGATTACCAGTTTCCCATGGCCGGTGACCTCATCTCTTGGTCGGTGACCTCCCACAGTGTTCAGGGAGTAGTTCAGAAGCATCCTTGAGACTTGGAAAGTGTTCAGAGGTGCAGAGTAGTGTAAACAGAGGCAGCATAAGTATAGTGATTGATTTCCAAGCAGAGTCGAGCATGCGTGCATTCCTCCCCCTTCTCAAAGTTGCTTTACTGTTTTCAGTAGCTTAATTAATCTGTTTAATTAGTTAAGTGGCCTTGTAATAATTAGTTAGCTTGTTAGTTAGTTAATTTGTACTATTCTTTCGGCCCCTCCCTCGAGAGGGTGCAATTGTATAATAAGTGTGCGTGTGTGTGATGCATGTCTTCCAACCCCACGTCTTTCTCCCTTTTACTTACCTGCTTTTTATGGTTAGTTTTAGGTCATGTTTCGATTAGCATACCTCATGTTAGCATGTTTGCATACATTCATTCGTATTGCACGCACCGGGCTCGGTGCATCATATTAACTACATAGTATTTCAATTCCAACTTGAATACGTGTATCAAGTTGTCACATTTCACATGCCATTCTTAGGATTAGCCGAGCCCATTCTATTTGCATTTTACTTGCGATGCATTAGCCATTTTAACATGAACTAGGATCATGCATGATTGCTAACTAGTTTCTTGTTTTGGCTTAGAGTACACTGTGAGTGTTTTATGCTTTAGCATCTTGCATGTGTGTGAGTGTTAACATGATAGCATGCTTGCCATGAGGCTAACTGCTTATGTGATATACCTGTCTGAGTGCCTGTGGGTGAAGGTTGGATTGCTTGAATTGGAATAATTCATCGAAATCCATGTTTTAGCCTACTTGCGAGTAGCAAAATTCAAAACCATTTCCAAACAAACGGATATGCGATGCTTGGTTCCGAATTAGGCGATCTAGTCTATACTTGTATGCTGTGTGCATCACATAGTAATTCTAGGCTAATAACCAGAATAAGAGTACATAATGTTTTCAAAACTAGATATCATGGTTAGTAGAGGCCGATCTTTGATCGAGCGAGCGGGGGTGCCCATAGATGACCTTCCCCAATCGTACCCAAGTTCCCAAGCCGAGGCAACTTTGGTGATGACGGACACGTGGCCTTAGGCACGAGTTAGGGTTTCCTAAATTCCCCCAAAATAAAATATTTAGGTGGCGACTCTGTATCTGGCAAAGCAATCCATGTTTGGCATTGCATTGCACTTTGCGGCGACTCTGTATGCCGGATTTGGACTCTTTGGTGATTTATCGGTCTCGCATTGCACTTTGCGGGATTAGATTCAGAACCGTGACATTTGAGTCCGAACTGTAGTGACCCCAATGAACAAAACGGGATTCCCTCCCGGGACGTTCGGGGACGTCTACAGGGTGATTGTTCTTGAACTGGACTGGAAGTAGATGACTGTTCTTGAGCTGGACTAACTACAGGTGAGCTGAGAGGTGATTGTTGTAAGAACGGCACTAGTGAACCTTGTCTGATCCTCCTTCGCCTTGTAACTGGTGGCAATGAGGCAAACACAGGCTGCCCCCGAACAAGATCTCTGACCTTGCAAAGTCCTCGGACGCGGGTCCAAAATACTTGGAGGATATCAGAACCTTCTGAAACTATGGTTTTAAACTACTTAGCAAAAGAAATAAAGAAAAGAGAATAGTAATCAGAAACCAGACGACACCTTAGCTAAGATATTATCAACACAGACATGATCAAAGTTGTAGGACTGTACTCCACACTGAATTCTTTCCCAAAAACAAATACCAACTCTACTACTGATATGAACATTCCTGTACAGTTTCACTATAAAACACATACCAGTTAAAGGAGAGCCAAAACACCCTATGTGGGGATATGGTTACCCTGTCCTAGTTTTGTCACGAACTAGGGTTTCACTACTTCAAACAAGTAGTTTCACACAATACTGCATATGGGTAAGCATCATGTCCTAGTTTGGAATAGTCACTATGGCTTTACTATATGCAACTAGGCCGAATGGTCAAAAAGGGTACCTCAGCAAGACTACCTAATATATCTCTCACACCTAACACCGAGAAGTAAAAGAAGGATCAAGCGGTATAGCGGTAGTCCAGATCCAAGGGTTGTGTTTCCAACATGGCAGAGCCCACGACCGGTCAGCCTTTTGGCAAGCTTTTTGGGCAGGCCTCCGGCAAACCGTCTAGGAATAGCAAATGGAAAACACAGTAACTTACAATAACCATGCAAATGTAATGCAAAGAACATATATGTGTAGATAAAATTTCACATCATGAATTTCAAGTCAAATTCTCTTCTTTCCCCAACGAAGTCGACAGAAACTGTAACTTTCTTTCCGTGCTCTTTTCGGATACGATAGCCCTACAGTTCAGACTTTCGTGGTTCTGAATCTGATTTCACAAGTGCAATGTGAAATAGATAAACACAAATGAGTCCAAATCTGACAATTCTTTTGAAAAATCAATTTTGAATCAAAAATACCAAAAATGGACTGCATTGACAGATTTGAGAGTCGCCACCTAAATATTTTTGAAAAATTTAGGAAACCCGTGACTCGTGCCAAAGGCCACGTGTCCGTCATCACCAAAGTGTCTTGGCTCGGGAACTTAGGTATGAGAGGGAAAGGTCATAAATTGAGTACCCTACTCACCCGATTAAAGATTGGCCTCTACTAATCATGATGTGATTTTTATTTACATTATATGCTCTTGTTCCGATTATTAGGCTATCTTTACTATGTGTTGCACACAAGTATAGACTAATTTGCAAAAGTTGGAACACTTTGATTTCATGTGTGTTTTGAATATGTACCACTTGAAAAAGTGATCTCATATGTACATTAATCAAATATCCCAATTTAAGCAATTAGCCTTCATCCACAGGCATTCAAACAAGTATATTACTTAAGCACTTAGCCTCATGGTAATCATGCTTGACACGGCAACAATCACATGCATGCAATATGCTAAAGCAATAAATGCTCACCTAGTACTCAACCGAAGCAAGCCAAAGAAATAAAATAGTTAGAAAAATACATGCTCTAATATGCAAGATGACTAATGCAACAGATACAAAAATGAAACTAATAGGCTCGGCTACTAGTATGACATGTGAATCAATTTGATAGTATGTAGTTAAGCACGTTTTCTTGGATAATGAACAACCACAAGATTAGAATGATGCACCAAGCCAAATGTATGCCAAAATGGATATGGTACGCATCGTAATGATATGAAAAATGTAAAACATGATGCTACCATTATAAGTGGATGGTTAATTAATCTAGGTACAATTAATGGGCCATAGGGAACGAAGAATCGTTCATGCATTAATGTGAATTTTCACCTGAAAATGCCCTCTGTTTGGTTGACAAAATGGTTCTATTTTGTAATCAAAAAATTGAAGTGTTTCCACTCCAGCCTCTGCTCTGTTCTGCCATAAAAATGCCACTGCTGATCTAAAATGAGGTGGCCGGCCGGCCTTGAAAAGTAGCCGGCCGTACAGTGAGGTGGCCGGCTTGCCACTAGTTTTTGCCACTGCCCTACTGCAACAAACATGAAATAGAGCACAAACAGAGTTTTTTTAGAGGATATTTGTCCACCCTACCTATCCTTATCATCAAATAGATCAAAGGAGGGGAAGGCTTGATTCGCAAACCATCAATCGACGCAAATTCATTACGTGATGATTTACGAATCAAGGGACAAAATCACAATAAATGATAATGAAAGACCCACAAAACCTCTTCCCTATCATGGAATCAATCAAAGGGAAGTGGTAGACCTTGAATCTTAACCCATTATCATCACTAAAGAGTATGAAACGGTTCAAGACTCAATGGGTTCAGCTAACATCCGATTGAACCCAATCCATTTTTATTATCTTGTTGCCTTTTTTAATTACCTTTCCATTCTTTAGTCATTTTAGTCCAAGAATGAGAATTAAGTCCACTAAATGGAGACAAGTGTCAAATGAAAAGTTGTTTCTAGCAAGAGAGAGATGTAATGCCTTGGTAATGAACCTCCGAAAAGATTAAACCATTAAGCATGGAAGGTTTCTTTCTCATGGTTAAACAACACTTGTTTGAAATGACTCTGAAACAAATAAAACCAAGAAAGGAGGGAGGGTGGAGAGGTGATTATGCAAAGGTGAACACATGTATGAAAAGCATAAAATAAAGGCTATCAACTCAAATAGGTTGGTAACTAAGGCCTAAACCACCAAATCTATGAGGACCACTACACTACAAGCATACTATACAAAGCATAAATGAAATAAATACACCAAAACAGTCCTAAAAATAGCTAAAACAGTGCTGAAATTATAATGGAAAAGCTAAGAAAAGTGAACTACAATAATATAGAAATAAAGCTAGTAAGCAAGCCTAAGGAGGGGTGGCTAACTCCTCTACTTTTTGAACCTCAAAATCACTTTTTAGCCTCTGAAAAAAGGTAGGAAAAAGTTGAAAAATAGATGGAAAACACAAGGGCAAAAGCTTGGAAAATAAGGTTTAAAGAAGGGTGGTTAATCCCTCTACCTTGGATGGCTTTAAGCCACAAGTTTCAGTCCATAAAAATAGTGTAAAAACAAGGTAAAAACAGTGTAAAAAAACAGCAAGTAAAGCTAGGGAAGTAGTAGTGCAAAGAAGCTAGAAGTTATACCTCTTGAAGAGGAATAACACTTTGATTAATAAACAGACAAATTCTCACCCTCAAGTGTTGAAATTTAAACTCAAGAACCTCAGCAAGGAGCCCTAGAAAAATGTTTTAGGGAGTATAGGTAGGGTGTATATAGGTTACAAGAGAGAGAGAGAGAGAGAGAGAGATTTTCAAGAATTTGGCTCTTCACAAATTTTTCTAACCTAAAAACATAAGGTATGGCTCTTTATATATAGACAATTGGTTGATATCTCAAAAATATCTGTATTGAGCCAACTGATGAAGTGTATACACATTGGGGAACAGCTGGCAACAAATATTTGTTTTACCGGAACACCTGGCTGGCCAGCCAAGTGGGGGACAGCCGGCCACTAATTTCTGGCCAACCAGCCACCTTTTGGGCTGCAGGCCTCTGGGTGGTCAAGTTTTAAAATTTTTTTTTGTTTTGGTCCAAAAGTGGTGCAAGGTTTGTAGGCTTCTGAGACTCAAAATCGAGGCATTCTGCTGAGGAAATTGAGCATTCATACAACATAATTTCATCATTAGGTGATCAATCTGAGGCACCCAAGTCTTAAGAGCGGTAAAAAATGGGGTGTCTATAGGGAAGCACTGGCTCTTTTTATCAAGAAGAAGGATGACACATTGCGACTTTGTATTGATTACCAGAAGTTGAACCAAGTAACTGTTAAAAATAAGTACGCATTGCCTCATATAGATGATTTGTTTGACCAGTTGAAGGGGTCTTGTTGTTTTACTAAGATAGACTTGAGATCAAGTTATCACTAGTTAATAGTGAAGGAAGCAAATATCTAGAAAATGGCATTCCGTACGCAGTATGGCCACTATGAGTTTCTAGTGATGCCTTTTTGGGCTAACCAATGCACCGACCTTGTTTATGGATTTGATTAATCAAATCTTTTATGAGTTCTTAGACCGTTTTGTGGTTTCCTTCGTTGATGACATTTTGATCTACTCACCCTCTGAGAAAGAACACGAGGAACAATTGTAGGTTGTGCTTGAGTTGCTTAGAGCCCACCGTTTGTATGCTAAGTTTGGAAAGTGTGAGTTCTGGTTGAAGGAGAAGTTCTTAGGCCATGTGGTATCCGTGAAAGGAGTGACTATAGACTCTTCTAAGATAGAGGCAGTGCAAGACTGGGAACAACCTAAAAATGCCTTTGAGATCCGAAGTTTCTTGGGCTTGGCCAGGTATTACTGTCGTTTTGTGCAAGATTTCTCTAGATTAGCCTCATCGTTGACTAGACTGACGACGAGGGGAATCAAATTTGTGTGGAGTGAGACTTGTGAGAAGACATTTCAAGAGCTTAAGGTTAAACTTACCACTACTCTAGCATTGATTATTCCAGAGAGGGGTTTGAGTTATTCAGTGTATTGTGATGCATATCAGGAAGGTTTGGGTTATGTCTTGATGCAAGCAGGAAATGTAGTAGCATATGGCTCACGTCATTTTAAAACACATGAGAAAAACTATCCTACTCATGACCTAGAGCTAGCAACAGTGATCTTTGCCTTGAAGATTTGGAGGTATTACTTGTATGGTGAGAGATTTAAGGTACAAGATCTTGAAGTATGTATTTTCACAAAAGGATTTGAATCTGAGGTAGAGGAGGTAGATGTAGTTTATGGAGGATTACGACTTTGAGTTGCATTATCATCCAGAAAAGCCCAATGTAGTGGCCGATGTTTTGAGCAGGAAGTCCATTAGTAGTGTAGCTAATATTGTCATCTGAGAATGGGAAATGTTTGGTGCTATTGGCGAGTTTGACTTGCATCTTGGTGAGTCCGTTGAGTCGACAGCTTTGTTTACTATAGTTGCTCAACCTACACTTGTGAGCCAAGTTATAGAGGCACAGCGGGGTGATCAAAAGGTACAAACAATCTAGGAGAAGATATCTAGTGGGAAGGTAGAAAAGGGCTTGAACGTGTATTCTGACTCGAGTGTTAGACATCTTAACCATCTTTTCGTGCCGGAGTCTTATAGGGAGGAGGTACTCCGAGAGTTTCACCATTCATGCCTTACGGTACACTTGAGAGGCACAAAGATGTACCACGACCTTGGTTGCCAGTTTTGGTGGAAGGGAATGAAGAGAGACGTAGCCTTGTTTGTTTCGACGTGCCTTACTTATCAGCAAGTGAAGGCCAAGCATCAGAGGCTAGTGGGTTTGTTGCAACCCTTACCTATAGCTGAGTGGAAGTGGAAGCATGTCACGATGGATTTTGTTGTGGGCCTTCTGAGGACTCAATGGGGTTATGACGTCGTGTGGGTGATAGTTGACCGGTTAACTAAGTCAGCGCACTTTGTACCTATGTGCACAAGTGACTCGATAGACTATCTTGTCGACCTGTATGTTAGGGACATAGTTTTACTTCATGGGGTCTCTATGACCATTATTTCGGATAGAGATCGGCGTTTCATAGCTCGGTTGTGGTGGAGCCTACAAAATGCCTTGGGCACAAGATTGACATTTAGTACCGCCTATCATCCTCAAACTGACGGGCAGTCAGAGCGTACCATTCAGATCCTAGAGGATGCTTCAGGGTTATGTTCTTGACTTTAAGTGGTCATGGGAGGACACTTGCCTTTAGTGCAGTTTGCCTACAATAATAGCTTCCAGTCTAGTATTGACATGGAACCATTTGAGGCCTTATATGGCCGACCGTGTAGATCACTAGTGTGTTGGGCCGAGGTGGGTGATGCACCTATGATAGGCCCCAAGTTAGTCTGGGAAATGATGGAGAATGTTGCATTTATCCATAAGAGGTTGGTTTCGATACAGAGTTGCCAGAAGAGCTATGCCAACCGTAGAAGGAGACCATTATCATTCAAGGTAGAAGATCACGTCTTCTTGAAGATATCACTGAGATTGGATTTGATGAGGGTTGGGAAGAGTGGGAAGTTGTCTTGTAGATTTATTAGGCCTTTTGAGATCCTTGAGCAGATTGGGGAGGTAGCTTATCGTTTGGCCTTGCCGCCATAACTTTCTGAGTGTAGACACCCCATTTTTGACTGTCCTCAAGACTTAGACATCATCACTTGTGCATATGATGATTGTGGTTGCATGTGTTCGTTTTGAGTACCCGAAGTCCTTAGCAGAACGCCTTGTCTTTGAGCTCTTAAACCTTGTCTTTTCTGCGCCTTGTTTTGGATCAAAACTTGGTGTCTAGACCTTTTGGTGACCTGTTGGCCACCACCATAGGCTGTCGGCCATAGCTTATGGTTGTCGGCCATTAGTGTGGCCGGTCGGCCACCAGTGTCTTTTTCCAGATATTTATTGACAACTGTGACAGTTGTTACTACACTGAGCTGCATCTCCCAACACGTGTATGATAGGATGTTTCTAAGCTCAAGGCTTGTTTTTTTATATATAGGGGAGCACCTCCTCCATTTTTGAGGGTTAGAAATTTTGGAACAAAAAATCTCTCTTTCTCTCTTGCAATTTTGTGCTTAGTTGCTTGTTCTCTCTACACTTTTACATACACTACCTTAATCAAAGTTGCTTCTCTTTGGGCTGAGGTTATTTGAGACCCTCTTTGAGCTTTAGCAAGTGGTTTTAGCTTGGTTTGGTGCTTAAACTTGAGCTTTGCTTCAAAGGTATAACACTTGCCTTGTTTACTTTGTTTCAATATACTTGTTTTACCATATATTCTTACTATTTTGGGGCTGGTTTTAAACTGTAAAAAGTTTTGTTTTTGTAGCTTAAAAGTGGTGGTTTGAACCCTCTTTTAGTTAGGGGGTGGTTCACCTTTCTTACTTCTTAGTTTGTCAAATTTTTGTGCCTTTGTTCATCACTTCCAAACCAACTTTTTGGGGCTTTTTAACCACTGAATTTTAGAGGTTTTTCAATGGTAAAAAACTCATTTTGAAGTCCAAAATTGGAGGGATTAGCCTTCCCTCCTTGTATCTTGTTTGCATGCCTAGTTAGCCCCATGTATTAGCTTAATGCTTTAGCTTTTTGTGGCTCAAGTCCAGCATGGTTTGCACTCTGTTTTGCCACTGTTTTGGCTGTTTGGTGCCATTTGAGCCTTGTATGGCATGGTTGTAGTGCAAGTTCCTTCACTAGCTTAGTGTTTTAAGGCTTTAACCATCATTGGTTTGAGTTGGTTGCATGTTTTAGTGCTTTTATCACTCATGCTTTTATCACTCATTTCCAGCACTTAATCATCTGTGAAACCTCCCTCCTTTCTTGATTTTATTTTTTCTTTGAAAGTGGTTCAAACCATTTGTTTGTTTAAAGCATAAAATTGAGGTGTTTGTGCTTAATAGTTTAATCCCTTTTGGGGTTCATTACCAACAGCATGAGGTCTCTTTCATACCTAAAACAACCTTTGGTTTAAGCCTTCTTTCCATTTAGAGGACTCAAACTCACCAATGGCCATGTCACGCCCCAAATTTTAATTATTCGGAAACATTAACAAAGGCTTGTAATTTAGGTCCATTTTTTTTATTTTATTTTTAAAACCAACATCTATTACCCTTGAGTAATAGAAACATAATAGTACATGTTCTCTATCATGATGAATACAACAATAATAATACATGCCAAGCTCCCACTACGGAGTTACAAATAAATAATTACAAACATCAATGTACAAAAGTCATTCTTGCACATCTACTATGAAATTACATGTGACAGACACATGAACTTCTTAATCCTCCAACTAATCAATCCGACTTCTCTTCCTGTAGGAAAATGAAACAACAAGGGGTGAGCATAATTGCCTAGTAGAAATCTCATAGTTCTAAAATAATAACCATCCTATAGATAGAAATGATCATGCATGCTGGGTGATACCATATAGCATGTGACGTTTTGTAACTTCAAAATATCATACGTAGAGTATCTTTTTCCCAAAATTTATTTGAACATTTAAGGAAAACTTTCAACCATCAAACACTATTCCTTTTTATCAGAAAACCATAAATCCTTTTTGGAAACAAATATATTTAAGAAACCACATCATTTTATATTTATTAACCCATTCCAAAATATTCCTCCTTCAATTTTCATCTTAACATTCCTCTTTTTATTTCCATTCTCCCTTTTTACTAGTTACATTTATTATAACATCATAACCTCAAGTTCAAGTTCAAGTTCCCTTAATACTCTAAAACATCCCACCTACATGCTATTCCCACCAATCTATTCATATTTGCTATAACTCCTCAATGTAGAAATCCAAATCCCTTTTATATTCAATAATTGTTATCCTACACTCAACTCCTACACATCTAACAACTACATCACATCCACACTTACATTAGCAGCTATAATTCAATATATCACAACTACATCATATCCACATGTGTGTTATCAATCATAATTCAACATATCATAAGGATAATAAACCCTTTTTAATTCAATTTCTTCAAATAATTTTATATGCATTCCCTTTCCATGCCAAATCACACATCAATTGTAATTTCATAAGTTTATCTCAATTCACACATATTATCATCGACTCAACACATTTCTCAACACATTCCACCTTTTGCTGGCTATTATACAGCGGAAAGTGAACTCCCAAAAACCATTTTCTCAAAAATCATTTTCTTCCAAAAACCACATTTTTCCAAAAACCATTGTTCAACTTTCTAAAACCATCCCCCACATTTGCCGGCTATTATATGGCAGGATGTGGGCACCAAAAAATCATTTTTCCACTTTTGCCAGCTATTATACGGCAGGACTGTGTGGACACCCAAAAACATTTTTTCCACTTTCACTGGCTACAATACGGCAGGACTGTGTGGACACACAAAAACACTTTTCTCACATTTGTCTAGCGATAAGCCCAGATAGGGCAATTGGGCACCTTGAATTCAAACCACCCACACATTTACATGCTATTATACGGCGGGATGTTGGCCTCCAAAAACATTTTCAACTCCCCACGCGGGTACCAACCACATCACAACCCAACACAACTTAACTCAACTCAACCAAACTCAACACAACATAACCCAATACAATTCATATATCACACAATAAAATTCAACACAACCATTTCAACACAAAGCTCATGTCATCCATACCATTAGTAATTTCTTTTCCCCCAAGTTTGATTTCATATTATAAAAAAATTTAAAACATCAACATTGAGGGTTCAATCGCAACTTTTACATAAATTTGCAAACTTTTTAAAATTTCAATGAAACTTGTACATGTGTAATTTAACACCTCAATTTCATGATTCTACTATCAATTGAAGCAAAACCATTAACCATCTTCATGAGCCAAACTAGAGTTTTTAAGAGAAGTTAAAGCTTTATACAAAAACACATTTTATTCCAATCCTTCTATTACTTTTACACCCAAACTCATGACCCAAGATCATAACCCAACAAATTAACCCAAATCTCTTCAAACCCTAACCCCCAATCTCATTATTCATCACAATATGCATAAAAATGTGAACTTTTGTATTTATATAAAGAAAATACCACAAATCTATCTATAAATGAGGGTATTGAAAGAGAATTAGAAACCCCTACCTCTTGAAGCCAAGAGATGATGACCCAAAAATTAATGGCGACGAAACCACGAACTAATCAGACCAAAATGAAGCCTTAGGCGAGATCTACACTCTTTCTCAAAGGATCAAGGTGAAAAGATCACTCTAGGTGAGTAGATCTAAAGATCTACGTGAAAAAGTTTGAGTTTTAGAGAGAGAGTAGAGAACTCACGGTTTGAGAGAGAGGAAAGAGAAGAAAAGGTGAAATGAAAATATGTTTTGAGCCTATTTATAGTAGTAGAAAATAGCCTAAAGCTCAATGAAAAAGGATAAGTCCAAAACCCCCAAAAGTAGGGCCCATTCGAACCCCAAAATTCTGAAAAAAACCACGCAGGGGTCAACCCTTCGGGCAGAGGTGTCGACCCTCCAAGTAGAAAAGACAATCTGGTAGCAAGCAAGGTGTCGACCCTTAGGCAGGAAGGGTTGACCCTAATTTCCAGCAACTAACACACAGATTCTGCAATATACAAGGGTCAACCCTTCCTAGACTGGTGTCGACCCTTGAGACCAACAACAAAAGAAAGGTGTCGACACCACCAAGGCTGGTGTTGACCCTAAATTCCAGTAACATCTTCAGAAACATTACAACATGCAAGGGTCGACCCTTAGGAAGGCTAGTGTCGACCCCAAAACAGAATTTCTAAGTTTCCAAGGAACTTTTTGACAAGAACAAACGTGAACAAACAAACTCAACGAGTTTAAATCGGATCATACTTCTCCAAAACCAATATTCAACAACTCCAAAGACTCCCAAAAATGAAAATAAGGGAATTAAATACACTCTCCAATGAATTAAAGGATGCAGGTGTTACAGACCAATTGATTAAAGAATGACTTAGTAATTAAAATGAGTAAACAAAATTGGCAAGTAAAAAAGGCAAGATAAGCATTCTTTGTGTTACATTGCATGTGTTCGAATCGGACGTTAATTTGAACACAAAGAAAATGGGACATTTCATATTCAAAAGTGATGAAATGTGTCATTTTCCTAGGTCTCCATTGCCCTTGATCATGCATGATAGGGTGATGGTCATTTTGGTCTCATTTTGCATTTATTGAACTTGCACAATTGGTTTCACAAGCCATCATACAATCAATTTGCTTGATTGATGGTTTGTGAACCAAAGTTTGTCCCTCCTTTGATTTTCCCATGAAAAGGAGAGGCAAAATGTGTAAAAAACCCTTGAGAAATACACTATTTTGCTCTGTTTTGCTCTCTGTTGTAGCAAGGAAGTTCAGGACAACAGTGGCCGACCGGCCACCACCAGTAGTCGACTGACCACCAATGGTAGCCGACTGGCCACCATTGGTAGCCGACCGGCCCCTTGCCGGCCCACCAGTGAAATTTCCACAGTGTGTTGGTAAGGTGGAGCAAAGGTGTTCGGGAAGTTGGTAGAATTGTCAGTGTTCAAATGTGCAAACAGAGGCTTGCAGTAGCAAAATAGTGGCTTTTTGGGTAAAAACCGAGCATGCATGGGCCTTCCTCGCTTCCCGGGATTAGCTAATTAGTTTAATTAGCAATAGATCAAATAGATGTTGTAATTAATTAGTTATAGCTAATTAAGAGTTGTAAGTAATTAGTTAGTTTAACCAGTTATTCAATTTCGGTTTGTAATAATTAGTTAACTAGAATAGCTAATTAGTTTTGAGTTTTGTAATAATTAGTTAGGAGTTTTGTAATAATTAGTTAGCTTAATTAGCGTAGTTGGTTAGCTTACTCATTTGGACCCTCCTTCACGAGGGCGTAATGTTGTAATAAGTGTGCGTGCGCACGTGTATGTTTTCCAACCCCACGTCTTTCTTCCTTTTATTTAATCGCTTTTGATGGTTAGATTAGGGTCACGTTTGAATTAGCATACCTTATGCTTGCATCCATTCATTTTGTATTTCATGCACCAAGGCTGAGCACATCGTTTAAACTGCATTGTTTATTTCAATACTTCTTTGAACACGTGTTTAATCGCATGTTGTTTAAAATTGCTTCATATGCCATATTAGTATCCGAGCCTATTAAATTGCATATTGCATGTGTTGCATTAGGCATCTTGTATGGTTAGGAATCATGCATATTTTTCTAATTCATATCTTCTTAGCTTGGAGTACTAGGTGAGTTTTTACGCTTTGGCATACTTGCATAAGTGTGAATGCTGCCATGATTAGCATGCTTACCATGAGGCTATGTGCTTAAATGCTAAACTGCTTGAATGCTTGTGGATGAAGGCTTGTTGTTTGAATTGGAATGATTCAACAAATGTGCATTTTAAGCCCACTTTGTTGAGTGGCAAATCATGTTTTAAGCCCACTATGTTTGGTGGCAAATTCAAACTATTTTCGCAAACAAACATGAGTTGAATTGTTCCAAATTGAGCAAACTAGTCTATACTTGTATGTGCGTATCACATAGTAAAGCTAGTTTAATAACCGAAATAAGAACACATAATGTTTATAAAATATCATATCATGATTAGTAGAGGCCGATCTTTGATCGAACGAGCGTGGGTGCTCAATTCATGACCTTTTCCTCTCGTACCTAAGTTCCCTAGCCGAGGCAACTTTGATGATGACAGACACGTGGCCTTTGGCACGAGTCATGGGTTTCCTAAATTTTTCCAAAATACAATATTTAGGTGGCAACTCTGTATTTGGCAAAGCAGTCCAATTTTGGCATTATTTGATTTAAAATCGATTTTCCAAAAAGATTTGTCGAATTTGGACTCTTTGGTGATTATCAGTTTCACATTTCACTTGTGAGATTAGATTTAGAGCCATGGGAGTCCGAACTATGGGTTATGCAAAAATTGCCACAAGGGCGCGCGCCGCCTGCCCTACCGGACCGGGTCCCGGGTCCGGGCTCGTGGTCCGTGATCCGTGGGTCATGGATCTTGAGACTTGGTACTTAGGCTTGGTCTTGAGGGTTGAGTCTTGTTGGAATGGATTGAGTGTGGGGGTTGGGCTTGGCTCACCCATCTTAATCTTTTTGGGCCAAGCCAGATCTGTGGGCTACAGATATATATATATATATATATATATGTGTGTGTGTATATTTGGTAACTCCTCTATTGATGATAGACTTAAGCCCATCAGTTTTGCAGAATTAAATCCTGCATTTATTGTAGAGAAGCCTCTTCCTCTCTCCCTCCATGTGTATAAAAGAAGGCCCTCTCCTTTAGTTTTCTACACCAGAAATTGTTGTTTTTCTTGTCTTCAAAGTTTTCCAGTTTTATATTATATTCTTCCTGTAAGAGTGTGTTGCAAAGTTCTGTTCACCAAAGCTACTCAGTCGGTGCATTGCTGTAGCTGGTCCAACCGTTGTATCCTGGGAGACAAACATCGAACAACCTCCAGCACCCAACCAGTGAAGCGACGAATCTATTTTAAGGACACTGTCTAGTGCAGGTTTCAGTTTGCTTCCTTTTGCGAGTTTTATTTTATTACGAATTTCTGTAAATTCCACCATGTTCTTATTTTGAAATTCCAATTGTTTGTTCAATATGAATCTATTTGTTTTATGTTATTTCACAATTTATACAACACAATGGAGTTAGATATGTATTATCACTCACCTCTTGAAAATTTGGAAAGTTTATCTTTATTGATAATTATTTATTTTTTTAGAAATATCTGTTTTGGGCTATCGGTAGAAGATAGCTCTGAGTATTGTAGAAATTGCATGTGAATTAGGAAAATTAAAACTATTTTATCATTCATTTGCATTGAGCACTATCTCATGCTTATACACTGAAAATGTTACTATTTTGAGAAAATTGGTGAATTTAGGAAAAGAATTATTGTTACATCAAATAAGTTAGCCTGTGTGTCCAGGGTGAAAGTCCCGAAAATCACGCGTATACATGGGTGCCGATCTTGCGGACGAAATTTCTGTGAAATGGCAATAGTAGTGCTTGTATAGCCTACGTTTACATGGATGCCGGTTTATGGTTTCCTCTGGACGAAATTTTTGGGAAAGGTCGTACTGTTTTGAAATTCCCAGAGTGTGATTCACTACCCTATTTTCTGTTGAAATGGAAATGATTTATGAATCAAGACAACAACTTGGCATCGCATAGTTTTGGAAAGAAGTATAAAGATGTTTTGACATGGGCATTGCATATGCATTCACCTTCTAACTTTGTTAAGATTTATATACTGTGTTGGATTATTTCTACTGGGCTTTGGCTCACCCTACTTGGGGAAAATATTTTAGGTGCTGATGATATGTCTCCGCCAAGCCAATAACTTGGGAGGACTTGGAGCGATAGCTTCTTTTTGTGTATTCATTGTATTTATTTGGTACAAGCCAAGGGCTTAAATTGTATTGGAGTTAAGTCCATTTTTGCTATAACCAAGAACTATCTTAGAAAGCTATAAGCCTTTAAGGCATTTATTTATCTGTTTTACTTTCACATCTTATCTCTTGTTGTATATCTGTTATAGATTCAGAGGTAGACTTATGAATTTATATTTGTATATGTCATCTCTTGTATAAGCTATTGAGATAAATGAAGGATAATTAATTCATCACATGTTGTTATGTATCGATATTGTAGATGATTTATACCATTAATTTCGGGGCATTACAATTGTCAATTAAACAAACTAAAATAAAAAAATGAAAAAATTTAGGCTCAAATTGCTAAAAAGTGATTTTTGCTAAAATAAATAGAAATAAATGTTATTTTTCTAATAAAAGTGATGGTTTGTGAAATATCTTTTGTAACACCCTAAAATGAATACACAAACTCATCTCATAAGCGGAAATATAATTGAGTTACTTGCTTTCATTCATCAGAGTTTGATATACAAAATGTGACACATGCGATATACATTCATAACTAGTTTATCCTGAATCTACAGCATGTATTACAAGCAAATAAAAGGTAAAAATTGAACAAATACTCAAATGCCCTAAAGGCTTACATCTTTCTAAGATAGTTCTTGGTTATAACAAACGTGAGCTTAGCTTAACACAATTTAAATCCCTTGGCTATACAAAAATAGATACAACAAAATAGAAGCTCTTGCTCTCAATCCCTACAAGTTACTGCCTTGACGGAGGCATATCACCGGCACCTAAAAATGGTTTTTTCCAAATAGGGCGAGCCAAAGCCTAGTAGAAACAATCTAACACAATATATGAACTTTAACAAAGTTATAAACATGATGCACATGACCAATGCTCAAGATAAAATCATTTACAACTCTTTTTTCAAAACTATATTATGCTAAGTATTATATCTCAATCCATTTTATATCAATTTGCTTCATGTCATTTCATATCGCCACAATTCATGAGTCATATCCATTGTTATCTAGACAACCCAACTGAGACTACAACTTAGTGGTTTTCTTACCACACAACTATTACATACAAACACTTTAATTTGCCATTTTACAGAAATTTCGTCCGCGGGATCAGCACTCATGTATACACATGGTTTTCGGGACTTGCACCCAGGACACACAAGCCAACTTAATTTAATGGAGTCCATCCCCTTTCTCCTTCCAAAAATGGAGTACATCTCAATTCTCTTCCCAAACATCACACATATGAAATCTATTAAAACCCAATCATATTCAATGACAACCAATAAGGAATTAGTTTCAATTCACATAATCCTCATACAATTTCTACAACAATCATAGCTATCCTCCACTGATAGCCCATACAATCTTCTCAACATATAAATTATTCAAATCTCCATAGGTGAGAGGTAACACATATCTAACTACACCACTTATATAAATGTCTATCCAATTTCACATTTCTTGTACAATTTCCATTATTTATACAAAATAATTATTCAAACCATTTTAGGGCAAAACTCTCATTTTTCTCAATCTCATTCGAAACACCAAAAATCAACCATTTTAACATATCTTAAGGTCATATCCATTCTCATAACCACTTCCAAGATATCCATGAAAACCCCTCTTTGGAATTTAAATCCCAAACCCTAAGTTTATTAAAATCACCTCAAAACCCAACATTTCTCACACATCAAGAAATAACCAAGTTAAAACTCATAGAGAGCGTAGAAGTCCCTACCTTAAGCTTAGAAGACCAATGCAACAATGGAGAAACTTCAAAGATGCTGAAACCAACTTCTACTCGGATCAAAACGGAGCTCCTGAGATGCTCTACCTTTTGAACAAAGGCACATGGGTAGAGAGATCACTAGATCTAGGTGAAAAAATAAAGAGAAGGTAGGTTTTAGAGATGTAGACTCTAGATCTAGGGTTTTTGAAAAGTAGAGAGAGAGAAGTGAAAAAGTGATTTAAAATGACCTCATTACAAACTGATATACACGCAGTCTGCTCGAGCGTGAGAAGTGACACTCAAGCGCCAAACACATTGTTCTGCTCGAGCGCAGATTACATTCTTCCATAAGTTTTGCAAACGAAGGACATCGCTCGAGCTCAAGATTGGCCGCTCGAGCGTAAGAAATGTCGCTCGAGCGTAGAATACACGTTTCCAGTATTTTGCAAGTTTGCAAAAAATACTGAGAGTTTGCAAAGCCCGCTCAAGCACAAGAAATGCCGTTCGAGCGAAGGAGCAAAAATCTGGGCAACAAAGGTTTGAAAAAATCAAGCAACCAATGTATTCCAAACACACAACTACAATCAAATAACCAAATTTAAGGAAGAATAAGGAGGAAAACAACAATGAACAACATTCAATGACCATAAGCCCGAGTCCGAAATACAACAAGAGTCGAGTCAAAACCGAAATCGCTATAACCTCCCCTCGTAAGGAATTTCATCCCCGAAATTTCAAATCAAGTTTTAAAAACTAAGCTTAAACCAACTACAATAGTGATAACCATTCAATTCCCTCACCATGACTCATTTTCCCAAAACGTATGCAATGTTTATAATAAACTTGTATTTCCAAAACATAAACAACATATTGTAGCTTGACTTTTCGTGCTCCTTTCGGATATGATTAGCCCTACAGTTCGTACTCCCGTGGTTCTGAATCTGATTTCACAAATGCAATGTGAAATAGATAAATACAAATGAGTCAAAATCTGGCAAATCTTTTGGAAAATTGACTTTGAATCAAAATTGCCAAAAAAGCAGACTGCTTTGCCAAATTTCAGAGTCGCCACCTAAATTTTTTTAGAAAATTTAGGAAACCCGAGACTTGTGCCATAGGCCACATGTTCGTCATCACCAAAGTGTCTTAGCTCGAGAACTTAGGTACAAGAGGGGAAGGTCATGAATTGAGCACCCCACTCGCCCGATCAAAGATCGGCCTTTACTAATCATGATGTGATTCTTATTTACATTATATGTTCTTATTCTGATTGTTAGACTAGTATTACTATGTGACGCACGCAAGTATAGACTATTTTGCCAAAAATGGAACGCTTTGATTTCATGTTTGTTTGAAAAAAGTGTTTTGAATACATGTCACTTGAAAAAGTAAGTTTGTATGTACATTAATCAATTTATTTCAATTCAAGCAATTAGCCTTCATCCACCAGCATTCAAACAGATATATCACTTAAGAAATTAGCCTCATGGAAAACATGCTCGACATGGTAACAATCACACACAATGCAAGATGCTAAAGCAATAAATGCTCACCTAGTACTTCAAGGCAAACCAAACAAAGCAAAATAATTAGAAAATATGCATGTTCCTAAGTAATGCAATGTGACTAATGCAACACACACATTTATGCAATTTTTACAGGCTCGGCTATGAGCATAGTATATGATTCGATTCAAAACATGTGATAAATCACGTATTCAAGCAATGAAATTGAATTTTGATACTGGTTAGTATGATGAGCCGAACCCAAATGCATGTGACATGAGTGTATACAAATATGAGAATGCTAAGTAAACATGATGCTCTATACTACCATCATAAGCAAAGAAATAAAATGGAGAAAGAAATGGGGGTTGGAAGACATACACAGTTATTACATATTTTGCCCTCGTGCAAGAGGGTCCGAATGAATGTCCAAGTGTCTGAAATAAACTAATTATTACAACACTAAATGAATGAATTAGCTAAACTAGCTACTTATTACAAATTCGAATGAATGAATTACATTAACTAAACTAACTAACTAGATATCTAAGTTATCAACTAGCTATCTAAGTTATTACAATGAGGGCATTTCTAATAAACATCCATAATTGCAATGAGGCTATTATAATAATTACAACAATAAGAATTATTACAACAATGCTAATAAGAATATTGCAACAATAAGAATGCACAACGATCACATGCACAGTGTCCAAGAACTGCTCTGTCTGTCCAAACTACTCTGTTTCACCTTCTGCCATTGCCCTCTGTTTCCTGCAAAACACTTTGTTTTCCAAACATTGGAGGCCGGCCGGCCCCTAATGAGGCCCGATCGGGTCCAAAAGTAGCCGATCGTGCCTTATTTTCGTGCGAAAATCTGTTTTTGTACTCTAAAGTGAAAACAGTGCAGACAGAGTAGTGTCAAGCCTTGTTTGTCCCTTCTGCCCTTCTCTGTCATGGAGAGGCTCAAAAGAAGGACGAAGTCAGCTCTAAAACCATCAATGAGCAAGTTGATTGCTTGATGATTTCGGACACAATTTGGACAAAAATCAATGAATGCAATGAACAACACCTACCCCTCCTCTTTATCATGGAGTGAGCTCAAAGAGTGAAGTAGAGATGCTTCAACGTTCATCAAAACATCATGAATTGATGTATGATGACCCTTGACACAATAGACTCGGCATAACGTCTAGCCAAATCCAAGTAATATGACTCATTTTCTTTATGTGGGTTGGTTCATTTTAAACCAATTTTCTTAGTCCTTTCCATTCTTTAATCAATTTGTCCAAAGTGATGGTTAAGTCCTCTAAATGAGAAGAAACGTTAAACTAGAGGTGCTTCTAAGCATGAAAGAGAGACTATACCGTTGACGATGAATCTCCGTAGAGATTAAGCCATTAAGCATAGCTCTCTTTTACATGTTTGAATAACCTCAATCGGTTGAAATAACTCTCAAAAGAAAGAATAAAAGAAGAAAAGAGAAAGGTTGCAGAAATGAATGCTAGATTGATTATTAGAATGGGACTCTTGACATGAAAACTAAGTAAAGAACATCAACTCGAATGACTCAATGTCTAAGACCTAAACAACCGAAGCCATGAGGACTTACAACACAACAAGTATAATATTCAAAGCATAAGCTATTTAAATAAATTAAAACAACCCCTAAAGTGCAAACAACAATAGCTAAAACCAAGAGAAGGTAAATAAAAAGAGTAGAGAGAAAGCTATGGAACAAAGTCTAAGGAGTGGTGGCTAATCCCTCCACTTTTTGCAATTTTAAATCACATATTTTAGCCTTTTCAAACTCTGAAAATCAATATATAAAGACAAGAAAAATAGAGAAAAAGAGTAAAAGAAGATTAAAGAAGAAGGTGCAAAATTATACCTTTTGAAAAGAGAGGTAAGCTCTTAGTTAACAAACTTGATTCCAACACCCTCAAGTTTATGAAATATGGTTTGAAACTCTAGCAAAAAGCTTCAAGAACAAGCTCTAATGGTATATGTATTGTGTATGTGTTGTTCAAGAATGTTTGAAGATCAAAGGAAGCAATGAGGATGGTTTTATTTCTCAATCTCCCTTAAAGCCCTTAGGAAAATCTTACCCCTAATTCTGAACGCAGGGAGTCTATTTATAGAATTTGAGCCAAAATGGTCGAAAATATCTTAAAAAAACAACAGCTAGCGAATTCCCACCAGTTGTTCTGTTTCTCGCCATTGAGACCCGGCTAGGCCCCAAAACACGCGATCGGGCCCAAAAACACATGGCTAGGCCTAAAAAGCAAGTCTAGAAAATTTTTCATTGAGACCCGGCCGAATCTAAATGAGGCACGGCCGGGTCCAAAAATCTGCATTTAGGTCTGACTTCAAACGGGCATATCTCCCTCATCCGGATTCGATTTTAGATGATTCTTGAGTCTAATTGAAACCCCGGAAGTCTACTTTCTAATGGTGTGGCCTCATATCTAAATTAGAAGTGTGCAAAGAGATATACCTATTTTAGTGAAGGCTGCTCATTCTTTCTCAACGGATTGATGCCCAACTTCTTTCAAAACTAGTTTTCTTCCCTCCCCTTCTATTTCCTTCAAATCCAAACCTATAAATAAGATGTTTTAAATATTTTTTCAAAGTGTTCACCTCCCTTCCATGTATCTCCACTTTGTCCTTGCTTGGTTTGCTGAAAAGTGCAATCTTTTAAATGAAATGTGAGCCTCGGAACATAGTAGACATATTTGGAAAAATATTTTGAAATGAGGGTTTTAAGGTCTAAAATAATTTGGCCAAAATAGGGTACAAGGTTTGGGATTAGAGGTTGAATCCAAATTTCTTTGCTGAGAATTCAAAAGATTGCGCAGTATAACTTTCATCATCGGGTGTTTGGAATAAAGCACCCAAGTCTTAAGAGTAGTAAAAAATCAGGTGTCTACACATATACAATGTTTTCATATTCTATTAATCATAATAGCAATACAGTATATGCTCAAACATTAACAAATAAATCCAGATATTTCTCACGAACTTCCAACCCACGTTCCCAAGTTGCTTTCTCAACTCCATGATGTTTCCACAATACCTTAACCAAGGGAATCATCTTGCCTCGCAAAACTTGATCCCGGGTATCCAAGACTCTTACCGGTCTCTCCTCATACAAGGCATCCTCATCTGCCTCTAAGTCGGTCTAATCCAACACGTGTGATGGATCCGGCTCATACTTTCGAAGCATGCTAATATGAAACACATCATGAACCCCGGAAACCTATGGTGGCAACGCCAAACGGTAAGCAACTTCTTCGACCCACTCAAGGATCTCAAAAGGCCCAATAAATCAAGGGGACAACTTCCCACTCTTCCCAAATCTCATCAAACCCCGCTTAGGTGATATCTTCAAAAAGACATGATCTCCCATCTCAAAAGACAAAGGTCTCCTTCTGCAGTCGGCATAACTTTTCTGATGACTCTGAGCCGTAACCAACCTCTTACGGATAACTACAACTTTTTCCGTCATTTCTCGGACTAACTCTGGACCCAACATAGGTGCATCACCCACTTCGGCCTAACACACAAGAGATCTGCACAGTCGACCATACAAGGCCTCAAACAGTGCCATGCCAATACTTGACTGGAAGCTATTGTTATAGGCAAACTTTACTAAGGGCAAGTGTCTCTCCTACGACCCCTTAAAGTCAATGACAAAACCTTGAAGCATATCCTCAAGGATCTGGATAGTTCGCTCGGACTGCCTTTCAGTATAAGGATGATACGCGTTGCTAAAAGTCAATCTAGTACCCAAGGCACTTTGTAAGCTCTACTACAACCAAGTTGTGAAACGCAAATCTCTATCCGATACAATCGTCACTGGGACCCCGTGCAACCTCACCATGTCCCCAATGTACAGGTCGGTAAGAAAATCCACCGAGTCGTTTATGCGTATAGATATAAAGTGCGCCGACTTGGTCAACCGGTCGACTACCACCCAAATAGCATTACTATCCCGTTGAGTCCTCGGAAGGCCCACAACAAAATGTATCATGACATACTCCCTCTTCCACTTGGCTATAGGCAAGGGTTGCAACAAACCCACTGGCCTCTGATGCTCGGCCTTCACTTGTTGACAAATAGGGCACCTTGACACAAATACGGCCATATCCTTCTTCATTCCCCTCCACCAAAACTGGCGGCTAAGATCATGATACATCTTCGTGCCTCCCGGATGCACCGCAAGGCATGAGTGGTGAAACTCTTGGAGTACTTCCTCTCAACAAGATTCTGACAGAAAATGGCGGTCAAGATATCTAACACTCGAGTCGGAGTATACTTTCAAACCTCTTTCTACCTTCCCATTGGAGATCTTCTCCCAGAGGGATTCTACCTTAAGGTCACTTTTCTGTGCTTCTAACACTTGGTTCACAAGTGTAGGTTGTACAACTACCGAAAACAAGGCTGCAGATTCAACGGACTTGTCAAGATGCAAGTCAAACTCCCCAATGGCACCCAACATTTCCCATTCCCAGATGGCAACACTAACCACACCCAACATTTCCCATTCCCAGATGGCAACACTAACCACACTACTAATGGATTTCCTACTCAAGGCATCGGCTACTACATTGGCTTTTCCCGGATAATAATGTAGCTTGAAATCATAATCCTCTATAAACTCCATCCACCTCCTCTGTCTCAGATTCAAGTCTTTCTGTGTAAACAGATATTTCAGACTCTTGTGATCAGAAAACACCTCAAACCTCTCACCATATAGGTAATGCATCCAAATCTTCAAGGCAAAAGATCACCACTGCTAATTCTAGGTCACGGGTAGGGTAGTTCCTCTCATGTGTTTTTAACTGCTGTGAGCCATAAGCTACTATCTTCGCCTCTTGCATCAATACATAGCCTAAACCTTCCCGTAAGGCATCACAATACACTGAATAGCCCAAACCTCTCTCAGGAATAATCAAAACTGGAGCAATGGTAACTCTAACCTTAAGCTCTTGAAATGACTTTGCACAAGACTCATTCCATACAAACTTGATTCCCTTCCTCGTCAATCTAGTCAATGGTGAGGCTAGCTTAGAAAAATCCTTCACAAATCTAAGATAGTACCCAACCAACCGCAAGAAACTATGAATCTCGAAAGCATTCTTAGGTGGTTCCCAATCTTGCACTGCCTCTACCTTGGATGAATCTACAGTCACCCCTTCCCCGGATACCACATGGCCTAGGAACTTAACCTTTCTCAGCCAGAACTCACATTTCCCAAACTTAGCATACAGCTTGTGGGCTCTAAGCAGTTCAAGTACTACTCGCAAGTGTTTCTCATGTTCCTCCTCAGAGGGTGAGTAAATCAAGATGTCGTCCACAAAGACAACCACAAAAAGGTTTCGGAACTCACGGAAGATTCGGTTCATTAAATCCATAAACACAACCGGCGCATTGGTTAGCCCAAGGGCATTACTAGAAACTCATAGTGGCCATACCGCGTACGGAATGCCATCTTTGGGATATCCTCCTTCCTCGCTCTCAACTGGTGATAACCCGATCTCAAGTCTATCTTGGAAAAGCAACAAGACCCTTTCAACTGATTGAACAAATCATCTATACGAGGCATTGAGTACTTGTTCTTAACAGTTACCCGGTTCAACTTCTAGTAATCTATACAAAGTCACAATACACTATTTTCCTGTTTGGCAAAAAGAGCTAGTGCTCCCCAAGGCAAAGTATTAGGGCAGATAAAACACTTATCTAACAAATCTTGGAGCTAAATCTTCAACTTATTCAACTCGGCAAGCGCAAATCTATATGGTGCCATGAAAATCGGTGCCATGCCAGGCACTAAGTCAGTTGAGAACTCGATCTCTCGGTGAAGTGGTAAACTAGTAAGGTCCTCCAGAAAAACATCCGAGTATTTACAAACTACCCTTGGCAACTCAACTCAGACTTCATCACATTCAGTACGTAAGAAGTTGACAAGAAGGCAACTAAGCTCACTCTGCCCACGCGGATTGTACACCGGTGATAAGACTCTATCAACTCGGTTCCCCAAGAAATAAAAACAATCACAGCTCAGGGTACATACAGTAACCCTCTGACGGTAACAATCTATAACAGCCCGATATGAAGACAACCAATCCATACCCAATATAACGTCAAAGCTAGACATATCAATCAATACAAATGCAAAAAGAAGTCAGCGACCGGCAACCTCAATGTCACAACCCCAACACCCCTGTTTCAAAACAATCTCACTACTGATAGGTAACTCTACACAGCTAGGAGATGCTAACTGAGCCAACTCTAACCCCAAAACTGATGCAAATGCAAATGAGATAAATGAATGGAATACACCCGTATCAATCAACACATTAGCAACTGAATTGCAAAACAGAAAGTACCTTTCAACTTGCTCACCCCTCGGAGCATAAGCCTGATACACTAATTGAGCCAAAGAGGCTCCTTGATTGGCCCTCGAGGTCTGTGCTGACTGTGCAGGTTGATGGTTCTATATCTGCCTCGAACCAAACGCACTAGGTGTGCCACCCAACTGTGGACAAAAACTCCTCATATGCCCCACCTGCCCACACTGATAACAACTGAGCGGCTGGCCTCTCCCTTAACTCTGGCTCTGAGAACGAGTCGAAGATGACGCAGACCATTACCCTCCTCCTCTCTGCGGGCAAGCTGGAGACTTGTGGCCCAACTGACCACATTTGAAATAAGTAAAATCTCCCTGACCACCTTTTCCAAAACCCGAACTCAGCACTGGAAAGGTAGACCTCGACTGTGCTCCTTGGGACTGCTGTGGAGTATGACCCATTTGCCTCTTATTGTCCCCTAAACATCCTGACTCCTTCTGGAGCCCCTCATCCTCTCCTCCTCTGCCCGCATCATGGTCTCTAGATGAACCACCGCCTCCACAAGGCGCCCATAATCCCTAATCATAGACTCGGCCACCTTAAATATAAGCCTGGTCCTCAGCCTCTTCTCGAACTCCAAACAACGACACTCCTCAATCACCACTAACTCTGGTGCAAACCTAGAGAGCCTAGTGAATGTGGCCTCAAACTCGGCAACTGGTGTATTCAACTACACCAGCTTGCAAAACTGGTCTCTCAACTTCTCTCTAACAGTGGGAGGTAGAAACTTGTCCTGGATGGCGCTGACAAAAGTCTCCCAAGTTATCCCAATGCGCCCTCGCTCATACTTCCACCATTGACCCGCATCTCCCTTTAACTTGAAGGATGCCAAGGTCATTCTCAACAGATCGTCCTCGATGCCAAGCATCTCAAACGTTTTCACTATATACTCCAACCACTCATCTGCCTTTAGTGGCTCCTTGGGATCACCCAAAAACTCATCTAGATTTGATCGGAAGAACTCCCACTTCAAGAAAGATGGCCCTGCCTTAGCTACTTGGGCCTGGACTTGATTCTCGACTCTGAGAATGTCCATAGACTCCCGCAATGCTCCGGCCATCTCGCGGGCTAAGGCGCCCATGGCCTACTAACCCACTGGTTCGATTACATTGGCCTAACCAACTCCCTCATCCTGTGCCAGACTATCATCCGATATCGGCATCTCTTGCCTTCTAGGCCTACCACACCTACCACTACGACCACATCCTGACGTCCTAATAAAAGTAACAAAAGAGATTAGTACATTTACAAATGTGCCAAAACTAACTCACTCGTGTCCTAAAACGGTGGACAACAGTAATTCATTCCACATAAACACATACGCATTTCATTTTTGGATAATGATCGTCCCGTGGCGTTGTCAGAGTTCTAATTAGAGATAGCAGTGATCAAGTGCCTTTCTAATAGGACTCCTAGAAACCCGTAGACTCGATCAACATCCTAGAAATTTGATTCCATACCCATATAATCACATAAACATGTTATCACATAGCATTGCAAATATATAAACATCTCTGTCAAACGAGATAAACCCATTATAGGACTAACCACTTCCCATGTACCTAAAGTATTCAAACCCAGTACACTCTGATACCAAGTTGTAACGCCCCCAAAATAAATACAAAAACTCATCTCATATATGGAAATATAATTGAGTTACTTGCTTTCATTCATCAGAGCTTGATACACAAAAGGTGACACATGCGATATACATTCATAAATAGTTTATCCTGAATCTACAGCATGTGTTACAAGTAAACAACAGGTAAAAATTCAACAGATACTCAAATGACCTAAAGGCTTACATCTTTCCAAGATAGTTATTGATTACAACAAAAGTGAGCTTAGCTCAACACAATTTAAAACCCTTGGCTATACAAAAATCGATACAACAAAATAGAGCTCTTGCTCCTAATCCCTCCAAGCTACTGCCTTGGCGGAGGCTTATCACTGGCACTTGAAAATGGTTTTTCCCAAATAGGATGAGCCAAAATCCAGTAAAACAATCTAACACAATATATAAACTTTAACAAAGTTATAAACATGATGCACATAACCAATGCTCCAAGATAAAATCATTTACAACTCTTTTTCCAAAACCATATTATGCCAAGTATTATATCCCAATCCATTTTATATCAATTCACTTCATGTCATTTCATATCTCTTCAATTCATGAGTCATATCTATTGTTATCTAGACAACCCAACTGAGACTACAACTTAGTGGTCTTCTTACCACACAACCATTACACACTAACACTTCAATTTATCATTTTACGAAAATTTCGTCCACAGGATCGGCACCCATGTATACGCGCGGTTTCAGGACTTGCACCCAGGACACACAAGCCAACTTAATTTAATGGAGTCCATCCCCTTGCTCCTTTCAAACATGGAGTACATCTACTTTCTCCTCCCAAACATCATACATATACAATGTATTAAAACACAGTCATATTCAATGCCAACTAATAAGGAATTAGTTTCAATTCACCTAATCCTCATGCAATTTCTACAACAATCATAGCTATCCTCCACCGATAGCCCAAAATAAATATTTATAAACAGATATACAATCTTCTCAATAGATAAATTATTCAAATCTCCATAGGTGAGAGGTAACATGTATCTAACTACACCATTTATATAAATGTCTATCCAATTTCACATTTCTTGTACAATTTCTATTATTTATACAAAATAATTATTCAAACCATTTTAGGAAAAAACTCTTATTTTTTCCAATCTCATTCCAAATACCAAAAATCAACCATTTTAACATACCTCAAGGTCATATCCATTCTCATAACCACTTCCAAGACACCCATTGAAAACCCTTCTTTGGAATTTAAACCCCAAACCCTAGGTTTATTAAAATCATCTCAAAACCCAACGTTTCTCACACATCAAGAAATAACCAAGTTAAAACTCATAGAGAGTGTAAAAAGTCTCTACTTGAAGATTAGAAAACCAATGCAACAATGGAAGAACTTTAAAGGCATCGAAACCAACTTCTACTTGGATCAAAATGGAGCTCTTGAGACGCTTCACCTTTTTAGCAAAGGCACATAGGTAAAGAGATCATTAGATATAGGTGAAAAAGTAGAGAGAATGTAGGTTTTAGAGAGAGAGACTCTAGATCTAGGGTTTTTGAAAAGTAGAGAGAGAGAGAGAAGTGAAAAAGTGATGTAAAATGACCTCATTTAACTGATCGATATACATGTGGTCCGCCGAAGGGCCTTCGACGCCGAGCGCTTTAATATTATTCTCGCTCGAAGCGCAAGAAGTGACGCTCGAGCGTAGAATACATACTTCCAGAAGTTTTGTAGACGAAGAACATCGCTCGAGCTCAATATTGGCCGCTCGAGCGCCTACTCGCTCAAAGCGTAGGAAACGTCGCTCGAGCGTAAAATACATGCTTTTAGTATTTTGCAGGTCTGCAAATAATATTGAGAGTTTGCAATGCCCGCTCGAGCGCAAGAAATGCCGCTCGAGCGGAGGTGCAAAAATCTGGACAACAAAGGTTTGAAAAAATCAAGCAACCAACCTGTTCTAAACACACAACTACAATCCAATAACCAATTTTAAGGAAGAATAAGGGGGAAACGACAATGAACAACATCCAAAGACCATAAGCTCGAGTCCAGAATACAGCAAGAGTTGGGTCAAAATCGGAATCGCTATATCTTTTTTTTTTTTAATTTAAAAAAATAAAGGTTATAGGTGATAATTTATTGGTCATATAGAATTATTTTTTGGTCATTTAGAATTATTTTCAAAGCAAATGAGAATACCATTCTAAATTTTCTTTTTACCTTTTATTTTTATTTTTATCCATGTACTTTTATTTTTTAAGAAATTTAATTTTATTATATATAAATATTTTATTGTAAATTTTAAATTAAAAATAATTTTTGAAAAATCATATTTAAATTATTTTAGGTCATTATAAAATGTAATTTTTTTTATATCAACTTATTCAATGATCCCTTTCTAAAAGTTATATTTCTTTGTTCGTTAATATTAAATTTTTAATTAATTTTACTTATTGTTAAAAAAAATAAATTAGCAAATAATTTTATATATTTATATATACAATTTTGTTTTAATTGTTCAGATTATTTGGTGTCTCTACCTAAGCCCATTCAAATTTATTCGAATTTTTGAATTTTATATAGATTCTCACCGAATTAAAAATTATATTACCCAATCTTTAAAAATTTACAGATTTGACTCGAGTTACTTGGATTCAACTCGCTCAAATTTACAACTTTAATAAAGGGTTGAAAGTTACATGATTAAAATTGTGACAAATTTAAAATTAATACGTAAATTGTGATAAAATTATAAAACTTAAATTGTAAGTTTTAATATTTTTTTTTATTTTCATAATTACATATAAAAATCTAACAATTTATATAATTTTATATAAATATATTTTATTAATTTTTTCACATCCTGGTAGATTTTCATTAATAATTATAATTTAAATATAATATTTTATTTTGTGAACATTTATCTATTTTTATCTTTATTAATTAATTTAGGCAAAATAACTCAAAGCTCAACGAAGCCTCAATCCATTCCAATCAAACACCAGTCCTCACATTCTAAACTCACCTAAACACAAACCCTTTGTCTCCAATCCCAAAATATTGTTTCATTCTCTTCAGTACACTCGACAAATCGATCGATTAGAGCCACCAAGGCTCGGTGACGCAAGCGCGAGCGATGGAGGGATCAATGGGCTCTTCGTCCCTCCTCGACGTGGCTGATTCCGACGGAGATTAGGCGCTAGGCTTTGAGAGAGACGACGCAGTGGGAGCCGTCGCCGCCGTAGAAGCGGAGCCGGAGGGCGGCAAGGTTGGAGGAGACCTCGGCGTTTGCACCTTCGGATTTGTTTGGTTATTTTTAGCCGAGCTCTACTAGAATTTTTTTTAGATTTTAGTTATTTTTTATTTTTTTATAGATAAATACATCTAAAAAAAATTAATTAAAAAATAAAAAAATATATATACATTCACAGATTTTGTTTGAATTTTCGTTCATTTTTAATGATTTTTTTGAAATATTGAAGTCCAATTTTTGAACTTTTTAAAAAGCATTAAAAAAAAATTGAGTAAAAAATGAAAAAAAAAAATTTCATTAAAAATAAATTAAAACTCATCTAAAAATAGTTTTTAAAAAATGGTTGTTTTCTTGGATTAGGGTTTTGATGTGGAAGGGAGAGAAGGTCAAACGACGTAGTGTAAAACATTTTCTACCACTCTAGAAATACTTCAGAGATCCGAATAGGAGAAATTATTCATAAATCCTATTTTGATAAATGTTGCTCTAGTTAGTCCTGAATGTTTTTTATTAAACCATTTAGTCCTAAAAAACATCACCAACATCACTAATAAACATCATAAAAAATCAACATCATCAACTACATCGTAAAACATCATCAAAACAACATCCTAAAACATCACAACATCATCAAAAACAACATCGTAACAAACATCATGAAAAATTATACATCAGATTCATTTAAACATAAACACCAAAAATCAAATTCATTTAAACTACAGATTTCAAACATCAGATTCATTAATATAATGTAACACCAACCAAAAATGGTAAACATCATCACCACCAACAAACATCAATCAACATTCGAACATCATCACCAATATATTCGAACATCATTAATAGATTGATATATACATAGATATACCAATAGATTCATATACATAGATATACCAATAGATTCATATGTTTATTTATATATATATATATTGCTGGAGAGATTCGAACTAGGGTTCGTCTCCTTCTCACTCATCAATTTCCAATTAAACTCTCTGTAAAAAATTCAAACAGAAATTGAATAAAACTAAATCCTAACTTCAAACATCGAATCGGCATCGCAGAGAATCGATCTACAAGCGATCAACATCACAACTTCGAACACAATCAAAGCAAATATCGCAAATTCGATACAGAATATACGCTTCAACAACTGAACAACGTCAGGCTTCAACACCTCATACTTCATTCGATCGCCATCGCCGACCTTCACGGAACAAGAATGTCGCGCACTGTGAATCTGAGCGGAGAGGTTTTGCTGCTTCATGTGATTCAGATCCAAATGATACTGAAATCGGTAGAAACTAGTCGCTGCATCTAAAAAAGAGAAGAAAAAAAGTGTGAAGGATAGGAGAGAGAGAAAGAATGGAATCCACCAGTTTTTGCTTTTGATTGTGGTTGTAGTTGTTGTGGTGTGTGAGACGGAGAGGTAATCTGATGTTGCTGTAGGTGTTTGTGCTGATAAGATGCAAATAACAAGGGGAAGATCAGGCTGATGATGTTCTGATGATGGTGCTGATAAGATGATGTTCGTATAGATTGATAAATCAGAGGGACTGCCATTTGTTATGTTGATGTGTGATGTTTTTTTAATCGTTTATTTTGATGTTTAATTGTTATTAAAAAAATCGTTTAATCATTATTTTGATGTTGTTTTGATGATAATGTTGTGATGTTTAGTTTTATTTTTTTTAAAAATAAATCTGATGTTTGATGTTTGATGAATAATGTTTGATATTTGATGAATAATCCTAATGATTAATGGTTGAAAATATGTGTTTGATGTTTGATGAATAATGTTTGATGTTTGATAAATAATCCTGACGTTGAATAATGTTTGATGTTTGATGAATAATGTTTGATGACGTTGGTGATGTTGAAAAATGTTTGAATAATGTTGGTGATGTTGAATAATGTTTGAATAATGTTGGTGATGTTGAATAATGTTTGATGTTAGTGATGTTGAATAATGTTTGATGTTTAATGAATCATGTTTGATATAAAAAGGCCTATAGTAAGCTTTTAGAGAAATAGGACCTATTAGTCCAACAAAAAACATTCGGGACTAAATGGGCTAACATTTCCAAATTTGGGATTTATTGGTGCTTTCCCACTTTACTATTTTAATTGAATAACTATGGTCATTATTAAATTATATTTAAGGTAATGTCAATGACTTTGTAGTATTGTAGGATCATATTAAATTATATGCTTGACCTTTTAATTTAAAATAAATGTTCAAGAAGTAGAATTTTTCAATATAAGTACTATATTATTTTCATTTTGCAAATTTACCAAATTCAGCAATTTCACATATAAACAAACCTGTATGAAATTTATTAGGAGGAATGATTGAATTATTTGCTTTTATGTCCTGAAAATGATTTTTGGTTTAGTGTACATGTAACTGAAGTTTGTGACGACTTGTTTTGGGAAGTTGGTAAAAAGCTGGCTTTTGATTTTTTATCAAGTTTTTTGGCTTTTTTGGAAGTGATTTGGGAAGTTGGTAAAAAGTTGGCTTTTTACTTTTTAGTTTAATATTTGTTTATAGTGTCAAATCAACTTAAAATGACCAAAATACCCTTGCCCAACATAAAAGGTTTATTTTTTTATTTTTTTTTCAGAGGCCCTAATTTGTAATTTTACACCTGCGTTTTTAGCACTTGCCAAATCAATTTTTTGGCGTTTTTAGTAGCCACGTTTTTAGACATTTTATCTAAAAACGTGACTTTTTACTATCTTCCCAAAATAGCACTTAGATAACCCACAAGCATAAGTTTAACTAATCATTTGACAAATGAAACTAATAGAATGGTGAGTGATAGCAATACACATTTCCCAAAATTGTGACTTTTGATCAATAAAATATAGAATACAGAAGACTGGCTGAGTTTCGTCAGTTCAAGGGTCGAAAGGCAAATAAAATTTTTTTCATCATATAGATAAGTACACATATTTGTACACGATATATAAATTATATATATCCACAAAATAAATTCAGATATTTAAAAGAAGGATATATAATTTAATTTGACTAACCAAATAACGAGTGGAGAATGATTCATGTAATCGATTCCGGTTGATATTTCTTAAGGTTTGGTTTGGTTACAAAAGAAATTTAAATATTATAGAAACAATCTCTGCTAGAATGAAGAATTTTTTTGGTAGAAAATAAAAAAAAAACAATACAAGATGGAAGAAGAATGAGATATATATCATTTATGCTAAGAGAGACTATTTTATTTATGAAATAAGATATATATATTTAAAAGATATATATTTTTTATTTATGGAATTTTTTTATTTTATTTCATTATTGTTTTTATTTTTTATTTTTGTATCTATTCTGTATAGGCGGTGTTTGGCAACAATTTTTTTGGGTTTTTTTTTTTTGATTTTTTTCACTAGAAGACAGTTTTTGCAAAAAAAAAAAAAACCAAATCAAAACAAAATATCATATCAAACCCTATAATCATTTCACTTTTTCTCTTACAAACATCACATCCAACCACAAAAAAACCAAACTATCTTTCCAAACACCAAAAAAAATTTCTCTAATAATATCTTACAATTAAAAAAACCTACATAAAAATCCACTTCCCAAACACCCACTATGTATGTATGTTTGTTTTTTGGGCAGCAGAGTGTTTCTTATTTTCAGGTGGTCTAGAATGTTGGCACCATGCAATAGCATACTCTGTTTTGTGCTCTGTATTTTTGCAGTGGATGTGTTGGATACTTGTGCCATGTTAGTTGGGATGTATTTTATGGTTTTGTGACAGTTTGTTCATTAGTTTTTTTTGTTGATGTGTTGTGCCATTCTAAAAATCTGATGTCTGCACTTTTTTTGGCAGCATGAGGAACCAAGCAACATTACCACTAAATGACGGTAACTGAGAATTGTGATCCTCTTCATTTTACTCTATTATATTAACAGTAAATGTGATATCTTTCCTTAATTTTAAATAATTATAAATTTACATTCTTATTTCATAACTATTAGATATGGGATGATACTTTTATTTTTTTTTATTTTTGGTAACAATCGTATTTATGACTTTGACCCGACTAATACTTGGGTAAATGCAGATGTAGTCCGTGGTTCTAGACATAAGCACTAATTATCAGGCACAACCCAGGGTGATCCCAAGGTGGTCAACCAGTTTAGCAATTCATGGGCCAGATTCAAATTTATTAAATTTTCAATTTAATAAGATCAAGTTGCTGCCATCAGTCATCCCTATGGTAAAGGAATGATTTTAACCATGGGTGTCAAAAATTTCTTTAGAAGACATACAATGTGTGCTAAACATGCCAATGCAGTGCAAAACTTTTGTATCCATGGCATAACTGTCCTTGAAAAGTGGAAGAGCTAATAATAAACATGATAGAATGAATAAAATTCTGAGAAATTCACATCAGAAATTGAGAAAATTCATGCTGCCTTTAGAATTGCTCTTACTGAATATTGGCCATCAGTAATTGCTTTCAAGACTCCGTTCAATTTGGGCTAGACAAACATCCATACCCCACTGGATTCCAAAGTCAGCTAGATTTTAAATCAACACATCAATACTTTTCCATCAAATGACTCAGTCAGCTATTGCAGCATCAATAACCAATGGTAATTGGAAGTTTTCTCTATCAAAACAAAGGGAAAGTAAGAAAAGAAAATAAATGAAGGAAAGAAAAAAGAAAGTTCTAGGTATTGTCCAGTAGTAGGTGACATCCTGAGAATGAAAATAGTAAGCAGCTCAAAGAAAGGTGGCTATCTTGTGAAGGAAATAGTTAACTATAGAAGAACTAAAGCAGATTGCGAAGTTGTATGCTTTGGTTAAGAGTAATTTAGGATGCAGGCTTAACATATAGTTTTATTTAGGCATGTTTTAGACATTTTTTTGATTTACTGGATTTTCTGCTATGGATATATGTTTTGGCATATTAGAGTCGTTTTGTGTACATTTTTGTTTCATATTTTCAATTTTTGTTTTCATTTACTTTGAAAATTTGGTAACAAAAGCTTATTTGGTTCGTATATTTTGGTTTTTGTGAAAGTAGAATTGAATAGAGAGAAGCGTTCGCCAAGAAGCTAGAAAGAAGCAAGCCAGCCATGGCTTCCTCACAAGGAATGCAATTGCAGCTACAACCCATCATCACCATGCTAGTACAAGTAGTGGTGGTGGTGGTGGTGGTGGTGGTGTTGTCATTATCAGCAGCAACAATTGCAGCACCACCAACAGAGCAAGATTTGAAAATTTTGAACCGTTGCGGAATGTAAATATTTCATACCCATTCGGTGTGAAAGAGAAATGTTATATTAATGAACATTTTTTGATTAATTGCACCAACTCCAAACCATATTTATGGAAAAGTGACATCCCTGTTACAAATATTTTGCTTGAGGAGGGAGAGTTAGACATTATGCATCCTGTAACTTGTGCTTGTTATGGCAGGTCTGTGTCAAAATGTTATCAGCCACCAGAGCTCGGGTTACTTGCAATCTCCATATCTAATACCCAAAACAAGTTCACTGCTACTGGTTGTGACACCCGTGCTACTATCCAAGTATCTGGAGAGAATTATTTTGTTGCAACCGGGCGTGAGTCCCAATGTAGCACAATCAATTACATTCCCCGATGGACCTTGCTCTGGAATTGGCTGCTGCCAGACCTCCATCCCTAAAGGAGTCGGCTATATGAACATTCTTCTGCAGAGCTACATTAATCATGAAAACGTATCAAAATTCAATCTTTGCAGCTATGCTTTTGTTGTTGAAGAAGGTGCTTTTAATTTCTCCAAAAGCTACCTGAGAAATTTTGCATAAGAAATGATTCCGATAGTGCTTGATTGGGCGGTAGGGACTAACAAGACATGCAGAGACTCTAATACTGTGTTTGGTTGAGGAATTTGAGGAAGGATTTGGAAAAGGAAATGAAAAAATTATGTGAAATGTGAATAAAACATGAAAAATCTAGAAACCTCATAGATGTTGATTTGTGATTATGTATCAATTTTAAGCAAAATATAACAATCCCAATCAAACAATCAAGAGAAAGAGACACAAAGATTTTACGTGGAAAAACCACAATTGGACGTCTTCCAATTGTGATCAAAAAACCACGGGCAACTGCCACAAGACAATCCACTAAGAAGATTTAAAAGAATTACACAGGTATCACTCTCAATTATCTAGCGAATCCACAACGCCTAATTGAACCAACCTCTATGTGCCTCTTCGAACCCCATCTTCACCACGGAATTGTCTTTCTGATGAGCCACTCCGGATTCCACCAAAGCTTCAGGCTCGAATTCTTCAGAATCCACAACTGAAGAACAACTCTCTCTTTTGTGTATAACAAATAAACCTTTGATGTACTCTCTTTAAACCATGAGTTGAATACTCAATAAAAACATCAAAGAAAACTTAAAAAATATCTCCAGATATAACCCTTAAGAACCAAAAAGAAGATCTGGAGAGATTTAATGAATGAATCAATGAATAGCCTAGATTTGGGAGAAACCCAACTATTTATAGAAAACCAAAGCAATCCTAGTTGGGAAAGAAAACCAACTTCTTGTAGAAAACCAACTTCTTGCAGAACTTCAAAGTAAATCTGTTTTTTAAGGAAACCAACTTCTTAAAGAACTCTTGTTACAACTTTGGTTTTGATCCATGGAATTTGACAACAAAAGGTCCTAACAATCTCCCCCTTTGTCAAATCCTGGATAAAACCAATCTAAAACAAATTTCCTAACAAAATCTCTCAAGCAGCACCACCAACTATGAACCAATACTCAAATCCATGCTCTTGAACAATTATCCTGAAATAAAATAACCACACACAAGCTAACCAAAATATGTGGAACTAGATTAAATAACAAAATATAAATCAATCCATAAACAAAATACTAACAATCCAACTGTACCAAAGAAGGATATAAGCAAAAGTAAAAACACTGTACCATCAACCAAACTACTGTACCATCAATATACATCAAACACTGGTAATGATGAACCAAACTCTCCCTCATTAAAAAACAACCACAAACACTGAAAACAGTGAACAAGAAGAAAATAACAAAAATAATATGGTGGAGCAAGCAAGGAATTTCAGAGTTGTACCTTAAAACACACAAGATTATCCAAGAAGCACAATTACTTGAAAACACAATATGCATAGCCTGTAGAAGATTCCTCATAAAAGAAAGTGATGCATCATGTGAAAAGCATAGATCCCATGAGAAAAGTGTGTGTGTGACTCTTGGAGTTCGACAAACACTAGATTTAATCCTGGTAGTGATCTGAAGTTGAACCTCCGACAAGAGAATCTAAGCACAACAAAGGAAAGTCAAACCACTAGGAATCAAGGGGTATTTGGTGAGTAAAGGCGGAGGCTCCCCCTCAATCAATGAATCCCTTTTTTTTCTTTTCTTTTTCACATTTTTTTTCTTTTTTGTCTTTTGCACATTTTTTCTTTTCTTTCTTTTGCACATTCTTTTCTTTCTTTTGCATAGTTTTTCTTCTTTTTTCTTTTCTTTTGCACACTCATCAGCGGCTGACACGCTCAAGAGTATGGAAACCGAACCAGAGAAGCATGGATATAATAAAGATGGCCTGGTTGGTGACTCTGAGGTAGCCTTTTCCTCATGCCTGGACTACAAAGAATAGAGGGGAAAGCCATGGAGATGCAAAAAGATGGAAGGTGGTTAAGAGACTCAACATCACCCATGATATGCTAGTATAGGTCAATTCCTCTAGAAAGGCAAAAGATACAATGTCAGGAGTCCATAAAAAATAATCACTAAGGCTGAAGACTCCCATATTTGCTAATCCAAGAGTGTGTACAGAATGAGACATACTAATCAAAAAACACACACTCCAAAATGAGTAATGACCATAGAAAGCACACATATATTAACATGTAATGGTTATTCTCATCAATTCCAATATGCACCAAGGACATCTCACAATTTCAAGCTTACAAAACCGTACTAAGAAAATCTTTTTGGGTTTTTATTTTTTTTAAACAAAACAAGACAAAAAACGAACATGCACACAAATCAAACAAGATCTTGTTCTAAAAAAAATAGAACAACCCGCTCTGATACCAATTGAAAAAACTAGAAACCTCCTAGATGTTGATTTGTGATTATGTATCAATTTTAAGCAAAATATAACAATCCCAATCAAACAATCAAGAGAAAGAGACACAAAGATTTTACGTGGAAAAACCACAATTGGACACCTTCCAATTGTGATCAAAAAATCACGGGCAACTGCCACAAGACAATCCACTAAGAAGATTTAAAAGAATTACACAGGTATCACTCTCAATTATCTAGCGAATCCACAACGCTTAATTGAACCAACCTCTATGTGCCTCTTCGAACCCCATCTTCACCACGGAATTGTCTTTCTGATGAGCCACTCCGGATTCCACCAAAGCTTCAGGCTCGAATTCTTCAGAATCCACAACTGAAGAACAACTCTCTCTTTTGTGTATAACAAACAAACCTTTGATGTACTCTCTTTAAACCATGAGTTGAATACTCAATAAAAACATTAAAGAAAACTTAAAAAAATATCTCCAGATATAACCCTTAAGAACCAAAAAGAAGATCTGGAGAGATTCAATGAATGAATCAATGAATAGCCTAGATTTGGGAGAAACCCAACTATTTATAGAAAACCAAAGCAATCCTAGTTGGGAAAGAAAACCAACTTCTTGTAGAAAACCAACTTCTTGCAGAACTCCAAAGTAAATCTGTTTTTGAAGGAAACCAACTTCTTAAAGAACTCTTGTTACAACTTTGGTTTTGATCCATGGAATTTGACAACAAAAGGTCCTAACAAAACATACCTATATTTCACTTAGTTTCACACACTTTTTCTCTTTCCCTTTCCCTTTCCAAATCCGTCCCTAAATCCCCCAACCAAATACAGCGTAAAATAAATCTGAAAAGTTATGAATGTGGAGAAAATAGTGATTGTTATGAATCAAGAAATGGACCTGGGTATGTCTGCAAGTGCACGATTGGTTACAAAGGGAACCCGTACCTCTCAGATGGTTGCCAAGGTTCGTATCCAATTAGTTTCATCATATTGGATTCATTTTCTTTTGTTATTATATATTGCTTATGATATGATGCTTAATTTTCAAATAGTCTTCTTCTCTATTTTTTTTTTCTATATATATTTTTATAATTGTTTTCCAGACATAAAGGAGTGTGAAGATCCAAAAGCTCAACATGTGTGAACATAAAAATAAATGTGTTGACGTGCCACCTGGGAATTATACTTGTTCTTGCCCTGAGGGATACCACGGTGATGGCAGAATAGATGGAACAGGTTGCATTGCTAATCAATTTCTAGCGATTCAGATTGCGGTTGGTAAGTGTATTTGCGTCCGTGCCAAAATATCCTCTTCACGAATTTTTCAACTTAACTTGAGGAAAAAGCTTAGGTGAAGAGAAGGTTTCAAACACAAAATGCATAGAATGTGACACATTTGTGCATTCTGTGTTTAAAACCTTTTGTGCACATACCACATTTGTTTGTAACTTGAGTGGTGATGGCATTTATGTTTTCCTTATGACAAATTTAAGTAAATATATAAGTACAATACATTTTATTCTTGAGTTGCGTTATACATAATATCATTTCTTATATCATTTTTTTTTATTCCAAGACATGGTAATAGGGTCCACATTAATAAATGCATATAAGGCCCATTCACTTGTGTCTGGCGTGAGAAAATGATGTAACAAATATGATTATATGTAGTAATTTTCTATATTCTTTAAAGAAAAATATTTAAAATTACTAATTGAATAATGTTATACAAACTAATAAATCGTACAAACATCTTCATATTATTTAAATGAGTCATGTTATTTATAAGTTTCATTATTACATGTCACATCGTTAAAAAAAAATTATAAATTTTTTTTTTTTATATAACATTTTTTGTACTAATAATTGTGAATTGATACTGTATAATTTTATTTTTATTTTCATAATTGAAAAATCTAGAAATCCCCTAGATGTTGATTTGTGATTATGTATCAATTTTAAGCAGTATATAACAATCTCAATCAAACAATCAAGATAAATCAACACAACGATTTTAACGTGGAAAAACCACAATTGGAACACCTCCAATTGTGATAAAAAAAAAAAATCACGGGCAACAGCCACAAAATAATCCACTAAAAAGATATAAAGGAATTACACAGGTATACTCTCAATTACCTAGCGAATTCACGTCTAAATTGAACCAACCCCTATGTGCCTCTTCCAACCCCGTCTTCACCTCGGAATTGTCTTGACGATGAGGCACTCCAAAATCCACCAAAGTTTCAGGCTCAAATTTTTCAGAATCCACTAAAGAACAACTCTCTATTTTGTGTAGAACAAACAAATAATCATTTGATGTATACTCTTTAAACCATGAGTTGAATACTCAATCAAAACATCAAAGAAAACTAGCAAAATATCCCCAGATATAAACCCTAGAACCCAACAAGAAGATCTGGAGAAGTTACCTTAGATTTAGACTGAAACACGTATTTATAGAAAACTGTCCCGCGATCTCCGCTCAAGCGTCAGATTGGCTGCTCGAGCGGACCTATGCTCGAGCGCAGAAAGTTCCGCTCGAGCGGGAAAAAAACAACATCCAGTATTTTTGCAGGCGAACAAACTTCTGAAACCCAGCATTCTCCGCTCGAGTGGGGGAATGTCCGCTCGAGCGGACAAGCAACTTTGAATGCACTTTTGCATTTTGCTTCAGGGGCGCTGCCCCTCAACCTCGCCTGGGCGCTGCCCCCTGGACCCTCGCGAGTTGACCGGGTAGCTCGATCCTTGTTATAATCAGCAAAGTGACAATCTTGAAAGAATTAAAATCACAAAACTTCTCTGCAAGGCACAATTTGGGTTGGATTCGCATATAAAAACTCATAACCTCACTAAAATAAAAAGTGCGAAAACAAATACAACTTAAAGGAGTTTTGTCAAACGGGGTTGCCAAGAATAAAAACCTAACAATAATAAATTGTACCTGTGTATTGAATAAAGAGTAGTGTTACTCTACTCTAAAAATTAGATCTATTTTCAAACACAATAGTGTGACAGTATATTAGAATATCTAAGCAACTCCCTCTCTCTCTCTCTCTTCTCTAATTATCAATTAATTATCTCATTTGCATACTCTTGGGTTTAGAAAAGTAAGCTTGTATATCATTTTCCTTGAATAAAAGCTATGAAAAAGTAGCATCTTTGTTCAAAATCTTTTTATTTAGTTAATACAATATTCTTGATCAATTAATTTAGACTTTGTCAAAATCTTATATTTCTAAAAGAATTAGTGGAGAATTTTTTTTTTTTTTTTTAAATTATTGTACTTCATTACTCTGCCAGCACTTTTTTTTTTCCTTCACAAATTCAAATTCAAAATCTAAAATAGGGTTGATAGAAAGTAACGATTTCTAGTGTACACATAATTATAGTTGGAAATTTATGAAATATTTGGATTGTGCGTAGCTTTAATGTTTAAACAAATAATGTCATTGTCAGTTTGGATTATATATGCATATTTTGTGAACAATGTAGCATCCCATACTTTATTCTTCTACTGTCATGGGTGCAATTTGTTGATTATCAATACCAAAAACACACCAAAATAATAATAATAATAAAATAAATAAATAAAGGGGCTTGGAAGTTAGCGCAAGAAATATGTGGAAAAAAAAAGGTTCATTCAAGTTGATATGTATTTCTACACTGATTCACAAGTCAGTTCTCAAGATAAAATTATCAAATTGAATGTCCTATTGAGCTAAAACTTTGATGTTTAACATATAGATGCATTCCAATTCATCATACAATTGAGATGTTTCTATAACTAATTGTTGCTTTCCTTGAGTATAAAATTCTTTACATGCTTAATTTTGAATCAATATGTTGGCAAGATGTTTATATTAGTTGTTACTTATGACTTATTTGAAATGCAGGTTTTGCCATTGGTGCTTTGGCTGTTTTGGTGAGTAGCACCTGGTTGTACTGGTTTTTCAAGAAAAGAAAGCTCATCATGCTTAAAGAAAAGTTCTTCAGGCAGAATGGTGGATTAATGTTGAAACAACAACTCTCTAGACTAGAGAGATCAACTCAGGAATTGATCAAAATATTTAATTCAGAAGAGCTTAAGCGAGCTACCAATAACTATGATGATAGTAGAATTGTTGGCCGAGGAGGTTTTGGAACAGTTTACAAGGGAATTCTACCCGAGAACAAGATAGTGGCTATTAAGAAATCCCAAATGGTGGATGAAAGTCAAATAGAGCAATTCATCAATGAGGTGGTCGTGCTTTCACAAATCAATCATAGGAATATGGTCAAACTCTTAGGTTGTTGTTTGGAAACTCAAGTCCCTTTACTTGTTTATGAATTCATCACCAATGACACTCTCTTTGAGCATATAAATAACCAAAGTAAGGCATCTAATATGTCATGGAAAAATCATTTGCAAATAGTTGCTAAAACTACTGGAGTATTGTCATATTTGCACTATGCAGCATCGATTCCTATCATCCATAGAGATGTTAAGTCTACAAATATACTCTTAGATGATAATTACACTACAAAAGTGTTGGACTTTGGAGCATCAACATTTGTTCCACTAGACCAAAATCAATTAGCCATAGTGGTACAAGGAACTCTTGGATACTTAGACCTTGAATACATGCTCACAAGCCAATTGACTGTGAAAAGTGATGTTTATAGCTTCGGAGTAGTCCTTGTAGAGTTAATAACCGGAAAGAAGGCGTTGTCATTTGACAGGTAAGAAGAGGAGAGATGCCTGGCTACGTATTTTACTTCTTGTATGAACAATGATTGCTTGAACCAAATCATTGATGAACACATTGTAATCGAAGGAAACACCGAGGAGCTCAAAGAAGTTGCTAATCTTGCAAAGTGATGCTTGAGAGTAAAAGGGGAGGAAAGGCCTTATATGAATGAAGTAGCGATGGAACTGGAGGGGTTGATCAGGAAAAAGACATCAAAATGATTTGAATTCTGTAGAGATTGAGTACTTGATTGGTAAGGCATCAACTAGATATGTAGTTGGAGGTTATAGAAGCAACACAACAATAGTTGGGGTTGATAGCATAGTGGAAGATATGCTATTGCATGGTGGGAGGTGACTTGATTGTTTTGTGCTTGTCCGTGATGGTAAAAACTTCATTGATGGATTGTCACACCTGTATACAGGTGATTACTTCTTTTAAATTTCTTGTACTTTCTTATGTAAAAATTTGTTAGTGACTCGCTCACTCTTCATTAATCTTGTCTGTTCATATCATTTTGTATCATGTTTTTATTTCTAGACTTATCAAACTACATATAAACAAATAAAATTTACAGAATTTGTTAGTGGGACTCAGTTATGAAATTCTTGTCCATCCATATGAATTCAATGTCATGTTGTGACATCAGTTTTTGTATTTCTAAAAAATCAATTATTCAGATAATTCATGATATATAAGGAGAATTTCATATATAAATGGCAAATAGGAAAAGTAATTATAAATTCATATAACGCAAGTGAAAATTGCACCTCCCAAAGAAAATTTAGGATTTGAAATAACATAAAACTATAGACCATTGATATTAAATTTTAATGACATGTTGTAATCATATGCATCGTAATGAGAATCTCCATTGTAATCATGTATAGAGAGGATCTAAATCTTTCATGAAAGTGTAAGTTTATAAGATTTAATGTGTAATATTTTTAGGCAATTTATAGATGGTGGTAGGAAATGATTGGTTGGTGCCCATATATGCTCCAACTTGGTTTAATATATATATATATATATATATATTTATTTATAGTAAGGTAGTCTATATAAGGCAAGAATAAGGAGTTTACAATAAAATTAAGATGCAGCCACTTCTACAAGGAAAAAATATATCTATATAATAAGGTAGGAGGGTTTTTGAATTTTGTCTAATGTGGCAAATTTGTCCTACGTGTCATTTACCATCAACGGTTCGGATTTGCTTCACCTAGACAAATTCCCTCCCACTGCTCCTTCTCTCACTATCTCACTCCTAATCTCTCTCACCTTTGGCACCAGACCTCTCTTTAGTTTCTTCCTTCCTCTCAGATCTACTTTTCCTCCCTCCTAACCTCTCTTCCACCACAGCTCACCTACGTCCTTCCCAACTATGGCAGCTGCAAGCCCTCTCTCCTATTTCACCACCTCATCACCCATCCCTGATCGCCATAATTTAAAAGATATGTGAGCCAAACCCTAGTAGAAACAATCTAACACAATATATGAGTCTTAACAAAGATATGAGTAAAATGGGTATATACAATGTCCGTAGTAAAATCATTAATGGTTTACAAAATCATAATATCCCAAATTTTATATTCCAATCCTTGTTATCTCAATTTCATCCACGTCAATTCACTGCATCTCAACTCTTGAGCCAATTTCATTATTTTCTAAACAATCCAACTGAAACTACAATTCAGTAGTTCTCAAATCAAGACATTAATCACACAAACATTTCAATTTGTCATTTTACGGAAATTTCGTCCATAGGAATCGGCACTTATGTATACGTGCAATTTCGGGACTTTCACCCTGGACATACAGGCTAACTTAATTCAATGGACTCTATCCCCTTTCTCTTTCCACATATGGAGTATATCTCTTTTTTCCTCCCAAACATCATACATATACAATGTATTTAAAACAGTCATATTCAATCACAACCAACAAGCGATTAGTTTTAATTCACCTAACCCTCATGCAATTTCTACAACAATCATAACTTTCCTCCATCGATAGCCCAATACAGATATTTCTAAACAGATATTCAATCTCATGACAGATAATTTATTCAAAATTTCATAGGTGACTGATAATACATATTCTTCTCCACCATTTATGTCAACATCCATTCAATTTCACATTTTCAATCCCAATTCAATTTATTTATACAAAATAAATATTTAAAACATTTTAGGGCAAACTCCATCTTTTTCAAATATCAACCCAAATGCCAAAATCAACTATTTTGTCATAATATAACCTCATATTCAACCCCATAACCATTTATAACTCATCCACTTTGAAACCCTCTTTTAATTTAATACCCAAACCCTAAGTTTGTTCAAAGTACACCCAAATTCCACCATTTATACACAACAACTCATAACTAAATTAAAAGTCATATGAAAGTGTAGAAAATCCCTACCTCAAAGTTAGGAGACAAACAAAGCAAGGTGGAACCTTCAACAATGCCAAAGCCAAGTTTCGATTGGATCAAAACGAAACTCTTGGAATGCCCTACCTTTTCTCAAAGACACTAGAGTAGAAAACCCAATGGATCTAGGTTAAAATGTAGAGAGAGTGAGCTTTGGAGAGAGAGAGAGAGAGAGTAGATTTAGGGTTTTGAGAGAGAAAGAAATGAAAAAGTGAACAAAAAGGAGGCTGCTGCAAACTGGTATACGTACAGTCCGCTCGAGTGCAAGAGTTGACACTCGAGCATCAGACACAATAAGTTGTTCCGCTCGAGCGTAAGAAATGGCCGCTCAAGCTCAGAATACACACATCCAGTAGTTTTGTAGATAGAAGAACATTGCTCCAGTGCACACCCGCTCGAGCGTAGGAAACGACGCTTGAGCGTAGAATACACTCTCCCAATAGTTTTGCAAACTTGCAAAAGTACTAAGAGTTTGCAAAACCCGCTTAAGCGCAAGAAGTGCCGCTTGAGCGGAGGAACAAAAATATGGGTGACAAATGTTTGGAAACTAAGCAACCAACATGTCCTAAATACAACCACAACAACCCAAAAGACAAAACCAAGGGACAACAAGGGAAGAAAGAGATGAACAACGACATTTAAATCATGAAACCCGAGTCCGGAATACAACAAAAGATCGGGTCAAAATCATAATTGTTATAAACACAAAAAATAAAAAAACTCAAAAATTTCCAGAAAACTGAATTCAAAAAACTGAAACCAAACACACTGATTAGTATTCCCTGTATTTTGATTATTGTGTTATTTTGATCCCTGTAATTTCAATTGATTCGATTTTGACCTTGAATTTATGATTTTGTCTCAATTCAGTCAATTGAATACAACTGTTAGTATTTTTTAATAAAAAAAATACACACATAAATGACATGTGTCATGATTTTAAAAATAAAATTATAAGGTTTATTAACTCAATGAATTAACCTCAGCTAATTCAATAATAATTTTTAATCAAAAACATTAATGGCCTAGAATCCCATTTTTTTTAGGGCGAATTACGTTAACGGTTCCTGTAATTTGAAACTTGTGTCATTTTGATTCCTGACCTTTTAATTATGATATATTTGACCATGAATTTTGAATCTCGTTCTAAATAAGGACAATTAAAAACACTGTTACTCCATTTAAAAAACAAGTCGTCAATTTGATAAAATATAAATTAATTTGACAAAAATAAATGTTAAAAAAAATATTTTTAAATTTTTAAAAATTATTTCTACACACAAAAGATAAAATTATACAAAAAAATAATTCTTTTACATTTTTATCATTTTTATTTTTTTTATCAAATTAATTTTTAGTATGTATCTGGATGATTATGATGTAATGGGTGGTTGTTTTTGTTGATATTTTTGGATGATTATAATGTAATAGATGACTATATTTGTTGTTAACAGATTCTTTTTATGGTTATTATGTAATCGATATGTTTAATATATGAAATATTTTTAGTTTTAGATTTTTTTTGATTTAATTGATTGTTTTAATAATGATATCAAAATTGTCGTTATGTTTGACTTTTGAAAAAATTAAAACTAATTTAAGGAAAATAAATATAAAAAAAATTTATTTTAAAAAATTATTTTTACCCTCCCAAAAGATAAAATTATATAAAAATGATGTGTTTTTAATTTTTTTCAACAAATATAATTTTTAATTTCTTAGAAATTTTTTTTCTAAAAATAGATTCTTCAAATCAATCAAACAGAACTTTATAATCAAAAACAATTCAGCATTATTCATTAAATAAAAAGATTATTACATTTCAAACAATATATAAGTTAACCAACATAAAATAGGTTATATGATGACTTTGCTCTTGAAATAGACTATTTACAAATAAAATATCTTTGATTATCTTTATTTGGAACAAGATTCAAAATTTAGGGTCAAATGTATCATAATTGAAAAGTCAAGAATTAAAGTGCCACAAGCCCCAAACTATAGGGACTGTTAATGTAATTCGTCTTTTTTTTTAATTGTATTTTTTACATTTTCTAAATATAAGTGAGTAAGTTTTATGTGTATTTATATGTGAATTCTAATGTTTTATGTCAAAAAATAAAATAAAAAAATAAAGTAAGAAATGATATTAAATATATTATCACAATTGAATTTTTTTTTTTTATGAGTTTTAAAAAATTTTGAATAAACAAATTCATTTCACAAAAAAAAGAAAAAAAAAAAAAGAAGAAGAAGTGAGCAAGGGTTCTAAGGGGTTATTTGAGATGTTCTAAATAAGTACACTTTTTGACTTTTTATGAAATATGAGCTGAGTTTGAAATGATGTGTTAGACAAGTGATGTAACTTAAATAAGATAGTTACTTTTTGACTTTTTTAAGAAATGTCAAACCTAACCTAAATATTATTTTGATAGCCACACATACAAGACATGCCGTGAAAATTGGGATAGATCGTTACACTTTAAACCTAATCCTCTAGTTTGGATATTTTAAATAAAAAGCGATGTAGTGAGGTCAAAGCCCCGAAATGAAGTCTTCCATGGCAAATGTTACCAAAGAGTCCTATTCCATCAGTGGGCTCCATCAAGTAATGGGGAAACTGCATATCAATGTAGTTTCCAAAAACAAATTTCAAATCCATGAAAATTTATATATATATATATATATTAATAATTAAAATTATAAATTTTTAATTAATATGTAATTTATTTTTTCTTACTTCATTGCAGTGTAATTGTTTCTTCAGTATTTACACCCATAATGCTTTTTAGATAAAATACTAATAAATAATGACAGTCAACTATTATGACAACAATGACTAGTGGAGGATAAGAACAAAAGCTATGGAATCCATTTTTCCCAATACTATGGACAAGGACAAATGTTATGTAATTATATAATTTTAAGAAATTATACTATTTTTTTAATAAAGTTAAATAGAATAAAATTAATATAAATAGTATGAAAGTATAAAAATTCATATTTCATTTTTTTATTTTTTTTTATTTTTCACATCTCTATCTAAATTTATAAACCAAACATAGTGTAAGGGAGTTTAGTATAATTAAGTTAAATTTATAAAATTTATTATATATTTTTTTCAAATCTCAAAAAAGATATATGCAATTTACCCTAATAAAAAGGAAAAATTAAGAAATTTCAAGGGTAATGTCATCTAGATAAGAAGGAAAATACGTTGAGGATCAAAGAGAGTAGCCATATATTGTGAAGGAAGGAATTAGGAAGCAACTTGTGAAAATTATATGATGCTTTTAATTTTCATGGTGAGAGCGACCTAGTCTTTGGGAATTTTTTTTTTCTCATATAGTTATGTTATCACCACCCAATAATTATTTATCATTATTTTTATTATATATATGTGATATAGTAGTTAATTCATCATTTTTATACAAATTTATTATTAGGTAGTATTATCACATGTCACTGACATGAGTGACTCTCAATTTTCTCTCCACTAAAATGGGAAGACATATGTAGTATTCTGGCAAGCTGGTCCGGTCGTATCATGTGGTGAACTAAAAAACTTTTTGGATTTAAATTTGAGAGAATTTCAATACAGTGAACAGATAAAAAAAAATTACAAAAACATATAGGGTGCAAGTGTAACTTATACCTCTTCATATTTATATAAAATAAAATAAAAAATTCTGTTTCACTAAGACGTGATTCCGTTTTAAATTTATCTCCAAATCATGTGGAACTTTCCACCAAAACATGCCACTTCATTGAAAAGGATAGTCGAAGGATTTGAAACAAGGGAAAATTACCCACAGGTCCCATGTGGAACATGTGGATACTATTTAATCCTGTAACTTTTTGAGTAGACCTAAAAGTCCTTCTTTCCTCTCTCTCTCTCCCTCTCTCTGCTTTTTGCCTCCCTCTTTACGTTTTCCTATCTCTCTTTTTTTCTGCATTTTTCTCTCATCGTCTTTGTCATGGACGACGACCGGTGATCATATCTTTCTCCATTGATCGGGGTTCACCGATAACCACCAACCATCGAAATCAACTCGTGACTTCACTCTCACCGACGACGAAGATGATATATTTCCGACGAAGAAGATGAGTGGATCTACTTAGATCTGATGTAGATCTACTTAGATCTACATCAAATCTGAGTAGATTTACATCAAATTTGGCTAGATCTAAAAAAAAAAATAATTGTCGGAGTACAATCCTCTCTCTACATCTGCCTTTCTCTTTGGATCTCTTTTTTTTTTTTTTTTTTCTCTGCTATACACTTCTGTTTTTCTGTTCTAATGGAGAAAATTTTCAAATTCTGAACAAGTAGTTTTCGAGTTTTAGTTACAGGCGGTGAAAACTGTAAAATTTTGCAGTTTCAAATTTTTTTTTGGTGCTGGAATGAATCATGGTTTAAAACTGGTTTCAAATTTTTTTGGTGCTGGAATGAATCATGGTATAAAACTGTAAAATTTTACAGTTTCATAACATGTTTTTCAGTTTGATTAATAAGGATAAATGCTTAATAGATTTTTGTTTTGAAACTGTAACATTTTACAGTTTCAAAACTTACTTTTCAGTTTGATCACTATTTAGAGATTATTTGCTTGAACCTTATAAAAATTGAAAAATAACATATGCTTTTCCCATTGTTGCTGTTTTTTGTCGTTTCATTTTTTTTCCTTTTAGTTTATCAATATTTAGCACATTTTGCTATGTTTTTTTGCTATAATTTATCCATTTATTCTTTTTTTTTTTCCCGGCAATATTCTAGACATTCCGGTGAGTCTCCAGTGATATTCTTAACGTCCAGTGAACGTTCTGAACATTCCGGCGACTTCCATTAACGTTCTTAACACTCCGGTGAACTTCTGGCGAAACTCCGGCGACTTCCCAGTGATATTCTGGCGACTTCCCGGCGATGTTGAACATTCCGACGAGTCTCCAGCGACCGTTTGACGGAAGTCCGACGGTAGTAAGATGTGAACAGTGTCTGTAAATTTTTTTTTTTTTTAAAAAAAGGATTTTTTGGTAACAATTAAAAATGTATTGGACTAATTTGTGCAAGTGTTTTGTTTAAGGATTAGCTGGGTTTTGAACTTGGTACACGGGACTTATCAGTAAGTTCCCCTTGAAACAATAAATTGAACGTTGTGGTTTCAAGAGGTTGTCTATTTTTATCCTAACAATACCTTTTCGTCTTAAAGCAGTTTTATTTCTTGTTACTACTTTTAAATCTTAATAATGGCTTAATTTAAAAATTTGGTTAAAAGTTAATTTTTGACTTTTAATCTATTTTGAATCACATCACCTCATTTTTTTATATATTTTTTTTAAAAAATAAAAAAATTAATTTTCAACTAACTTTCCAAAACAAACCAATATAACTCACTTTTCCAAATCTACCGTGGGGCCCAGCTCACATGTAATAAAAAAAAATAGAACAATGATTTTTAAAAAATGGTATAACAATTCAAAAAAGTATTAGAGAAGTGATATGTAGCTCGAAAAGCCCCCCCTCCCCCGGAATCGCCCGAATTTGAAAAGAAGAAGGAAGAAGAGAAGGAAGAAGAAGGATTGGAGGGGCCAACATCAACCGGGTTGGGCAGGGGGCGGAGACGATCGGCCAACGAGCTGCGACGATCGACGAGCTGCGATGATCGGCGGGGCTGTAACGCCCCCAAAATAATAATATTAAACTCAACAATATAGACATGCATTGATATAAAAAGGATCAACATCCTTCTATTCATTAGAGTATTTCCTTACAAAAAAATATTACATGTTGACAACAAAAGTAAACGCCCCATGGGCTTACAACTTTCCAAGCTAACACTTGGTTACAAGAAATGAGTACTAACTCATATACACATTAAGCCCTAGGCTTAAATTTACATGTAATACTTCAAAAAGAAAATGACGTCTAAAAAGTCTGACAGCCTCTAGCCTCCCAAGCTATGTCCTTGGAGGTGGCATGCTACCTGTACCTGAAAATGTTGTTCCCATATAGGGTGAGCCACAGCCCAGTAGAAATACACTAAACCAGCTATGAACAATGATTAAAAGATTAGCAGTTGATAGATAGCCAACAATCGATACCCATCGACATCTGCGTTAAAGTTTTATGACATGCAAGTCCATATTACTTTTCATTTTCCATTTCTTATTCGTTTCCCAATTCTTAACCATGACTCAGAACCTGGCCAATTAACACATATGAGACAGTAACTCATATTAGACATTTTCCCATTTCACAATAGATAAGCATATTAGCTATACCAACACATCAACAGATAAGCATAAGAGCTATATCACACTTCCGGGGATAAGCATGAGAGCTGTATCATCATAATAGTAGATAAGCATATGAGTTGTATCTATGGAGTCCATCCCCTATCTTCTCCCAAATAACATCCGATTTAGAGGTCCATCCCCTATCTTCCCCTAAACCGTGGAGTACATCCCTTATCTTCTCCAACACAACACAATGCATATAAACAATTATTATACACATTACCAATCAGTACATAAAGTTAATGTATCCTTTCAATCGTCATACTTAATGACACATTCCGGTAATTAGTTTCCGTTTGCCTAATCATCATGCATTGTCTACAATAATCAAGACTATCCTCCACCGATAGCTCAAAGCAGTTATTTCTAAATGGAAAATAAATGCATTAAATGGACATAAAATCAACATTTCAATTTGGTGAGTGATAACTAATCCAACTACACACTTTAATTCCATACATTCCAAATCCCAACATTTCCAATTCAATTCCTCATTTCTCAAATTAATTATTCAAATTAATTTATTAAACCAATTAGGGCAAATTCCCATAATTAACAAAACAACCCTAAGGTTTTATTTTCATCCATAATCCATCATCTATCTCACTTTTCTATGCCAATCTTGCATATAGGTTATTATAAACAAAACCCCATCTTTTGTAAAATTACGCAAACAACCCAAACTTTTGTAAAATTACACAACAACACCCAACATATCAAAAAGTTAAAATTGAAACACAAAGTCCATAAAGAGGAGTAAGATATCCCTACCTCAAAGTTTGAGTTCCAAGATGAAGACCAAAAACCAAAATGCTCCAAATCGCCAAATTTTCAGATTAAATCAAAGCTCTCAACACCCTCTACCTTTTTAACAAAGAACTTATGGTCGATTCACACTAGAAGGAGATGTAAATTTAGAGAGAAGGTAAGTCTAGAGAGAGAGTCTCAGATCTAGAGTTTTAAAATGAAAAGTAATGAAAATGTTATGTTTAAAATCGCTGCTGTCTGCTAATATAAAACAGGTTCGCTCGAGCGAAGACTTGGTCGCTCGAGCGACCAGACACAGAAAACCTCGCTCGAGCCAAGAAAGTCTCGCTCGAGCCAACAACTCGATCCCACAGGTCTGCAACCAGACGCACGCTCGAGCAACGGAACGCTCGCTCGAGCGAATAAAAACCAAATCGCTCGAGCGAAGAAAATCTCGCTCGAGCCAAGAAATGCAACTCTCAGGTCCAGAATCAGACGCAATTGCTCGCTCGAGCGAAGTCACTCTAGCTCGACCCACTAGACACAAAACACACCTCTCGCTCGAGCGACCAAACCCTGGCTCGAGCGAAGGTCCAGAATTCTGGGCAGCAATACTTGGCTCCCAAACACAACCAACCTGTAACAAACCTGCCCAACACATCCTATAACTCAAAACAAAGTGTGGAAGGATGTAAACAAGAGAATAACAACTGCTAATGTCCACGGACTCAAGTCCGGACCACTGTACAACAAGGGGTAAAACCCGGGATCACTATAGGGGCGATCTGCGATCCGAGAGGCCTTTTCTCTCTCCATTCCCTCTTCCCCCCATTCCCTCTTCCCCTCATCTTTCTCTTCTCCTCTCTTCTTTTCTCTTCTCTCCCTCTTCCCCTCTATTTTCAGACTGCATAAAGAAAAAAAAAAAAGAAACTGCCCAAAACGACGTCGTTTTGGGCAGTCAGGGATTCGGGAGGACGAAATTCGGGAGGAAAATCATTTTCCAAAGTATTATTAAAATATTTTTTTAAAATTTTGTAAGTTTTTATAATATGTGACGATTTGTAATTGGTTAAAATTCACATACTTAATCTATTTTGAATCACATCACCTCATTTTTAAAAAAAAAAATAAATAATTAATTTTTAACTAACTTCCCAAAACAAACCAATATAACTCATTTTTCCAAATCTACAGCGGGGCCCAGCTCACATGTAATAAAAAAAAATAGAACAATGATTTTAAAAAAATGGTATAACGATTCAAAAAAGTATTATTAAAATATTTTTTTAATATTTTGTAAGTTTTTATAATGTGTGACAATTTGTAATTGGTTAAAATTTACATACTTGCAACTCCACAAACATTCATAACTTTTATTACAAAAGATTATATTAACTTTTTTAACATATACTCTTTTAAAATTGCACACTATAATTTCTCCTGTATGGTGTGAATTTTTTTTTTTTTTATAGAATGTTTGTTATAGAATGTTAGGGTTACATTAGGGTATGTATGGTGTGAAATTTTTTTAAGGTACGCACTATAACTTATATTTTACAAAAATGCCCTTCATTTCTTTTCTTAAATCATAATTTCATATTTTTAAAAAAATCATTGTTCCCATTTTTATTTTATTTATTACATGTGAGCTGAGCTTCACAATCGATTGGAGACCATTTTTCCTTACTCGCAGTAAGAACGGGAAATGGAGAGACAAGTAACAAAAATCACGTCATTAAGATAAAAATAGATTGGCTTCTGAATAGACAACATTGTTGTTGTTTCAAATCCTTTGGCTATCGTGGCTTGATCTCATCCATTCAATTCCTTTCCAATGAAAATGGCCATTTTCGTGGAAAGTTCTACACATCTGGATGGAGACAGAATTTCTCCATAGAGAATATGAATTCATTAGGATCATGTAATTTTATTTATGTAATATTGTTAGTAAATGACAAAGTACAATGCAACCCGGCATTTGGCCACACCTTTTGTAGTATGAGATTTTAGGTTCAACTCTTATTCCTTGTGGTGGTTATTTATTTCTCTCCCATTATCTCTTCCATTATGGGGTTATTGTTGTGATGATTTATTTGGTCGTTGGGCTTGAGCTTGGTAGGCTGGTATATTGGTTGTGTTAGGTTTTATGGACTTTCTAATTACTATGGATTAATAGTTTATTTGATATTGTAAATATTCTCATATTTGTAATTACTTTCCTATTGTTTGATAAAAAATAAAATTAAAAAAATAAGTGAAATTGCAATGCATAGTAATTGTGGGGAAAGATTATGGTACAAAAGTATGTATCATATATATTTTATAATTAAAGAAGAAAAATGTATAATTTTAAAATTTCCGAGTCATAACTAGAAAAATAAAAAAATTCATAATCAAACAAAAAAAAAATCATAGCTAAAATCTCAAAATAATGTCATAATTACAGAAGAAATTTAATCATAACTAAAGAATAAAATAACGCAACTAATAATTAAGGAACAAAATTGCGTAACTACGGGTATATATGGTATGGAGGTGTATATAATAAAATTCTCTAGTAATTGTGTCATTCTTTATTTTTGAATTACATAATAAATATGAATAAATATGTTTTAGAATAATGATTCATTCACATATTTTTTTCCGACACTTACCGATATGAATCTCATTGGAAGAAATTTGAGGGAAAAAATTGTGTGAATGCAGTGGTTTTTACACAAATAGAATAAATGAAATTGGACCATTGACTTACAAAATTCAGACAATTCATGAGTTAGAATTAGTCTCGCTGAGAATTGGCAATCGACTATCGCTATCACGAGTCTTCAAGTTGGACTAATAAACATTCATGCATGCACCACCGGATTCCAAATTCAATTAGAATAACTCCGCACACATCAATAATACTGTTCCTCCAAATAATTGAGTCAGCTATTGTAACATCAATGAGAGGATCAACGCTAATGGGATGTTTTTTACAAAAATTTTATTTTTTAGACCAATTTTCCAAATTTAGTGACGTGTAAAAAAGATAATTGGCTGATAATTAAATAATATATAAAAAAAGGAGTTGTCTTTAATAAACTGCTATATCATTAATTTTGAAAAATGAGTTTAATTTTTAAGTTAGAATAGCCGCATAAATAAAAGTCAGTCTATCTTGTGAAGGAAATAAAAAAAAGACACAAGAGAATTCTATTAGCATATACTAAATCCCAATATATATTATTCATACAGCTCAGATATAAAATTCATAACAACAGTCAAATTTTCAGATATAAATTTCTAAACAAAAAGTAGTTGTTCAAATATAAACTTTTGAACATAATGTATAAATGAGCAATTTATTTTTATTTATATATTAAAACAACAGAAATAGTATATACTAAAACTTTTTGTAATGTGTAAATAGAATTACGTTGTTTGTGAAAAATATTTGGAATGATTTTTTGATTTTTTACAAAAAAAAAAAAAAATGTACCAAAAAATATAGAAAAAAAAAGAATTTTTGTTTTTTTTTTGTATAGTTATTTAACTTTTATTTTTTTGCTATTATTGTAAGTTACCAAAACAGTCCTAAGGACAAATACAAGAGAGGGTACTAAACAAACATAATAGTCTTGCAAAACGAAACAGCAAATCCATATATATATATATATATATAATACAAGAGAGGGCACTAAACAAACAGAGTAGTCTTGCAAAACGAAGCAGCAAATCTATATATATATATATAACTGTTTCAAAAGCAAGCTCTCTACAACCAAGCCAAGAAAACTATTTTAAAGGCTTTTTTTTTTTTTTTCATTATTTCCTTCTCTGAGGTAGGCATATGTACTCTTCAATTGATCCAATTATGGTGTTTGCATCCCATTTGCGTGACATCTTCGTGGGTTTGATTTGGTTTTGGTTGTATTGCATGATCTCTCTAGTACTATCATTTTTTGGTTTTTGACAACTTTTTGCTCTATCGTAAGAGCATGATTTACCTTTTGAAGTTGTATGCTTTGATTAGCGTTTGGTATCATGAACAAGCTCTTTTTGATTAAGTTTTGAGAATTTTATTTTATTTTTATTTTTTTACAAAAAAAAAAAAAAAGAGGCTAGATTGGTAAAAGAAAAAAAATATATATAACTCATTATTTTCATATAATTTTCTCTTTTTTGGGACGAAAATAATTTTTAAAAATTTAAAAATAATTGTTTTGTGTTTATTTTTGTGAAAACTAGTATGTAATTTTTTTGAAAAAAATTTCACAAATGGATTATGAAAAATCAACTAAACAGAGACTGTGAGTATCAATTTTACCTTTAAATATTTTATATTGCGTCAATTTAATCCAATTAATAAGATCTCTTTAGAAATTTAATTGAAATTAATCGACATATATAAACTCTTTTAAAAGTCATTGGGAAATTGATGTCTAATTTAAATGGATTTTTTTTTTTCTAATTTACCAGCGAATGTTTATCAATTAAACTAAATCAACACAATATAACATATTATAGGAAAAAATTAATACAATAGGAAGTACAAGACTAAATTGATATAACCGGCAAAGTTAATTTGATTTTTTTAATTTTTTATTACGGCGAATACCATCCATACAGTTGTTAGACTAGTTGTAAATCACTCCAATAAGTTATGTTGTCTATTTTGCACTGATTTACTTTAATCGGAATACTTTTTCTTTCTGATTGCCTAGAAATGTTTCACAAATGACAATTATATATGAATTTTGAATACAGAAAAGCTTTTTTCCAAGAGGCAAGCTAGCCATGGCTTTCTCACAAGGAATGCAATTGCAACTACAACCCATCATCATGATTCTAGTACTAGTACAAGTAGTAGTGGTGGTGATATTTTCATTATCAGCAGCAACAAAAGCAGCACCACCAACAGAAGCAGATTTGAAGAATCATGGCTGCATGAACAGTTGCGGGAATTTAAACATCCCATACCCATTTGGCGTGAAAGAGAATTGTTATCTCAGCAAAGATTTCTTCATTAATTGTAGCCATTCCCAGCCATATTTACGGCATGGCAATCTCCATGTTACAAATATATCGCTCGAGGAGAGTGAGTTAGGCATCATGAATTACGTATCTCGCAAGTGTTATGATGGGAATGGTACACAATTACATAGCAATTTTTCTTCAGCATCGCTCAGCCTTTCCGAGTTCTCCATATCTACTACCAAGAACAAATTCACTGTTATTGGTTGTGACTCATATGGGTATCTAGACATTCTTATGAACGGTGATTCGGTTGCAACTGGGTGTGTCTCACGATGTACCAGCATCGGCGATGTTCCTAGCAGAACTTGCTCTGGAATTGGCTGCTGCCAGACCTCCATTCCAAAACAAGTCAGCAACATCGACATTGCTGCGTATAGCTTCTTCAATCATACAAATGTATCGGAATTCAACCCCTGCAGCTATGCCTTTGTTGTTGAAGAAGGAGCGTTTAATTTCTCCCCAACTTACCTTCATGATTTTGGAGAAGACATGGTGCCGGTGGTGCTTGATTGGGGAATAGGGGATAATGAGACATGCGATGAAGCTAAGAGAAATTTGACAAGCTATGCATGCGGAAATCATAGTGATTGTTCTGAAGCAGTAAATGATAATGGGTATATGTGCAAGTGTTCTGAGGGTTACCAAGGGAACGCGTACCTCTCAGATGGTTGCAAAGGTTAGTAGTATCCATTTAGCTAGCTTCATATTCATCATGTTCGGATTCAATTGCTTTTGATTCTATATATATTGCTTTTGTGATGCTTTAATTTCATTATTGAGCCCTCCCTCCTCTGTTTTGATTGTTTTGCAGACATAGATGAATGTGCAAATTCAACTCTCAACCAGTGTGTAGAGGAAAGCGACTGCTTAAACACGCCTGGGAATTATACGTGCTCTTGCCCCAAGAGATATCACGGTGATGGCAGAACAGATGGAACACGTTGCACTGCTGGTCGAGTTCTTGTGCTTCAGATTGTGATTGGTAATGCCATATATGTCAAAAGTAAAATAAATAAAGTACAACACCTAATTCACATAATTAATGAATTTGGAAGAATTTACTTGCAACCTACATCCCCAATTGGATCCACATCCTTTATACTCCAGTAGCTTGAAAGAATATTTAAAATTATTAATAGGGTAATGCCATATAAATTAATAAATTTTACAAATTTATCTTACTCACTCATATGATACATAACATATTATTTCAATGGGTATGTTCCAGATTTTAGAGTTTTATTATTGCATGTTACATTAGTAGTAATAAAATTTTTTTGTAAAATTTGTAAGTTTACATGACATTTTTTTATATTAATATCTCGAGTCATATAATTTTCTTACTATGCTTAGTTTCGAATCAATCTATTGGCAAGATGTTTATAGTCTTTGTTACTTAAAAATGACTTATTTGAAATACAGGTATTGCCATGGGTGCTTTGACTGTTTTGGTGAGTAGCTCCTGGTTGTATTGGATTTTCAACAAACGAAAGCACATGAAGCTTAAAGAAAAGTTCTTCAAGCAGAATGGTGGATTAATGTTGAAACAACAACTCTCTAGACTAGAGAGACCGACTCGGGAAGCGATCAAAATCTTTACTTTAGAAGAGCTCAAGCAGGCTACCAACAACTATGATGACAATAGAATTGTTGGTAGAGGAGGTTTTGGAACAGTTTATAAGGGAATTCTAGTAGATAACACAACAGTGGCCATCAAAAAATCACAAATTATGAATCAAAGTCAAATAGAGCAATTCATCAATGAGGTGGTCGTGCTATCACAGATCAATCATAGGAATGTGGTCAAACTCTTAGGTTGTTGTTTGGAAACTCAAGTCCCTTTACTCGTCTATGAATTCATCACCAATGGCACTCTCTTTGAGCATATACATAACCACATCAAGGCATCTAATATGTCATGGGAAAATCGGTTGCGAATAGCTGCTGAAACAGCTGGAGTATTGTCATATTTGCACTCTGCAGCATCAGTTCCTATTATTCATAGAGATGTTAAGTCTACGAATATACTCTTAGACGATAACTACACTGCAAAAGTGTCTGACTTTGGAGCATCAAGGTTGGTTCCACTAGACCAAGATCAATTAGCAACAGTGGTGCAAGGAACTCTTGGATACTTAGACCCTGAATACATGCTCACAAACCAATTAACAGAAAAAAGTGATGTTTATAGCTTCGGAGTAGTGCTTGTGGAGCTAATCACCGGAAAGAAGGTGTTGTCATTTGACAAGCCAGAGAAGGAGAGGAGTCTAGCTAGGTATTTTCTTTCCTGTATGAAAAATGATCGATTGTTCCAAGTTATTGATGAACAAATAGAAATTGAAGGAATTGTTGAGGAGCTCACAGAAGTAGCTAATATTGCAAAGAGGTGCTTAATAGTAAAAGGAGAGGAAAGGCCTACTATGAAGGAAGTAGCAATGGAATTGGAGGGGTTGATCAACAAAAAGATGAAGAAGCATCCATGGGTTAAAATTGATTTGAATGGTGAAGAGAGTGAGCATTTGCTTGGTGGGAAGCTAAGTGGGTTTGAGTTAGATTGTACTACTAGTAGTAGTAACACAACAACAATTGGGTACGATAGTGTGAGGGAACATATGATGTTGCCAATGGATGGTGGGAGGTGATTTTTTTGTACTGTTGAGTCCACAATGATAACAAATTAGGTGATGGTTTGTTATTACTGTCTTTTCTGTTTTGTAAAATTATGTGCGTACATTAGATCGTTTCGGTTTAATTTACATTTTCATATGTAATTTTTTATTATTGTAATCTATTATTCAAATACATCAATATATATAGGAATAATTTCATAAATAAATAACAAGTGATGACAGTAATTATAAATTGATGGAGTGCAACTAAGAGTTGATTTGGTGGTTGGGTTTGTCTCTTGTACGCTAGGTGGATTGGGCTAGTTTGGTCTGAGTCCTATTTTCGTGATTTGATCTGTTGATCTTTTAATCTCAGTATGTGGACTATTCATGAAAAATTAAATTGATTAGATAATTATAGTAATATGAAATTATCATATCTGTCTTCACTGAAATAGATGACAAGTATAATTTTGAAACAAATTGTTTGATTATCAATCTGACTTTTTTTATGAATGATTTATACACCAATAAAATTAATAGATCAAATCATTAAAATGAGGCTCCGTGGTTGACCTACGGCCCAAACTAAATAGAGGATTAGGGAGAATGGTAAATTACATAATTGATCTCTATAGTTTGAACAAAATTTCACTTTAATTTTCATAATTTTAATCTCAACAATTTAAATATCATATTTTCATATCCATTTTAATACGATCCCACTGTCATTTGTCATTGTTGTTTTGCATAGAAAACTAACATTTTCATTGACAGATGCATGTTAACAATTCCCTCTCATAAAATAAAAATTGTCATTTCTTTTTCTTTTTTTCCATTTGAATATTAACAGATAATGACAGTTTTTTTTTTTTTTTTGGACCAGCAACAAATAATGATAGATGGAGTACGTTGGAATCAAAATGAAAAGTATATGGACAAAATTGATAAAATTATAATTACAAAAACTAAAGTGAAATTTATATAAAATTATAGGAACCAATTGTGTAATTTATCTCAAATAATAATAATTATAAAAATAAAAAAATAATTGAAAAGAAAAAAAAAAAAAGAGAGAAGAGGAAAGGATCTTCTAGGTAAGTGTCTAGTAGATGAGTAAGAAATGCATCGCACTCAAAGAAAACTGGACTATCTGGTGAAGGGCGTAACTATAATATATATATATATAAAGCAAATCGGAAAGAAGTCAAGTCCGGCAAGCTACTTGATCAATCTTTTTGTCATGTGTAATCTGAGAAATACAAATAATTTTTTTTTTTTTTAAGTAATAATAATTTGAAGGGAGAATTTTATTATACACACTCCTATCGTATGCACTCCTAAATTATATTATTTTCTTCTTTAGTTGTAATTAATTTTCTTCTTTAATTATGACTCATAAAATTTTTAATTGTATCTTATGTGTTGTTTAATTATGATTTTTTTTTCTTTTTATTTTAATTATAACTCAAAAAATATGAAATTATACAATTTGTTTCTACGGTAAACACTGACGTTCCAAATTTGAAGATTGTTGAAAGGTAACCTAGAAAGTAGTTTAATCTTTTTCTAACCTGGAAATCTAAGAAAAACAATAATAAATTCATAACAATTGTATAGTCTCAAATAACCTCTGGAAAATACATTTTGAACAACAAAGGATTAGGAAACAGTTTTTGAGGAAGGAGACACAGAAAAGAGAGGAAAAGAGTCTTGCAAATTCGTGACAAAACCAAGCCAATCAACCATTCTTACACTCTCTCGATCATATTATCATACACTTGGTGTGCCTTTTTTACCTCTGTGCATCACTCAAGATAGTTCTTAACACGGCAAGCCAAGAAAAATGTTTTAATGGATTTTTTGAGGTAGGCATCTATACTCTTCGATTGATGTGATTATGATTATTGGATTGCCTTATTAGTTTTTGATTTTTTTTTTATTTTTGATTTTTTTATAGTTTTGAACTTTTTTTTTTTTGAGAAAATTATTTATTAGTCCTATTAGGGAGACTTTTGCTATATATAGTCCTACAAAAAAACTTATGTTTCCATAAGTCCTATGTGAAGTTTGTTGACACATTTGAGACCTACATAAACGTAACGTGATGTGACACCTACATAAACGTAACGTGACATGATACCTACATAAACGTAACGTAACGTATTACGTTACGTTTCGCAAACTTGCTTGGTTTTTGATTTTTTTAATTGAATGTGAAAATGTTACTTTCTATGGTAACATTCAATTTGCTATATACGTTACGTTTCGCAAACTTGCTTGGTTTTTGATTTTTTTAATTGAATATGAAAATGTTACTTTCTATGGTAACATTCAATTTGCTATATAGGAAATTGAATGTTACCATGTTTTGCAAACTTAATAGGTTTTTGATTTTTTTAGTTGAATGTGAAAATGTTACTTTCTATGGTAACATTCAATTTCCTATATAGCAAATTGAATGTTACCATAGATTAAGTTTACGAAACGTAACGTGACACCTACATAAACATAACGTGACGTGACACCTACATAAACGTAACGTAACGTGTCACGTTACGTTTCACAAACTTACTAGGTTTTCGTTTTTTTTAATTGAATGTGAAAATGTTATTTTCTATAGTAACATTCAATTTCCTATATATGGTCAATTCATAGGATCTTGTAGAATACATTCTTATCTAAATAGGACTTGAGACTCTATAAGAAATTATACAGGACTTAATCTAGCATAAGTGTTCGAAAAAGACTTATAAATAAGTCTTTTCTTTTTTTTTTCTTTTTTTTTTTTCTTTTTTTTTTTTTTTTTAATGTTAGTGATTTTGAAGCATTTTTATCCCTTAACAATTGCTATTTTTCCTATTTCATCCTTAGATTTTGGTTTTGGTATATTTAGTTCTTAAAAGTTTTAATTTCTATTAATGTGATTCAATGACTATACAAATCAATAATTGCAAAGCCTAATTTGATGGGAAAAAAAATTGTTATTTTAGAATTTGAACAACTTATCATATCATAAAATATTCATTTTTCTTTTTAATTTGAACAAATTATACCCTACAACCAATTTAATAGGTGTTTGATTATATGATTTAAAATATAGAATTTAAATTGTTAAAATTGAAACTTTAAGATTTAATTTACCAAAAAACGTGAAACTTTTAAAAGAAAAAAAAAAAATGTGATTTGCTCTTTATTTTTTCATATAATTTATTTTTGCATTAAAATTTTGTTAGAATGGAGACGGTTATTGTGGACATGGGCGGTGAATAATAAATTTGGAGGGTCCCAAAAGGGAACAATCCACACATATCCTCGACCCTCCACTTGGGGGTTGTGTTCACTACACAAAAATCAGCAATTGACAAGTCTTTGGCCCTCATATGGACGTCAATCATAATGACTAGAAACTTCACAGAATCTCTCGCCTTTTTTTTTTCTTTTTTATTTTATTTTATTTTATTTTTACAGAACCTTTCAATTCATTTTTTTTCCAATTGAATTGTAAAGGGTCTTTCTTTAATGCAACGCTGACTTGGGGTCTTCTCTCTCCATAAGTAACCAGAAAAATAACCAGAAAAGTAAACAAACAAACAAACTAACCACCCCTCCCCCCCCCCCCCAAAAAAAAAACAGTAACATCATTCATAAATTTTTTTTATGGGATTTTTATTGATAAATTCAATTTATAAGTGTTTTAACTCAAGAAGTCTATGAAGAAATTTTTTAACCCATTTAATCCCATGTATGTATAGTTTTATTCCATAAAGTCCATTTTCTTGATTTACACTATTTTCTTGGACACTTATGCCCTTATATTCAATTTTGATACCCTTATAAATATTTTTTGAAGGATTAGCAATTTAATGATGTGAAAATTTATATTTTAAAATTCAAATTGGTAGAAATATAAAATTGGCCGATGTACTTGAAACTTGCCGGCGAAAACTGCCTGTTGACAATGTGAATATTCACATTGACATGTTAACATTCACATTAATAGGTGTAAAATTGGCCCGCCCGGTGCGGGGCGAAATCCCGCCCATGGCGGCCAGTATGCCCCGTCCGGTTGTTGACAATGTGAATATTCACATTGACATGTTAACATTCACATTGATAAGAGTATAAAATTAGTCCGCGACCCATGGGCGGCCAAAAGCCCGCCAGCGGCCCCGGGTGGGCCCAGCCCGGCCCGTTGACAATGTGAATATTCACATTGACATGTTAACATTCACATTGATAGGAGTGTAAAATTAACACGCATCTCGTGGCTACCCGAAACCCGCCCATGGCCCCTGGGCGCCCCGGGGCGGTCCCGACCCGGCCTGTTAACAATGTGAATATTCACATTGACATGTTAACATTCACATTGATAAGAGTATAAAATTAGCCAGCAGCCTAGGGCGGGCCCGACCCGGCCCGGGCCGGCCCGTTGACAATGTGAATATTCACATTGACATGTTAACATTCACATTAATACGAGTGTAAAATTGGCCCCCGTCCCGTGGTGTACGAAACACTCGCCGCCATATGGCACAGGGGCGCCCCGGTCCGATTAGTTGATAATGTGAATATTTACATTGATATGTTAACATTCACATTGATAAAAGTATAAAATTAGTCCGTGACCCATGGCGACCAAAAGTTCGCCAATGTCTTACCGGCCGTTGACAATGTAAATATTCACATTGTCATGTTAACATTCACATTGATAGAAGTATAAAATTAGCACGCGTCTCGTGGCTACCCGAAACCCGCCACGGGCGGTGCTGATCGAGCCGTGGGTTAACAATGTGAATATTCACATTGACATGTTAACATTCACATTGATAAGAGTATAAAATTAGCAAGCAGTCCAGGGCGGGCCCGACCCGGCCCGGCCCGACCTGTTGACAATGTGAATATTCACATTGACATATTAACATTCACATTAATACGAGTGTAAAATTGGCCCCCGTCCCGTGGTGGCGCGAACTTCGCCATGCATGGGCGGCGGTCGGCCGTTGACAATGTGAATATTCACATTGACATGTTAACATTCACATTGATAAGAGTATAAAATTAGCCTGCAGCTCATGGGCAGCCAAAAGCCCGCCCGCGGCCCGGGGCTGGCCCGGCCCGTTAACAATATGAATATTCACATTGACATGTTAACATTCACATTGATAAGAGTGTAAAATTGGCTTGCAGCCCATGGGCGGACCGAAGCCCGACCGAAGCCCGAGACGGGCTTGGCCTGACCCGTGACAATGTGAATATTCACATTGATAGGAGTGTAAAATTAGCCCGCCCGCGGCACGGGGCGGCATGGGAGGGCTGGCGGCTTTGTTGACAATGTGAATATTCACATTGACATGTTAACATTCACATTGATAAGAGTGTAAAATTGACCCATGACCGTGGATGGCCCGGAAGCCGACCGGGCGGACCCGTTAATGTGAATATTCACATTGACATGTTAACAATCACATTGATAGGAGTGTAAATTGGCCCGGCTGGTGGCGGCCGCCGCATCACTCGGCGGGCTTGGCGACCGTGACAATGTGAATATTCACATTGTCATGATAACACTAACAGTGATAGAAGTAAAATTTGTCCATTGTCAGAAGTTCGCCCAGAGCTCAAACCCGGCCGCAAACTCGCCGCCCATGGGACGCGAGTCAATTTTACACTCTTATCAATGTAAATGTTAACATGTCAATGTGAATATTCACATTGTCAACAGGCCGGGCCGGGCCTGACTCGGGCCGCCCACGGTCCGTGAGCGGGTGTCGGGCAGCCACGGGGCACGGGTTAATGTTACACTCTTATCAATGTAAATGTTAACACGTCAATGTGAATATTCACGCGTCAACGGCAGCCGCCTAACCTACCGACTGGGGCCAGCTTCAGCCCACGGGTCACAGGCCAATTTTAAACTGTTATTAATGTTAATGTTAATATGTCAATGTGAATATTCACATTGTCGACGAACCCGAGCCCGCCTCGGAAGTCAAGCCGCCCGCGCCAGCCACGCCAATTTTACACTCCTATCAATGAATGTTAATATGTCAATGTGAATATTTACATTGTCAACGGCCGGCCGCCCCACGGACGCGAGTCAATTTTACACTCTTATCAAAGTGAATGGTAACATGACAATGTGAATATTCACATTGACAACAGACGCCGCGCCTTTGCCCACCCACGGGCGGGTGGTTTTGAACCACGGGCGCGGACTAATTTTATATTCTTATCAATGTGAATGTTAACATGTCAATGTGAATATTCATTATCACTGCCGCCCGCCATGAAACCCACTGTGGGCGGGTTTCGTCGCACCACGGTCAGCGGGTTAATTTTACTCTCCTATTAATGTGAATGTTAATATGTCAATGTGAATATTCACATTGTCAACTGCCGGCCTGACTGCCGGTCGGCCGTCAATTCGGGTCAGGCTAATTTTACACTCTTATCAATGTTAATGTTGATATGTCAATGTGAATATTCACATTATGAGCGGACGGGCGAAGGCGATGGTCACGCCCGAGGCCAATTTTACACTCTTATCAATGTGAATGTTAACTTGTCAATGTGAATATTCACATTATCAACAGGCCGGGCCGGGCCTATTTTTTTGGCCTGTGGGCCGGCCCGGCCCGACTCGAATTTTTCCGGGCACCCACGAGGATCAACATGGGCCGGGCCCCTACACATTGACGATATGAACATTCACATTGACGGTGTGAACATTCACATTAGGGGTATTTTGGTAATTATATCACCAATAGGACTTATTGAAATATGAGAAAATAATGTAAACTAAATGGAACATAAGTAGATGAAAAGGGTATTTTGGTCTTCTTATCTCAAATTGGACCTAATGGAATAGTCAAAAAGAATATGGGTTGGATGGAATAAAGCTCTTAGAAAATGGATTTATCAAAAAAGCTCCCTTTTTTTATAAAGGTGTTGAGATGATGAAAGGACGATTGCGAATTGATTTTTTTTAATTCGTTTAGTTTTAGACGGATGATGGATTTGAGATTCTTTTAGTCACAATAAAATTACCAAACCGCGAGTACCCCTAATAATTTGTAAGATTTTATATTTTTGAATGGCAACGGACGGGGCGGGCCCGGGGATCACCATCCCCGTCCCCGATCTCCGATCGCAGAACTTCCCTCGTCCCCTACCGATCCCCGACGAAAACCACCATACTTCTCGGGGGATCGTTTAATTTGAAAAAATCCCTACCATCAACAACCCACTTGAGCTCAAATACAACATTACCAACAAATCTTCAAAAGAAATTAGCTCTAGAAAAATAAAAAATAAAATAAAAAAGATCACAACATCAACAGATCACAACACCAACACCAACACAACACCAACAGATCTTCAAATCGGCGATTCAGAGTCAATCTCTCTCATCCAAGCCCAGAAAATCCCAAAAGACTCATTCCACTTAGCCTACCGCATCTACTTCACCCTCGGCACCGGCTACCTCCTCCCCTAGAACGCTTTCATCACCGCCGTCGATTACTTCTCCTACCTCTACCCTGACGCCTCCGTCAATCGCATCTTCTCCGTCGCCTACATGGTCGTCGGCGTCATCTCCCTCATCGACGCCGTCGTTGTGTGTGTGTGTGTGTGTGTGTATGAGAGAGAGGGAGAGAGAGAGAGAAAGAGAGAGAGAGAGAGAGAGAGAGAGGAAGACAAAACCCTAGAGATAGAGAGACAGAGCAGAGAGAGAGGGAAGGACGGCTTTGGGTTTGTGTTTGTGTTGTGTGTGTGTTCTGTTCAGCCAAAGCCCTAAAACACACACACACATGTTATATATAGCCAGGGGCAAAATAGTCATTTCACGTCGGGGGGCAAGCAGGGCGGGGATCGGGCCCGCGGTTGGGGCTGGGACGGGTCCGGGGCTGAAACAGATATCCCTGTCCTCGGCCCAAATGTCATCGGGGATTCAATTTTTAATATCATTCCCAACCCGTCGGGGATATTTTTCAAAAAATAACTGCTGAATTCAGGATCGAGAGATTGGGTCCCCGTCAGGTCAGTTTCCGATTGCATCTCTAAATCCACACATATCCTGGACCCTCCTATTGGGGATTGTGTTCACTACACAAAAATCAGCAATTGACAAGTATTTTGCCCTCATATGGACGTCACTCATAATGACTAGAAACTTCACAAAATCTCTCATCTGTTTTTTTTCTTTTTTATTTTATTCTATTTTATTTTTACAGAACCTTTCAATTCATTTTTTTTCCAATTTGGATTGTGAAGGGTCTTTCTTTAATGCAACGCTGACTTGGGGTCTTCTCTCTCCATAAGTAACCAGAAAAGTAAACAAACAAACCAAACCAAACCACCCCCCCCCCTTGAGACGATGAACGGACAATTACAAATTGATTTTTTTTAATTTGTTTAGTTTTAGACGGATGATCATTTTGAGATTCTTTGTCACAATAAAATTACCAAATCGCAAGTACCCCTAATAATTTGTAAGATTTTGTATTTTTAATTTTTTAAATATTCTGTTTGTATTTTCAATTAAAAAAGAGTTTAGATATTCTGTTGTGTTTTTAATTTAAAAATCTTTTTATCAAATGGAAAGTGTTGATATTTGGTATTTTTGTGTAAAAAATATAAGGTTTAATTTTGTGATTTAAAAAAAAAAATCAAATTAAATAGTTTTTGAATTAAAAAAAAAAAAGTAATGAAATAGTTTTGATAATGTATGATTTTCTTATATTTATTTATTATTGGTATTTGACAATTTACTTAATAATCTTTTGGTTATGTTGAGTTGGATTGTTATCCAAAAAAAAAATGTTGACAAGTTGTTATATTATGTTCAAAATTTGTAAAATTCTAAACCGTCAAACCTATTCGCATCCATCCATCAATTCATCAATTTGCTCAATTCCTAGCTGCCAATCTAACAGATGGATGCAGATTGATTTTTTTTAATATGTCAATCCGGCAAATGGATGATAGATTAGAAGTTCTCCGCCCACATTCGAACTGCAAAACACCCCTAATTTCCCACATCTTTTCTCTTATTGCAACTTTCCTTTTCTTTCCCACACCTTTTCCCCATACAACTTTTCTTTTGGTTCACAACTTCCCTCCTCCTGAGGTTGCCTCACTCAAAAAAGTTTCCTAACACGGTTCTAATACTCTCTTTTGAGGCAGGCATCTATACTGTTTCATTGATGTGATTATGGTTATTGGATTGCCTTATTAGTTTTTTGATTTTTGATTTTTGATTTTTTTGTTTTTCTGTTTTGATTTTATTTATTTTTATTTTTTTTAATGTTTGAGCGATTTTGAAGCATCTACAATTGCTATTTTTCCTATATTATCCTTAGATTATGGTTTTTGGTATATTTAGTTCATAAAGTTTAAATTTCTGTTAATGTGATTCAATGACTATACAAATCAATAATTGTGAACCCTATTTTGATGGGGGAAAAAAAATTGTTATTTTAGAATTTGAACAACTTGCCATATCAAAAATATTTATTTTTTTTTTATATTTAATTTGAACAAATTATACCCCACAACCAATTTAATAGGTATTTGATTATATGATTTAAAATATAATATTTAAATTGTTAAAATTAAAATTTTGAGGTTTAATTTGCAAAACATGTGAAACTTTGAAACTTTTTTTTTTTTTTTTAATGTAATTTGTACTTTATTTTTTCATATAATTTATTTTTGCATTAAAAGTGGGTTAGAATGGAGAGGATTATTATGTACATGGTTGGTGAATAATAAATTTGGAGGGTCCCAAAAGGCAGCAATCCACATATCCTGGACCCTCCTCATGAGGGTTGTGTCAGACACTACGCAATCAACAATTGACTCAAGTTTTTTGGCCTCATCATCAGATGGAAGTCAATCATAATGACTAGAAACTTCACAGAATCTCTCACCTCTTTTATTTATTTATTATTATTTATTTTAAATTTTTTACAGAACCTTTCAATTATTTCATTTTTTTAAATTTTGATTGTAAAGGGTCTTTCTTTAATGCAACGCTGACTTGGGGTCTTCTCTCTCCATAAGTAAGAAGAAAAGTCCGTCCAGTAAAATCATTCACAAATTTTCCATAGGGTCATTAGGTGATATTTTGACCCGTCTAAATCAATCGAACGGAGTTGATTCATCATATTTTAAACGAATGTATAATAACGAACACATGATTATAGATTGATTTTTTTTAATTCACTTAATTTTAAATAGATAGTGAATTTGAGATTTCTTTATCCACAATCAAATTACTAAACCGTAAGCAGCTCTAATAATTTATAAAATTTTATATTTTTGATTTGTTTAAATATTACGTTTGTGTTTTCAATTAAAAAAGAATTTAAATATTTTGTTGTGTTTTCAAAACTGTTGATATTTGATATTTTTGCGTAGAAAATATAAGCCTTAATTTTGTCATTTTTTAAAAAAAATCAAATTAAATAATTTTTGAATAAAAAACATAATGAAATAGTTTTGATAATCAATGATTTTCTTATGTGTATTTATTATTAGTATTTAACAATTCAGTAATGCTACAGACCCCAAAAATTCTACCAAATGTCTCACATGGGTATGGGACCCACACAATGTGGGTCCCATGTGGGTCCCACAACCATGTGAGACAATTGGTAGAATTTTTAGTAAAATTTTTGGAGTCTAACATTTTTGTTAACAATTTACTTGATAATCTTTTGGTTCTCTTGAGTTGGATTGTTATAAATAAATAAATAAAATGTTGACAAGTTGTTATATTATTTACAAAATTTATAAAAGTTTAAACCGCTAAACCAATTCGCATTTATCCGCTAATCTATCAATCCGCTTAATTCACATCCGCCAATCCGGCAGACATATGTGAATTGATTTTTTTCAATCCGTCAATCCAGGCGATGAATGACAAATTGAAAGTTCTCCGACCGCAACCGAACCGCGAGCATCCCTAATTTCCCACGTCTTCTCTCCTATTGCAACTTTCCCTTTTCTTTCCACATCTTTTCTCGCCTACAAGTTTCCTTTTGGTTCACAACTTCCCTCGCGAGATTGCCTCGCTCAAAAAAGTTTCCTAACAAGGTTCTAATACTCTCTTTTGAGGTAGGAAATCAAAAGTTACTAATTTGTACAATCATCTCCAATTAGATGACATGAAGATAAATCCAAAAATTTAGGGACTAAATGGATTAAATTGATAGTATAGAGATCAAATAATAAAAAATAAAAAAATGGTGATAGTTTAGAAGATAAAAAGTGAAATTCACCTAAAATGATTTGTTGATAATTTTTGGGTAACTGATTATCTTATTTTCAGTGACTTCTCTAGATTCTAGTAATGGTGGAAAGTATAGTAAGACGAGGAAGAAAGGCAAGACAAAGAGAAAGGAGGGTAACGTGAATGTATCAGTTTCTTCACAGAACATTCATAAAGGGATTAGGCTGATTAGGGAAGATGCAGAATCAGTGTTAGAAATTGGTAAAAGATGTTGGATTTGGATTTTAGTGATGGTAGAAGGGAAGCTTTGGGTAGGATTGGTCAAATGTAGAAAAATGAGATGAGGTTATTTGAAAAGGAAGGGGCTGATGAGTAGTTCTGAGTGCACTATTGCACCAAGGGTGTTTGCCTATTTGTTTCAATGAAGTTATTTTCATGGAATTGGGAAAACTAGAGACAAGGAGAGAAATTAGGTTACTTGCAGCAAGGGAAGCTGATTTTGCATTATTACAGGAGACCAAATGGGCAGAGGTGAATCAGAATTTAGTAAATTTGGTGTGTCGAGATGGAGTTTGTAGGACTTTACTACTCACAACTTGCCGGTCAAAAAACAAAAAACTATGTTCTGTTATGAGGCAGAAATTCTAGTTTTCTAGAATACCACACGTCTGTGTGCCCAATCAATAGCATTTTGTGATTTTTCATCTTATTCTTATTTTATTTTTGGACCATGCAAGTACATAGCCCTAATGAATTTGTTTACATATTGTTCCAATGAATTTCTATGGTCTTGAACACAGCAAAGCGGTTGCCAAGAAGCTGGAAACAAGCCAGCCATGGCCTCACAAGCAATGCTAGTGAAAGCTGGAAACAAGCCAGCCATGGCCTCACAAGCAATGCTAGTGAAACTCATCGTGATAGTAGTAGTTCTGGTAATGATTTTGTCATCAGCAGTTGCAGCACCACCAACAATTGCAGATCTGAAAAATCTTGGCTGCACGGACCTTTGCGGAAATGTAAGCATCCCATACCCATTCGGCTTGAAAGAGAACTGTTATTTGGAAGAAGGTTTCCTCATTACCTGTAATCAGTCCAAGCCATACATTGGGAAGACCAATATCACTATTTCAGATATATTACTCGAGGAGGGTGAGTTACGTATCATGCAGTCAATATCTCATGATTGTTATGACCAGTTAGGTACACCATTACAAAGCAACCTCAAATCATCGCTCGAGCTGCCCAAATTCACCATATCTAATACCAAAAACAAGTTCATTGCTATTGGTTGTGACACAAGTGCAAATATCCAAGTTTCTGGAGTAGCACACAATTATTTCATTACAACTGGGTGTGTGTCGGCATGTAGCACACGTGGCTACGTTCCCGATGGAAATTGCTCTGGAATTGGGCGTTGCCAAACCTCCCTCCCAAACGAAGGGGCACATGCAGACATTTCCATGGGTAGCTTCACCGCTCATAGGAAGGTATTCGTCTTTAATCCCTGTAGTTATGCATTTGTTGTTGAAGATGGTGCATTTAATTTTTCCAGCAGTTACCTCGGTAATTTTAGTGAAGAAAATATGCCTATGGTGCTTGATTGGACAATAAGGAGTAATATTTTTACGTGCGAAGAGGGTAAAAGAAATCAAATGAGTTATGCATGTGGGGCAAAATAGTGATTGTTATAAGCCAGACCATGGTCCTAGCACTAGTGGTTATATTTGCAAGTGCTTGCCAGGTTACCAAGGAAACTTGTACCTCTTAGATGGTTGCCAAGCTAATTAATAGGTTCATCATGTTTGGATTCATTTACTTTTGATTATATGCCATCTGAATATTTTTTAAAATATTTGCACTTCTTTTGTGATTTTCCATGTCATGGTATTGGTAGGTTCCATTATTTTTTTTTTCCCCATATATTATGCATTCTATATGTACACACAAATTTTATTACTATATGAATACATATAAGAGATGAAATAAAATAGTGAAACTCAAGTGACTAATATCATTTACCTATTACTTTTGGTGCTACCCTAATAGGAGCCACTTTTGATTGTTTTGCAGACATATTTGTGAATATCCAAATGTCAATATGTGTGAACATAAAAATAAATGTGTTAAAACGCCAGGAAATTATACGTGTTCTTGCCCCAAGGGATACCACGGCGATGGCAGAATAGATGGAAATGGTTGCACTGCTGGTCGATTTCTGGTGATTTAGCTTGTGGTTGGTAAGTGTGTGTATATATATGTGTGTGTGTGTGTGAAATACTTGGATCATGTGTAGTGTGGCTTTCTTGTTCGAACTAATAATGTCATTGTCAGTTGAAATCATAAATGCATAATGCATATTTTTTAACATAGCAGCATCCCATACTTGCTTCCCCTATAGTCTTTGGGTGTTGTCTATTTGTTGTGTGCATTTAATTTCTTGTGTACACATTATTCATTCGAGTCAATACATGATTCTACATTGGTTTACAAGTCAGTTCACTAAGTTAAAAGTCAGTTCACTAAGTTAAAACTGAGATCATATAGTGAAAAAAAAAAAAATTGAACATAACCGTGATACCAATGACATGGTATCATTATCCAATCAATAATTGCTATTTTTCCTGCTAGGTATATGTGGCATCCTAAAAAATGGTTCATCCCTCATATAATTTTTTTATTGGTTGGTTATATCACATGTCCCTGATAACGCATGGTATCACCTTTGTATTCAATTTTCACCCAATCATATAGGTACGTTGATTTGTCATATAATTGGGATCATTCAATGATTAACTGTTGCGTTCTTCTAGTATAAAATTCTTGCAATCCTTCATTTTGATTCTTTTAAACCAAAATATTTGCCAGATGCAATCTTTGTTAAAAAAAAAAAATGACTAATTTGAAATGTAGGTTTCGCCGTTAGTGGAATAGTTGTTTTGGTGAGTCTCTTGGTTGTACTGGATTTTTAGGAAAAGAAAGCTTATCAAACTTAGAGAACAATTCTTTAGGCAGAATGGTGGATTGATGTTGCAACAACTCTCTAGACAAGACAAACCGATACGAGAATTGATCAAAATCTTCACTTCAGAAGAGCTCAAGTGGGCTACCAACAACTATGATGAAAGTAGAATTGCTAGCCGAGGAGGTTTTGGAAATTCTACCAGAAAACAAGATAGTGGCTATCAAGAAATCCCAAATGGTGGATGAAAGTCAAATAGAGCAATTCATCAACGAGGTGGTCGTGCTTTCACAGATCAATCACAGGAATGTGGTCAAACTCTTAGATTGTTGTTTGGAAACTCAAGTCCCTTTACTTGTCTATGAATTCATCACCAATGGCACTCTCTTTGAGCATATACATAACCAAAGCAAGGCATCTAATATATCATGGGAAAATTGTTTGCGAATAGCTGCAAAAACTGCTAGACTACTGTTATATTTGCACTCTGCAGCGTTGATTCCTATCATCCATAGAGATGTTAAGTCTACAAATATACTCTTTGACAATTATTGCACTGCAAAAGTGTCGGACTTTGGAGTATCAAGGTTTGTTCTACTGGACCAAAATCAATTAGCCACAATGGTGCAAGGAACTCTTGGATACTTAGACCATGAATACATGCTCACAAGCTAGTTGACTGAGAAAAGTGATGTTTATAGCTTCGAAGTAGTCCTTGTAGAGTTAGTCACTGGAAAGAAGGCATTGTCATTCAACAGGCCAGAAGAGGAGAGAAATCTGGCTATGTATTTTATTACTTGTATGAACAATGATTGCTTGAACCAAATTATTGATGAACACATGGTAATTGAAGGAAACATTGAGGAGCTCAAAGAAGTTGATAATTTTGCAAAGAGATGCTTGAGAGTAAAAGGGGAGGAAAGGCCTTCTATGAAGGAAGTACCGATGGAACTGGAGGGGTTGATCAGGAAAAAGATATCTAAAAATGGTTTGAATTATGCAGAGACTGAGAACATGCTTGGTAAGGCATCAACTGGATATGTAGTTGGAGGTTATAGAAGCAAAACACAACAACAGCTGGGGTTGATAGGATGGTGGAAGAGATGCTATTGCATGGTGGGAGGTGATTTGATTGTTTTGTGTTTGTCCATGATGATAACAACTTCATTGATGATTGTTACACTCAGTGTTATCAGAGGCGAGCCTAAGCGCTCGCCTAAGCGCTAAGCGAGGCGAGGCGAGGCTTCAGCGCCTCAAGCTCCCTGAGGCGAGGCGAAATGGCAAGGCGGTCGGCGCTGAATCGAGGCTTAGGCGATGAAGCGTGAGGCGTCAAGCGACGCTTCATCGTATTTTGCCTGATTTAATTTCGAGCCATCTGGGCCCTTGATTCGACTTCGTTCGAATGATCTGGGCCCTCGATCGACTAAGTTAATTAGTAAATAGATGCGAAGCCAAACCCTAGATCGAAGTCGATAAATGCGCTCTCTTGCCGAAGTCGATCTTCTTCCGGTCTTCTTCCTTTCTTCTTCATCATCGGTTCGCCAAGGCTGCGTCTGCGTCTGCCAAAGTCGAGTCGATCGAGGTGAGTTGCTTCTTCATCTGGTTCTTCCTTTCTGTGTTCGACTTCATCACCTGTTCGTCTTCTTCGACTTCATCACCTGTTGCTCTTCTCTGTTCGACTTCGTTCGACCTGAAGAAGAACACTGACCATCGAAAGTCAACTTCTTCTTTTTTTTAAATTAATTTTTAATTCTGAAAAATTAATTTTAAATTCACAAAATTTAATTTTTAAAATTAATTCAATTATTTTAAAATTAATTTGTTTTCAATTAATTCAATTATTTTTTTTTTGTGTTCAATTAATTCAATTAATTTTCTGTTTATTTTAATTCTTGGTTATTCAATTAATTATTTTAATTCAATTAATTTGTTTAATTCAATTAATTCAATTAATTTTTTTATTTTAATTCAATTAATTTGTTTAATTCAATTAATTTAATTAATTTGTTTATTTTCATATAGAATTTTTTACATTTTGTTTAATTCCTATATGAAATGAGTTTATTTAGTTCTTAGCATTTTAGTAATGACAATGGGACAGTTTTAATTCAATTAATTTGTTTAATTCAATTAATTCAATTAATTTTTTTATTTTAATTCAATTAATTTGTTTAATTCAATTAATTTAATTAATTTGTTTATTTTCGTATAGAATTTTTTACATTTTGTTTAATTCCTATATGAAATGAGTCTATTTAGTTCTTAGCATTTTAGTAATGACAATGGGACAGTTTCAGGGGGTTAACCCTTGCTAAAAATAAAAATTAATTATTTCTCTTCCTTTATATTTTTGTCTATGCCATTAATTTTAAAAAAATATCATTTCTGGTCGCCTCGCTTCGATGAAGCCCTCGCCTCGCCTCGTCGCCTCGCGCTTAGGCGTTAGGTGACCTTGTCGCCTCGGTTCGCTTTTCGCCTTAAAAAACACTGGTTACACTTGCATACAGGTGATTAATTCTTTTAAATTTCTTGAACATACTTATGTAAAAGTTTGTTAGTGACTCCCTCACTTTTCATTAATCTTGTCTGTTCATATCATTTTGTGTCATGTTTTGAGTTTTGTATTTCTAGACTTATCAAAATACAAGAAATATATATATTTTTTTTAACAGAATTTGTTAGTGGGATTCACTTATGAAATTATTGTCCATCCATATTCATTCAATGTCATGTTGTGTGATCAGTTTGTGTTTCTAAAAAACAATTATTGAGATACTTCATAATATATAAGGAGAACTTCATATAAGTAATTATAAATTCATATAATGCAAGCGAAAATTGTATCTCCCACTGCTCCTCCTCTCACCATCCCACTCCTAATCTCTCTCACCTTTGGCACCATGCCTCCTCTCTTTAGTTTCTTCCTTCCTCTCAGATCTACTTTTCCTCCCTCTTCACCTCTCTCCCACCGCAACTCACCTACGTCCTTCCCAACCCCGACTGCTGCAAGCCCTCTCTCCCATTTCACCACCACACCACCCATCTCCGATCGCCGTAATTTTCTCCTCCGGCTGATTCTAGGCACACCACCCATCTCCGATTGCCATAAGGGCTTCGTTCTCACTCTTGAAGTTAGATTTTGAAGAAGGTTAGTTTAGTTCTACTTTATCTCTATCTGTCTCTTCTCTTTAATTTCAAAACCCTAACATCTCTACCAACAACCGCTCTCTTCTCCACTTTTGGAATTTTCAGAATTTGAGTCCTAAAGTTTTTGAATCTTTTCATGCACAAAATTTCAATTTTTGATTTGGATATATTATCAAAACTCTGTATGTGTTATACAATCTGAAAATTCCAAAAGTGAAATATAATTGTTCTTTTTTTAGTAGTCAATTATATTATAACAATCATTTTGTTGTTATAATGGAAAGTTTTACAAACAGTATGTTGTCGGAGAGATAGCTGACATCGGCGACAAAGCCCATGAGATCATTGATGAACCAAAGAGGCAGTCGACGACAAACGGTGGCTTTTTTATGGTGGTGGCAATAGCAGCACATACTAGAGATGGGTCGATTGGCAAAGAAACTACCTTTGGATCTCTGTTTTAGAGTTGATTGAATTTGAACTTTTTTGGGGTCAATAATGCTTCTTTATAGCTCTAATTATTGTTTGGTGGTTTGTTCTCTCCAGGATGAATTGCGCACATCATATGTGAGATTGGGGTGTAATGAGGTACTCATTGGTATAAGTTGGAAGGTTGAGTTTTGCTACACCATTGCATTTGAAATTGATATATGTTATTCAATTACACAACAATGATGGCATAGACCTTTTTTTTTTTATTATTTATTTATTTAGAAATGGAAGAAAGAAAGGAGACAAGACTGTGAAAACAGAGGCAAATATGCAACAGAGGCAAATGTAGAGTGAGGCATGACTGTGAAGAGCATTTGGAGAGGAATTTGAATGTGCTGCCCTTTTTACTTTCTAGAAGGAAGATGAGTAAATCTTTTTGCTAAATTAGTGCTGAGCATGAGATCTTTCAAATTATTTTGGGTACCAAAAATGGTTAAAATCTATCTCACTGAAATAAGTCAAATATATCTTGGGCAGCTCGGTTGCCATTGTTCACTCTGGCAGCTCAATTCACTCTGATCATCAAGTATCAAAAGGTTTCATCATTTTACCTCATTTTGATTTTTTATTTAGGTATGTGTTTGGGTTTGTATTCAAGAAACTGATGGGTTTGGATTTGCATCTGTGTTTGTAAGATTTGTCTTTCTAAACCTTAAATTGAGATGTGTTTCTAAGACTTTTTGTTTGTGTTCTATTTCTGTAATGCCCCAAAATAATAACTACCTACCTCATGATATTCAATGGAAAAATAAAAATTTACATAATATTAACCTTTTATTGATTCTCTTTTACCGTACAAAAGATGACATATGCATATCTATATTCATATATTCTAGATTCTGAATTTATAACATATGACATGTAGTAATCACATGAAACAAAAGAAAGTACAAATAAGTTAATGTCTTAACAGCTACATCTTTCCAAGTCGATACTTAGGAACAACAAAATGAGTTAAACTATATACATATAAAGCCCGGAGTTTTAAAAGGCTTTCCTGAGGCTCGCCTCGATGCTCGCCTCGCCTTGAGGCTAAGGTAAAACGTATCAAGGCTTTGATTTTTAACCATTACTCCCCAAAGGCTTGCGCATCATAGTTTGAGACATGCGCCTTAGGTGTGCTTTGTACACTTTTTGCGTATAAACATGTGAGGAGTATGCACATGCAAAGGTTACCTTGGGCTTTTGTTAAACTTAGTCTATTGGATTGTTTAAACATAAAAAAAATAAAACGAATCCCTTTTTGCAACTATATTTTATAAGAAAAATTAAGTAAATGATCAATCAAGAAAAAATACAGTTAATGGTCAAGTGAGAAGCTCAATCACTGAAATTAAGAATATCAATTTCATTTTCAGTGAAGAAAAACTTTCTTCTATGTAGTAAAATGTTCAACGCATTAAAGCGAAAAGTATTTATAGTTTTATATTTAATTTTGTTTTTATTTTTTATTATTTTAAAATATTTAATTTATTCACTAAATATTAAAATTTGAAATTTGAAATGCTTACGCCTCAACGCTCTGAGGCTTACGTCTTGCCTCATGAGGGTAAAACGCCTCGAGGTACGCATTCGCTTTTAAAAACTTTGATAAAGCCCAAGGCTTGTACAACAAATATTTACGCAAAATAACAAAAAGAAGCTCTCGGCTTTGAGGTCCTCCCAAGCTACTTTCTTAGTAGAGGCATATCATCAGCACTTGAAAGTTGTCTTTCACATAGGATGAGCTAAAGCCCAATAGTGATACTTGAACACAATGTATAAAACTTAACAAAGTTAAATGGTAAATGCATATGCATGTCATCACCAAAACATTTCACTCTCTTTCAAAACAATGCAATGCCATAGTTATATATCAACTCATAAAACAATACATTTTTAAATCAGAAAACATGACAGTGGATACAAAACACTAGGAATCTCTAGGTACATGTATGCCAGTCGGCTATATAAGCACTACTAAAGCTATTTTACCGGTACTAACCGGAAGGATCAGCATCTAATCGCGCAATTTCTATAACAATCAAAATCATCCTCTACCGATAACTCAAAACAGATATCTCTATACAAAAGCTAATTTTCCATCAACAATTATAATTTCATAAATTTCAAAATGGAAGTGATAATATATATCCAACTCCACTCTCATCATCAATAAATATATTCATTTTATCTTTTCAAAACTCAACATCTTCCCCTTTCATTCATAGGTCAAAAACTAATGATTTCCAATAAAACATCTTTTCTTTCAAAAACACATTTAAAGGAGAGTTTTCTAATATTTCAACACAACTCAACAATATACTTATTCCCTTCTCAAGAACCCATTTGAAAACCCCTCTTTTACATTTCAAAAACCAAACCCTAAATCAAACCCCCAACTCCAAAATCACAATACTTTACAAGGAGCACATAACGAAGCTAAGAATCATACAAGGAGGTTGAAGAAGTCCTACCTCAAGGGTAGAAGAAGAATAAAGCAAGACCCAAATCTAGATGGAGTCCAAAATGGAAGTTTCATTGATTAAAACATTAACATTTACGAGCTCTACACTTTACTCCAAAGCACTAGGGCGGCGAGATCAACGGATTTGAGCGTATTTGAGGTGTTTAGACAAGAACTAGCGATAGAGAGAGAGAGAGAGAGTGAAGAAATTAGGTTTGGGGGTGTTTTAGATAGAGAAAGAGATTAAAAAGTGACAAAGTGACCTTTCCCCAATCTGATATACGCACATACCGCTCGAGCAAATTTGAAGAAAAACAAACATAAACTCCTTCGAAAAACGAACTCCCAACCTATTCACAACACAACCAACAATTCCAAACAACCAAACCCAAATAACAAGATAAGAAGGAATATAGACAACGATAATGAGTATTGGATCCCGGATCCAAGAACTTGAAAAAGGTCAGGTCTAACCCAAGCCGTTATAATTTCTAACCTTAAATTGATTTGTGTTTCTGGGTTTTTCATTTTTTTTTTTATTTATTTATTTATTTTTTCTGGGTTTGTGTTCTGTTTTGTTTTGTTGGGTTTGTATTTCTAAAATTTTTATATGTAGCTTTCAACTAATCCTTCTGTTATTTTTTTCTGTTTGTATGACTTCAATTCCTAGTTTTCTCCTTGTGATATCACTGTTTGTAGAGTTTTGTTAGTTGTTCATATCTCTTTATTGCCCTTAACATTATATCCATAAGTTAGTAGAGTTTTGTTAGTTTTATTTATAGATTTTTTTTTTTCTTTCGTTGTTGAAATCTATATAAAATCAAGATTAATCTTCCTTTCGAATTCTGCAAACCCTTCAAGCCCTTCAGCTCCATCTATGTTGGACACACCTGCCTTTAATTGTTATAGTTTTCTATATATTTATTTTTATTTTTGATGTTATCTAGGGAATTAGTTTTAAGTATGGAAGATATTTTCTCCTAAAATCAATACCCAATTTTTTGTTGAGTTGGAGTGTTGTAGAGAAATTGTAGAGAAATTATCAATTCATGTATGGCTAATATTTTTATTGTTAATGCTTTGTACATGTCATGTGTGTGATAAGTTTGTGTTTTTGAAAAACAATTATTGAGATAATATATAACAAGAATTTCATATATAAATGGCAAATGGGAAAAGTAACTATAAATTCATATAATGCAAGTGAAAATTGTATCTCTCACGTACACTAGGTACTGTGCCTGCAAGCAAGAGCAATAGTACCCACGAGTGAGAGGCAAGAATAAGGAATTTACAATGAAATTAAGATGCAACCACCTTCACCAGGAATATATATAATAATAAAATATCAATAAAATAAGGTAGGAGGGTTTTTGAATTTTGTCTAATGTGGCAAATTTGTCCTACGTGTCATTTGCTATCAATGGCTGAGAAACATGGTGGAAGATTCAATGATTCGGATTTGTTTCACCTAGACAAATTCCCGCCCACTGCTCCTCTCACTATCCCACTTCTAATCTCTCTCACCTCTAGCACGAGACGTCCTCTCTTTAGTTTCTTCCTTCATCTTAGATCTACTTTTTCTCCCTGTTAACCTCTCTCCCACCGCAGCTCACCTACATCCTTCCCGACTCCGGCCTCTGCAAGCCCCCTCTCCCATTTCACCACCGCACCGCACCACCCATTCCCGATTGCTGTAATTTTCTCCTCCAGCTAATTCTAGGCACACCACCCATCTCCAATCGCCATAAGGGCTTCGTTCTCACTCTTGAAGTTAGATTTTGAAGAAGGTTAGTTTAGTTCTACTTTATCTCTATCTGTCTCTTCTCTTTAATTTCAAAACCCTAACATCTCTACCAACAACCTCCTCGCTTCTCCACTTTTGGAATTTTCAGAACTTGAGTTTAAAAGTTTTTAAATCTTTTTCATGTACAAAATTTCAATTTTTGATTTGGATATATTATCAAAACTCTGTATGTGTTATACAATCTGAAAATTCCAAAAGTGAAATATAGTTGTTCTTTTTTTAGTAGTCAATTATATTATAACAATTATTTTGTTGTTATAATGGAAAGTTTTACAAACAGTACGTTGTCGGAGAGATGGCTGACATCGGCGACAAAGCCCATGAGATCATTGATGAACCAAAAAGGCAGTCGACGACAAATGGTGGCTTTTTTATGGTGGTGGCAATAGCAGCACATACTAGAGATGGGTAGATTGGCAAAGAAACAACCTTCGGATCTCTGTTTCAGAGTTGATTGAATTTGAACTTTTTTGGGGTCAATAATGCTTCTTTATAGCTCTAATTATTGTTTGGTGGTTTGTTCTCTCCAGGATGAATTGCGGCACATCATATGTGAGATTGGGGTGTAATGAGGTACTCATTGGTATAAGTTGGAAGGTTGAGTTTTGCTACACCATTGCATTTGAAATTGATATATGTGAGTCAATTACACAACAATGATGACATAGACCTTTTTCTTTTTTTCTTTTTTTTTTGTTGTTGTTGTTCTTTTTTTATTTAGAAATGGAAGAAAGAAAGGAGACAAAACTGTGAAAACAGAGGCAAATATGCAACAGAGGCAAATGTAGAGTGAGGCATGACTGTGAAGAGCATTTGGAGAGGGATTTGAATGTGCTGCCCTTTTTACTTACTAGAAGGAAGATGAGTAAATCTTTTTGCTAAATTAGTGTTGAGCATGAGATCTTTAAAATTATTTTGGGTACCAAAAATGGTTAAAATCTATCTCACTAAAATAGGTCAAGTATATCTTGGGCAGCTCGGTTGCCATTGTTCGGCAGCTCGGTTCACTCCGATCATCAAGTATCAAAAGGTTGCATCATTTTACCTCATTTTGATTTTTTTATTCAGGTATGTGTTTGGGTTTGTGTTCATGAAATTGATGGGTTTGGATTTGTATTTGTGTTAGTGTTTCTAAGATTTGTTTTTCTAAACCTTAAATTGATGTGTTTCTAAGATTTTTGGTTTGTGTTTTGTTTCTAACCTTAAATTGATTTGTGTTCGTGGGTTTTTGTCATTTGTCATTTTTTATTTTTTATTTTTTTTGTCTGTTTCTGTTTCTGGGATTTTCATTTTTTTTGTGTTTTTGAGTTTTTCATTTTTTTTGTGTTTCTGGCTTGTGTTCTGTTTTGTTTTGTTTCCGGGTTTGTGTTTCTAAGATTTTTATATGTAGCTTTCAACTAATCCTTTTGTTATTTTTCTTTGTATGTATGACTTCAATTCCTGGTTTCTCCTTTTGATATCACTGTTTTCTCCTTGTGATATCTCTGTGTTGCCCTTAACATTATATCCATAAGTCAGTAGAGTCTTGTTAGTTTTATTTAAGGATTTATTTATTTATTTATTTTGTTGAAATCTACATAAAATTAAGATTAATCTTCCTTTCGAATTCTGCAAACCCTTCAAACCCTTCACCTCCTTTATCTGTGTTGGACACACCCGCCTTTTATTGTTATGGTTTTCTTCCTTTCGAAATCGAGTAAAAGATCTTTTCTCCTAAAATCAATGCACAATTTTTTGTTGAGTTGGAGTGTTGTAGAGAAATTATCAATTCATGTATGGCTGATGTTTTTATTGTAATGCTTTGTAAATGTGACGGAGGCATCGGAATTTGGTGAGAAGAATAGTTCTAAAGGCTCCATCAATAGAGGTAATCCAGATTCCATCCCTTTCTTTTTCCTTCTATTTTTTATTTTTTTGTACATTCATGTTGTAAGTTGATGAATTAATCTTTTACTCGATTTCCATAGTTCAAAGACCAACTTCTTCATGTCATTTCGAATAAATTACAACCTATTTCCTGTTATTTTAATTAAATTTATTGTTATTCATTCCATTCTAAGGATTTGGATATAATTTTGCAATAATTGAAGTTCAAAATAATTAGTTTTACCACTACAAAATTTCTGCTACTACAATGTTCACCAAATGCTTAATAAATTGTTTGATCGAAAAACCATTTTCATATGTTCACCAAATGCTTGATAAATTGTTCCTCTATTTGATTTGTTTGATGTGTTTATTAATTCACAAGGAATGGAAGGTAAAAGGAGATTAATCGAATGATCAAACTTTTGATTGAGGAAAAAGTTCCCCTTTGCCAAACTTTTGACTGGGGTGAGCAGAAAGTTCCCCTTTGCTTGACAGGGTTGAGTTTATGAATTTATCTATTTTTTGGACGATGTTCTTTTTGCTAATTATTTTTATTATTATTTATTGTTTTTGGGAAAGACCAAAAAAATTAGCTGTTTTTTGTTTTTTGTTTGCATTACTTCTAAATAGTTTGAATGCTCTCAATTGGATCTTAGTTGTGAATTAATGAAATCTTTCTTTTGAGATTGTGGTTTGAAGATTTTTGAAATGGACGCTCCTTGCATTTGCATTGTGGTACCAAAGATATCCATGAAGGTTATCAAAGAAGAGCCTTTTTCTTGGTCAGTAAATTTCTCTTTTTCCCTCTATATGGATGTGTCTCTGTTAAACATTTTTTTCATATATAGTAGTTTCCCAAGTGGAGGCCACGTGTCTGGGAGCATAAAACATTTGCTACGTTAATGAAATCTTTCTTTTGAGATTGTGGTTTGAAGATTTTTGAAATGGACGCTCCTTACATTTGCATTGTGGTACCAAAGATATCCATGAAGGTTATCAAAGAAGAGCCTTTTTCTTGGTTAGTAAATTTCTCTTTTTCCCTCTATATGGATGTGTCTCTGTTAAACATTTTTTTCATATATAATAGTTTCCCAAGTGGAGGCCACATGTGTCTGGGAGCATAAAACATTTGCTACGCAGATTAAAAAACATAAAGGGTGTGTGGGTGTGGGATGAGGAGGAGTAGAGATAGGGTGAATTTGCTACATAGATTAAAAAACAAAGAGCGCGTGTGGGTGTGGGATGAGGGGGAGTAGAGATCGAGGGATGCAAAAAGTGCAGATAAATGAATAAAATGGAGTGAGACAAATTGCTTCTTGAAAAGTTATCTAAGTGCTGAATTCCATGTCTCTAAAAGACTGACATGCTCAATGTTAGAAATTAAATATATTTGCAAAATCATTAGTGCTTGATGATGGAGTGAGGCATTTATAAACATTAGTGCATGATGATGTGTTTACGAGCTAAAATCTAATAATGTGTTTAGAACTTTCAATTAGTGCTTGATGATTTTTGCAATTATTATAAATAGTGCTTGATGTTTTGAGATCAATGTAATCCATAGACATACATGCTTGATTGGAGGGTTAGTTGATTGCCCAAAGAGAGGTGGTTTTGTTGATTAAGGTTTAGTTTCTATTTCTTTTACTTTCTATTTTTCTCTTTCTCTGTAATTGGTTTATTAACTAAGCTTTGGCAAGAGAGAAGTGTAATATGAAGAGTCTGTGACTTATGCTTCGAAAAGTGAAATGAGTGTTGTAACTAACTAATATTGCAATCACTTAAGAGTAATATGTTCATGAGTTTGCTAATCATACGATTTATTTAACTAATTGATACATTTTTCTTGCTAGACTTCGGGCTTTGATACACTTTTTAATTTTGCACAATGGGAGCGAGTGGCAGTTGTTAGTATATTATATGTAATGTATTGTTAGTGATCTAGATAGTGGATGTAGTGGATGTATATAATATGTAAGGATATAGATAGTGGCTCTTAGTGGTGATAGTGGCTCTTAGTGGCACAAATAGTAGCTCTTGTTCTCTCCTATATAAGGAGTGTAATATGGTCTTCATAAATGTGTATATTGATATCAATCAATAATATCAATACATTAATTTCCTACAGCAGTGCACAATTTTTCTTTCCATGCCTTTTCCTTTTAAACATTACCTATCAATAGTTGACATGAGAGATGGTTGGTTAATATTGCAATCACTAAGATTATATTCTTTTTGAATTTCAACCGAAATTCGAATGAGACCAACCTCCTCAATTAGAATAAGGAGGACTGATAACCTAGGTAAGAACAATGGTGAAGCTATAAGAAAGAAACAATTTTTCTCCAAAATTATTTTGTGAATAAATTTTTCATATACTACATAAGTGATTGGACTGCAGAAGATTAATCCCAAAGTTATATCCACCACACACTAGTAAATAAAATCTTTAGGCACGGGCATACACTAGTAAATAAATAAAATAGAATTTGTTTAATTATATGTATCGCACAGATCAAATTAAATTTCTTTTATATTTTTTTATTTTTTGTCTATCTTATTGATGTCTTAATATTAATTTATATACAATTTTCTATTTAACATGAAATTATTTATTGCAAAACATTTATATTTAATTTAAATTTTATATACTATATACAATGTGTATGAACAATTCAAAAAGAATATTAAAGAAAAAAAGCAATACTCTACATATTTAATTTATATATTTTCTTCTTAATCCAATCACAACATATTTATATTTAATCTTTTAAATAAATTTTTTGTAATTCTATTTCAACATATTTTTATTTTCCAAATAAATATAAAAATAAAAATTAAATTAAATACATTTTCCCTTTCACTTTCAAAATCCCTCCCCAAATCCTCCAACCAAATACAGCCTTAGAAACTAACAAATTCACAACCCAAGGTTGCACAAATAGACTCAATTTTCCAGGGAATTCAAGTCCATAATTGGCAGATTGGTTTCAATCCAAGCAATTATAGGGTTTCAGATTCAGCTTTCCTGATAATATGTCCAGCCATATTTTGCTTCCACCATCCATCATGCCATTTATAGCTATTTCCATTTATAAACAATGGGGAAGAATTTCCCAAACCTCAGCAGTCCAGTTAAAGGTAATATTTTTTATGACTAATAATACAAGCATGACCTATGTATAAATCTAATCCCTCTGATAGAAAACCAGGCACATCAACTAGTCCTATACATTTAAGCTTCTAGTCGTTCCTCCTACCCATTCTTCAAACCAACTACTTGCACAAATTTTTTCAACTCTATTATCAAATAATCACAAGTTGCATTCTAGACACCAACTACTTATCACCACTATTGGCTTTAGGCAGTCGGTTTATTATGACAAGACTATGCAAACATGTTACTACAAGTTCAATTAATTACACATACCAACTTCTGTGTTCCAACCTCTTGAACTATTGTGTTATTCCACAACAAGGATATCAATGAACTGCCCTTACCCTCATGATACCTTCCATAATGGAAAACATGATTACAATGAATTGGGAATTTACCACCCAAGAGCTTATTCAGCAAGACATAAAGAGGGCAACAGTCTTCGGATTTTTTAACAGTTACAATATATCATACATGAGACTACCAGTCCAAATTCATTGCCCACAATTTTCTTAAGTTTTGAGCCAAAATTCTCAGTTCAAAAGTCCAAGATAAAGCCCCCTAAAAAAAATTTAAGCATATATTCTCTTATTCCATTCGTAAAGCAACATTAATATATGCATAATGATTCAAATCATAACAACATGTAATTAAAAGAATTGCTAGTGAGAGACAAACCTTTGATACCATTTGCACGATTACTTCTGGATCTGTGTGAAGGAACTTGTGTGCGAATCCAAAAAAAAAAAATGCATAACCAAGGAATTGTAGAACAGATAATTGGACAATACAAAGGCCTGCCATGAAGATGAATATCCACATGCTGAAGATTGGGGGTTCACCTTTGTTGTATTTTTTGGCCGATGTACCAACATCTGCCTCTAGCTCCTTAAAATCTTCCAAGCTGATTGTCCAAGGTTCCATATAACTAATCCAAACAAAGGACACCTGAGATGCATTCTTGATAGAAGTCTCCACAGGGCAAAAACAAAAACGTCCTCAATACGAACCGGTACAATGGCCTCTGAATCCATGAGTTCCAACAACCAATAGAATCCACACCAGAAGTTACTGACATAGCATTCCTTGACTTAAAACCATCCGAAGAGCCTGATACCCTCCACCTAGGACTCTCACTATATTCAACTTGATCAGACACTTCAGTAAACGCAACTGAACTGAAATTCAGATACTTCACAACCAAATTGACAAACACTGAACGAAAAGGAAACGACCCTCCGAACGATTTGCATAAATTTACAGGTACGGGTGAGAAATCGTTATCAATCAACCAAAAGTGTTTCAGGGTATTAACAATGAACTCGGCTTGATCAACAACAGAATTATCATAACTCGAATTGTAATGCAGAAGCGAGCTACGAGAAGGTTGGTGTGTATTAACGAAAATTGGCACAAATGCACGAAGATATGAATAAAGAAGGCGTAAATACAAACCACACTCAACTTTCTGCTCTGACCCACCACGCTTATTGCTCGATAATCCTGGAAATGAAGAAGCCAAATTCTCCAATCGAAACTTTCGACTCCTCCGAACCCTCACAGTATCAGAATTCTCACTGTTTCCTCTTCATACTGGGTAATAAGCAAACCAGAAAATGCAATACTCAAACACATTCAATTGAACTTGAAACGAACCCTTAATTGAATCTTCCTTGATCCTAACCTTAAACAAGGGACACAAATCGGCCAAAACTCGGCAATCTCGCTCGTTCTGAGGCAAAAGCCTAACCCACTCAGGCAATCGCTCAATCGGAAACACGTACTTCATCAACGAAAGACGATCGGCAGCCGAAATCGAAGACATCAAGACACCATTCGCAGAGAGGAGGTTGAAAACCCTAGAAGCGAGCTCGGAATCGACCGTGTCGACCCAGCCGGTTGGGGACTGGGGAGGCCGGTGAGTGGCGACTCGTCGAAGCCGAAGATTTTGCAAATTAGGGTTGGGAAAATGACATGTACCTTTATAAAATTCTATACAATCTTAATTTTAATTATAATAATTAAAATTCTATACAATCTTAATTTTAATTATAATAATTAATTTTTTCTTATATTTTTTATTATAATAATTAATTTTATATATTTTTTTCTTATATTTTTTATTATATATTTAATTTTTTTATTATCAATTTTTTTAATGTAGTTAATATTTTAACTTAATTATTATGATATTTAAAGAAATAATTATTTCAATATACAAATAAATAAATAAAATAAAATGTGCTTAATTATTTGTATCGCAAGAATTAAATTAATTCTCTTTTATATTTTTTTATTTTTTATCTATCTTATTGATGTCTTAATATTAATTTATATAAAAAAATTTATTTAACATGAAATTATTTATTACAAAATATTTATATTTAACTTAACTTTTATATACCTATATACAATATATATGGATAATTGAAAAAGAATATTAAAGAAAAAAATCATTGTATTTGGTTTCAATTTTCTAAAAATTGAGTTTTTTTCATAATTTTTTTTTATTTTTAGTGAATATTTTTAAAATTTTAAGTATTTTTTTTACTTTTTAGATGCACCTTACTTAGATGTATCCAAAAAAAATATCTAAACAAAAATATTTTAAAAAATCAATAAATACACAAGACGAAAAATATGCTAAATTTTCATATTTTTTAATATCTTTTATATTTAGTGATTTTTTTTAAAAAAAATTTACTAATATTATACTTTTTATAGGTATTTATCTTAGGTGTATCTAAAAATTAAAAGAATTGCTTGTGTAACACCCCAAAATAGTTACAATAATTCGACCCAACACAATTAACACAAGACGACATAATTGAAATAATAAGCTTTCATTAATCAGAATTGTTATACAAAAGTGACATATGCGATATACATTCATGAATAGTTTATCCTAAATCTACAACATGTGTTACAAGTAGTAAAGATGAATGAAAGTTAAACAGACATTTATATGCCATAAAGGCTTACATATTTCCAAGTCATTGCTTGGTTACAACGAAAATGAGACTAGCTCAATACAAATGAAGCCCTTGGCTATATAAAAGAGAATACACAAAAGGAAGTTCTTATTCCAAAGTCCCTCAAAACTATTGCCTTGGTGGAGGCATATCACTAATACCTGAAAATGGTTTTTTCCAAATATGGTGAACCAAAGCCTAGTATGAATAATTTAACACAATATATGAATCTTAACCAAGACATTAGTACAATGTGCATATACAATATTTGTGACAAAACATTCATATTCTACATGATCATAGAGTGCCGAATTTCATAACTCAATCCATTTTCCTTCAATTCATTTCATGTTAATTTATTTCATCTCAATTCATGAGTCGATTTTATTATCTTCCAGACAACCCAACTGAAATTACAACTCAGTGGTTCTCAAATCAACACAACTATCACACAAACACTTCAATTTGCCATTTTACGAAAATTCGTCCGAGGGATCGGCACTCATGTATACGCGCGATTTCGGGACTTTTACCCTAGACACATAGGCCAACTTAATTCAATGGAGTCCATCCACTATCCACTCCCAAATATAGAGTACATCCCATCTCTCCTCCCAAACATCATACATAAACAATGTATTAAAACATAGTCATATGCAATGACAACCAACCAAAGATTAGTGTCAATTTTCCTAATCCTTATGCAATTTCTACAACAATTATAGTTATCCTCTACCGATAACCCAATGCAGATATTTCTAAACAGATATTCAATTCTTTAGACAGATAATTCATTTAAATTCCCATAGGTGTGAGGTAATACATATCTAACTCCACCATTTATGTTAACATCTATCCAATTTCACATTTACAATGCCAACTTCATTATTTATACAAAATAAATATTTGAAACATTTTAGGGCAAATTTCCCTCTTTCCCAAATATCAACTCAAATGTCAAAATCAACTATTTTGTCACAATATAACCTCATTTTCAAATCCCATAACCATTTATATCACATTCACTAGAAACCTCTCTTTCAATTTTCAATCCCAAACTGTAGGTTTGTCCAAAGTACTCTAAACTCCCACCATTGTTACATAACAACCAATAACTAAGTTAAAAACCATATGAAAGTGTGAAAAATCCCTATCTCAAGAAGAGAAGACGAGCAAAGCAAATATGAAACTTCAAAGATGCTCAAACCTAACTCTATTCATATCAAAATGGAGATCTTGAGATGCTCACTCTTTTTAACAAAGGCAAATATGTGGAGATATCACTAGAACTAGATGAAAATGTAGAGAGAGAGTGTGTTTTAGAGAGAGAGAGAGTCTTAACTTTAGGGTTTAGGAAGAAAAGATATGAAAAAGTAATGTAAAAAATCATTTTTACGAACTGACAAACGCACAGTCCGCTTGAGCACAAGAAGTGACGCTCGAGCGTCAGACACAATAAGTTATTCCGCTCGAGAGCAAGAAGTGACGCTCGAGCGCCAAGGCACAATGACTATCACCGCTCGAGCGCAAGAAATGGCGCTGAAGTGCAGAATACACAGAAAGAACCGTTTGAGCGTAGAATACACTCGTTTAGTAGTTTTGCAGACCTGCAAAAGTACTAAGAGTTTACAAAGCTCACTTGAGCGCAAGAAATGCCGCTCGAGTGGAGGAATAAAAATCTGGGCAACAAGAGTTTGGAAAACAAATAACCAACTTGTCCCAAACACAACCACAACCATCCAAAAGAAAAACTTAAGGGAAAATAAGGGGAATAAGAGATGGACAACAACACTAAACCATGAAACCTGAGCTAGGAGTACAACAAAGGTCGGGTCAAGATCGGAATCACTATAGCTTGAAATATTAAAATAATTCAATAAAAAAAAAAACAAAACACAAAAATTAAAAAATTTAAATTTTAAATTTTTTGAAAATTGAATCCTGAGTTATGAAACCAAACATATTTAATTTATGTATTTTCTTCTTAATCCAATCACAACATATTTATATTTAATCTTTTAAATAAATTTTGTATAATTCTATTACAACATATTTTTATTTTCTAAAAAATATAAATATAAAAATTAAATAATTAGAATCACTTTTAGTTTTATATTACTAATTCTGTTTTTAATTTAACTATTATTTTTAATATCAAAATGAGTATTTATTTTATAATTTTATAATTTAATATATATCATATAAAATCATTATATGATAATTACACTTCCATAGCACAATAGAACAACATTTATTATATATAAGTATTCAAAATAAATAATTACATATAGCGCAATAGAACAAAATTTATTACACTTCTACGGCACAATAGAACAAAATAAACAAATAATTTAACTAAATTTATGTATATAAGTATTTAGCTAATACTTTTATAGAACGATAAGGTTAAGATTATTCAAATTAATAGTAATATTATTTTTTTGTAACACATATCATAGTATAAAATATCATTACATTAATTAAAGTTAACTCTTCTATAAGTTATTTACATACATGTGTAGCGTCCAATTAGATATGGATTGATTAAAATAATAGAACTCAATAACTTTTTTTGTTAAGTTTTTAGAAGATAAATTAACAAATGTCAAATGATAAATAGTGTGAAGTATTATTAAAAAATAATGATTCATCGAAAATGATTTTATATATTTAAGGCACCTATTGATGTTTTTTGAATAATTTTTAAATAAAAATTTTGAATTTATTGTATTATTGATAGTGCACATTCACGAGCTTTGCTAGAAAAGATATGCAAAAATAATTTGGTTGAAATAAAAATTTTGCGATTATTGTGATGTGTTACATAATTAATCAGAACCTCTTTAAAACTAAAATTATTAAGGTTATAGATTCCCTTTGATGATACTGTTTATAATTTGAATTTATAATTTTTATGTATCAATATGAATAACTCTTACGATCTTACTGATATAAGCATAAATCTTACTTTTGAATCAACCTACCTTAAACACTTTTTTATGTAATAAAATACTTAAATATTCTCATATAAAAATATTATAATAGATCATAGTTTACACTACTTGAAGCATAATTAAAGACAAGATGCACCACTTTAGATATAACTAAAAACATAAGAGATTAGAAAAAAACCTTCTCTATTAATAACACCAAAATAATACAACATGAGTTATAACCAAGTTATAATTTGTATATTATAGAATTTTTCGATATTGTTATTTTTTTCAGAAAAAAATATTTTGATACAAGGAGAATTCATGATTTTTGGTAAATTTGATTTACACAAATGATTATTTGATTTCAGATTTAGAACACATTTTTTTTTAAAAAACTTTGAAAGAAATTGTTTTTATAAATCTATTTTATATAGGATCACACACAGTGAAAATAATTTTCATCAACCATTAATAAATTTGTTTATATTTAGCTTTTAGTTGTTAAAATTTCTACAGATAAAATATTAAGACTCAAGATTAATTTTTCATTTTAAAAATAAATTCTTATATATCGCACGGGTCACTTACTAATTTATAATTCAACAATGATAGAAATCCCCTTTTTGAAAGACCCCCATAACCCCCAGAGTGATTTACACCACTCATGATGTAGGACCTACACATACATGAGTACGACCCATACATCATGAGTGGTGTAGATCACTATGAGGGTTGTGGGGGTCCTCTAAAAAAAGGGTCTCACTCATTTTCCTTTATCAACAATTATTTAAAAAATGTATCAATTGGATTGTAATTTTTCTTATATTCTTCAGTAAAAGTTTTTGAAAAAATTACCCATAAATCCTATCCTGATAAAAGTTAAATCATTTAGCCCTTTGAATTTTCTTGTACACCATTTAGTCCTAATTTATTACCTGATTTTTGGGATGTGATTTGATTACATCTGTTTTTACACCAATACCCTTTTCATGATTGTTTAACATTATTTCATTGGTTAACATTATTTTATTATTATTGATTAACATTATTTCATTGTGTCTTCTCCTTCTTCAGGTTCTCTCCTCCTCCTCATGTTCTCTCCTCGCCGACGATGCAGTTTCCATTTTCAAAGTCAGATCCCGACAGCCGAAACTCAAAGAGTTCGCCGGATTTTGACATCAACGCCGGTTGCATCCATGTTTTTTGAAAACCCGATCGAGATCATCGAAGATCCGACAGATCTGAGATAGATGCGGCACTGATCTGATATAAACAGAGGCGCCGAAGAAGACGTCGGAGAAGACCCATCCGCCATTGTTGATGATATCTACCATTAATGTTGATGAAGATGTCTACCACTGATGATGTTGATGAAGACGTCGGAGAAGACTCATCCGCCATCGAGATCACCCATCCGCCATGTTGATGATGTCTACCACTGATGTTGTTGATGGATCGGTGTGGATCTGCGTTGATGTTGACGATGTTGAGCATAGCGTTCATATCGCTGATGTTGATGATGAAACCAATGTTGATGATGTTGATCATGGCGTTGATTCAGTGATGTTGATCATGGAAATAATGTTGCTGATGTTGATCATGAAAATAATGTTGATGATGTTCATCATGGCCTGATGTTGATCTTGGAAATACATGTACAATGTTGATCATGGAAATACATGTATAATGTTGATGATATTGATCATGGCCTGATGTTGATCTGTAATCCCTGGTTTTTCCATTTCAAGCTTTGGGTACAAGCGTGAATTACGATGTGAAATCAGGATTTGTCCTGACTATAACTCCCCACACGCGATGTGACGCGATTAATATGGTCATTAACATTGAAAGAGGACCTAACGGTTCATAAGAAAATTCATAGGACCAAATGGGTTACAAGATATAATTTTGGGATTTATTGGTGCATGCCTCAAAAAATTTTTTAAAACTTTTTTTTTAAAGATAAAAAAAAATGGGGGAATTACTGCCCGAGGACAATAAAACAATCTTACTCTTACAAATCAGTGGGCAAATTCTGCAAATTACGACAGCAGTAGAGAGTGAGATTTATATTACCAACTCATGGGATTTTGAAGGGAAATGGCCTATTTACCCTTCCAGAAAAAACGACATCATTCTCTCCATTATTACTCTTTTTCACGATTGCCAGGTTCTCTCTCTCTCTCTCTCTCTCTCTGCGTTAGACCCACCACCTTCAGTCTTTCCCTCGCACTCCGGCGCTGTCCTTTCGTCCCTTACTCTTATCTCACTTCCTAAAGGCAGAGATACAGAGGTATCTCTCATCACAAACCCTAATCTCTCTCTTATTTTTTCTTCTCCATATATGTATACATTTTTTTCTTCAAATAATGATGTTGTATGAATTTTTTTTCTTCCTATAATGCTGTAAATGATTTGTCACAATTTTTAGAATGTACTTCTTGAAAAGTTTGATCTACAACAAATTTTGGGCTACTTCTTGAGTTTGTCTGATTGAACATTATGGGTCTATAATCCTTGCATGCTAAGTGTTTGTTAAAATGCACACAAGAGAATTAATTGTTGTCGTAGGATTCTTGTATATGAACTTATTAGTTAATTGTGTTGTGCCCTTTTAGTGTTTGATGAAATCCCTATACAATGTACTTTGTTGGAATTGGGCCATGTAATCTGTGTAAATTTATTGTTCTGTTATGAATTCCATGGTGTATGCATACCCGGAAGTAGACATTGTCAATTTTTTTGGTATTCTAACAATTGCATCTCATACAGACTACACTTGTACCCCACACACCCTACACTTGCACCCTACACAGACTATACATGCATCCCATGAATTTTGTACCAATCTCTATCCCATTGACTTTCATTCATATCATTTCATTCAAAGCAACCTTGAGTTTGTCTGATTGAACATTTACATATTTGTAATTGGAAGAAATGACACAAATTGATTTAAGTATGAATCCTTGCATGCTAAGTGTTCGTTAAAATGCATAGAAGATAATTAATTGTTATTGTGGGATCCTTGTATATGAACTTGTTAGTAATTGTATTGTGCCCTTTAAGTGTTTGATGAAATGCCTATGACAATATACTTTGTTGGAATTGGGTCAATATGTAATCTATGTAAATTTATTGTTATGGGTGTATGCATACTTACGAAGTGGATAATACCAAATTATTTGGTGTCCTAACGCTTGCACCCCACATAGACTACACTGGCATACTTACGAAGTGGATAATACCAAATTATTTGGTGTTCTAACGCTTGTACCCCACATAGACTACACTTGCACCCCATGAAATTTTTACCAATTTCTATTCCATTGATTTTTCATCAACAAATTTCGTTCAAAACAACCTGTGCTTGCCCATGTCTTCATTTTTTTTTCAAGTCTCCTATTATCATGTCAACACGATGATGAATTTTATTTGCAAAATTGTTATTGCCACAACATTCTTATGATATTTTTTTTGTATGAATGAGTTTTCATTTAAGAAACATAATATTTTGAAAAAATTTGTTATTTGTCAAAAAGTTTTAGATTATTAGTCACCAACCCAAAATCAATTGAAAATAGATAGAGGAGTTTCTAGATTATATGAATTGAACTTGGATGACTTAAAGAAATGATAAAAGGTAAGTCTCCAACACTTCTATATGTGTGACCCAATCGCGTGTAGAAGTGAGAGAGAGGTAGAGAGAAGAGCAATATTGCAAATTGGTTTTGGATGGAATACCTCCAATAATTCTAACCAAGGTTTAAAAATGCGGTGTTACGTAACGGTTTCGGCCGTAGGCACCACGCGTTACCCCCGATTTTGCGGTGTGATTGAAATTCACAGGTGTATCGGTCGTTCTACCATGACGTAATGTGATAAATAACGGGCAGAATGCCCGTTCTCTGAGACTTTTTTCTTGATTATTTTCAAAAAAAAAACAAAAAAAAAAGGCTGAAGATGTGGTAGTAAGGTTCTGAAGATGTGGTACACACCTTTGTTGAGCTTTTCTCTTTTGTCTTTACAACACATGAACAACTTCGAGGTGAGATTCCATCACAAATTTTCAGATCTGGAAATACGGATGAGTGAGAAATAGAGAGAGAAGAGAGAAGAGGGAAGAGGGAGGAGGAGAGAAGAGGGAAAAGGGAGGAGATGAACCTGTGTTGGATCTTCAAGCCGCATACGTTACGTGTTGAGAGTCCGGTCTCCTATTGTGTTGAAGACGAAGTGCCTCTGATCTGTTTTCTTTTTCTTTTCTGTTTTTTTGTTTGTTCAGCTTCCTTCCTGGGGAAGATGCACATCTGTTGACCTTAATATAACATTTGTTTTTTTTTGTGTGGGCAACCGTGGGTTCCAACTGACCATTTTTATTTTATTTTATTTTATTGTTTTTAACAATGATTTTTGGGTTTTAAATTTTGTAAAATTTACAAAATTTATGTAATATATTTAGTAATTTTAATTTATATATATATATATATATATGGAGCTATGTATTTATTTTTAGTATTTTATATATAATAATTAGTTATTGATTTTTTAATATCTTTTTTTAAAAAAAATCAATACCTCAAAAAAAATTCTTTATAATTCATTTTTTAATTTTTACATGATTATATTAGCATGTAAAATCGAAATGTATAAATAGTGGTTGCATTTTTTTATAACTATTTTATTTAGTATTTAATTTGAAATATTTTTTTTAAATTTTTTTGTTATTGTAATGTGTTGTGACAACAATTTTGATGGCACAAAATTATTTTATTTTTAAAAAAAATGTCTTTCTATAAAATAAAAAAATAAAAATAAAAACAATAGCTCAAACAATGCCATAAAAAATGTCTTTATTCCTAATTACATTAGCATGTAAAATCCAAATGTATAAATAATGGTTGAATTTTTTTTATAATCATTTCATTTAACATTTAATTATAAATATTTTTTTATTTTGTTATTGAAATGTGTTGCGATAACAATTTTTTTTTTTAATGACAAAATTTGTTGTGACAACAATTTCATGTAAACTCCAAATGTATAAATAGTGGTTGCATTTTTTTATAATTATTTTATTTAGTATTTAATTTTAAATATTTTTTTACAATCATTTCATTTAAAACTATTATTGCATTTTATAAATTTTTATAAATAATTTTAAATATTATTGCATTTTTTTTACAATCATTTCATTTAATAAATGTAAATATTGTTTATTTAGTTAGTTCAAGTTTTGCTGAAAAATAATTTTGTAAACATTTAAAATAAATTAAAAAAAAATGTATCAATGATGCAGAATTCAAATTGAAAAATGCCACGACAAAAGGGTGTCAATGATAAACTCCCAAGTGATGATATTGGTTGGAAATTTGGAACTCAAGTTGAAGGCACTAGGCATCGTATTATTTGCAAATTTTGTGGACATCACATTAAAGGTGGAATTACACGTTTCAAACAATATTTAGCACATCAAGCGGAACAAGTGCATTCTTGTTCTAATTTTAGTAATAACATTATGTAAAATTTACTCTCTGTTATTTGTGATTTATGCTATAATGTTATGTACTTTGTCAAGTTCTTCAATTAAGGATGTATACTTTTTTAAAATTATTTGAGTTAAAATGTACATATGCTTCCACAAGTATAATAATTAAAAATAATTTTATACATCTAAATCCAATAAAAAAAAAAAATTTGCCACAAGTGTAATATGAATTTATGACATATAAAGTCGTTAATTATTGAAATAAAATGTTAAAAAATTCATTTTCTAGTGATTTAAAAATATGAAATATATTTGATCATACTTAAAAATTATGAAAAATTTATCAAAATTTATTTTAAAACTCAATAAATATGATTCTAAAAGAAAAATATGCGTATCGGTAAGTTTTTTACAAATTGTGCGAAAAATAAAAAAATTCATAGTTCGATAATCAAGAATCGTTATCTTCTTGCGGCCTTTACACTCAAGAACCATAATCGCGTCACCCCTACATTCTGGACATAGCGCTTTTGAACCTTGATTCTAACAAAATGAATCCACTATGCATGCATGCCAAGTTAAAGGAAGGGGGAAAAAAAAAAATTTAGAGTCCAATAATCACAAATTTTTTTTTTTTGGAGGTTTTATTTGTTTGTCATGGTCTATGCATCACCCCTTCATGCCAAAAGTTGATGTGGCTTTTGACATCACCCATTCATGCCAATTTTGACATGAAGACCCCGTAATGCTTCTTCTTCTTCTTGTGTGTGTGTGTGTGTGTTTAATTAAAGATCTAATGGCATAAGATGGTCGGCCTGGGGATGTCTTGGGGCATTTTTTTTAAAAAAAAATATATATATATAATAATAGATTTAACATATCGGGTAGAGAGCTTCCATATCAAATTAGCATATGTCAATTTGTTACCCAAACCTTTAAAAAAAAATTGACATAACTAAATTTTGAAGGTTTGAATGGAGATGCTCTAAGAAAAGTTATTGTGTTTGGAAATGAATTTTTTGATTATATGAGAAAACGTGAAGAAAATTCATTAAGAAAATTCTTGAGCTTGGCTAATACTATGAAGTTAACCTCACTCAATGGCTTAAATCAATAAAATCTTAAAGTCAATTTAAAAAATCGTATTTGTTTCTAAATTAAATAATTTGAAAAAACATTAGCGTATTTTGATTATATTTTCCTATCTCTATCTTATAAGATTATGTATATAAAACAATTTTACAATATTTAGGTTGAGTAAGTCATTTGATTTGTCTCCATAAAAAAATTTAAAATAAACAAAAATCATAATGGTTATAGTCATGCACCTATAATATCATATGTATGATGACTACATAATCAATGCATATGTCAAAGCCGTTTACAAGAAAAATGTTCAAAGATTGCATGCAATTTTAAAACAGGAAGAAAAAGCAAAAGGAAAAAAAAAAAAAAAAAGGCAATCATAAAAAAAAAAATTATTGAAATAATGGGTATTTCCAAAACTAAAAAGTAATATGGTTAGCTATTCATAATTCAAGGACTTCCATGAAAAATTCCAAATGATTTGTAACCCTACACTAAAACCATCAATATATATATATATATATATAAACACAAAAAATTTAAATAACAAAAAAAAGAAAAGAAAAAAACAAAACATAAACAAACAAACAAACAAAATTTATATGTTGTCAACCTGGGTGACCATCATAGCAAGTTTTGCTTAAAGTAGTGAATTTAGAAAATAATCAAAATAAACCACTTAAAATTAAAATTTGAGGGATTACAATTGAAACATGCATTTTTTTTTTTTGACGTAAATTCATCATTGTATCATCAACTTTCTTTGACTAGTATATTATATATAACAAAAAAATAAACATCTATATAATAAAGCAGGATGGTTTTTGAATTTGTGTTACGCACATTTGTCATACTAGGATATTTGAACGGCTCAGATCTATTCAATTTATAATTCAACAGCTGAAATATATTTTTTAAAAAATATCCTACATGTACATTTTTTATTTTTTCGCTTCTCTCTCTTACTTTTTCCTTTTCTCATCCATCTTTCTATGATCTCATGATCCCACATTTTTCTCTCTTTTCTTTTTATTTTTTTATTTTCTCCCATTTTTATTTTTCTCTCTATTTGTTTTTATTTTTCTCATTTTTGTTCACTTATTTTGTATTTATATTATATGGAAAAGTTTGCGATCCCAGAATTAGGAACCAAATTTTACTCTGTTTAATGGAGATTAAATTAATGAATTTTATAGTTCACAAATTAAATGAATTTGAACAATTAATTATTATTTTAAAATATATTGAATACATTATAGACTTCATAAATTTAGATGTCAAATGAATCTTCAACATATTTTAATAAAGCAGGACGGTTTTGGAATCTTCAATATATTTTTGTCCTACTATGACATTTGGATGGCTTAGATCTGTTTAAATTATAAAACAATGGCTGAAATATGTTTTTTAAAAAATGTCTTACATGTACATTTTATATTTTCCTGTTCTCTCTCTTACTTTTTCCTTTTCTCACCCATCCTTCCATGATCTCATGATCCCGCCTTCTTTCCTCTTTTCATTTTATTTTTTTTTATTTTCTCCCATTTTTATTTTTCTCTCTATTTGTTTATTTTTCTATTTTTTCCTTTTTATTCAATATATTTTACACATATTTCCGTACAAATGTATGTATGCTCATAATACACTAAGACATTACGGGCATACATACAATTTTCATATAATTATATAAGCAAAAGCATTATTGTATGTATGCCTGTGAAAATTGTATGTATGTCAGGTACATCTATCTATCTAACTATATATTGTATAAGTAAAAACGAGTTTTCGTAAAGAATTTTATGAGAACTTCAAAATTTTATAATAAATTTGTGAATTTATCAAATTAAAAAATACATTTAAATAGTATTGGAATTACAATTATATTCTAATCCTAACATTATTTATACCGTATCTTCAGGCACGAGCATACGCTAGTATAAAATAAACTAAAACTCTCAAATGCTACAATCATAAAAATATTGTAATATCTCATGGGTTAACACAAGAAAAATTGATACAGATGTTGATGCCATATTGTGGTAAAGAAGAGATTGAAATCTTTGAGTAGTATAGCTGCTACAATTGTTTATGGTTTTTAAATTGATTGTCTGTTTTAGTTTTTTTTTTTTTTTTTTATTCTTTTGAATGATTACATCTATACTATATATATAGGTACAAAATGTATAGCATAAATAAATATGGAATAATAGAAAATCAAAATTGTAAATTATAGAATTTACCATAAAAATGTTCTCTTTTTAATTGAATTTTAAAATAGATTAGTATACTCTCTTTTTAAAAGCCATAAATCATAGAATAATTACCTAATAGAATTTTTTAATTTTTTAAAATTAAAAATATCAAGAAATTTGATATAGAATTTTGCAACTGTGGTAAAGCTCTTTGTTACAAATAGATATAGATAGAGATAAATTTTTCTAAAATATTTTATTATTTTTAATTTTGTGTGTAACACAATATTTTTGCAATTTGTAAGATTATTTTTTATTTTTTATTTTTTTTGAGAATAAGAGATTTGAAAATTTATTCTAAAGAAAAATTTTGCGTGTGAAAAAAATAAAAGTATATTTGCATAAGAAGTCAATCTTAGATTTGACATCTTTATTTTCTTATTCTGATGAATTGTTTCCCATATTTAATAGCAAAACAAATATGTACTTTGAATATTTTTCTTTTAAAATTCATAAATCACGGATTAATTAGAATTTTATTTTTATATGATTAAATGGAAGTTAGTTAATGGAGATTTTCTTAATTGTTTAAATTGAAAAAAATAAGAAATTGAAGTTGAGTGGAACTCTCACATCCATTCTCATTACAAACCCCATCTTACAGTATAAATAGAAATAGATATAGATTCTCTCTCTAGCCAAAAAAAAAAAAGGTTCTCTCTCTCTGCACTATTCTTCAAGCTTTGTTTACTTATTCTTTTACAATTCTGTCAATGATATTAATTCATCAACTTCACAAACTGATATATAATTAAGGTAAATTATTTAAATTTGTTTTTTAATATTTTCTTTTAATTATATTTTTAATTTAAATAAAAATTTTCTCATGTCAAAAAAATTGTAGGAAATTTAATTACACATCTGATTAATACCTACTATTTATCATTGAAGGTGGAAAATCGAGTTCTATTGTTCTACCCTTTTAATATTTTTTTTGTACTTTTATTATTTCTAGTGTTTTGCTCATTTTTTATTTTTATTTATTTTTGATTATTTTTAGAGAAAACAAATATGTCTAATAGAAAAAATGAATCTAGATATGAAAAACTTAAGAAAAAAAGAAAATCTTATTCAATCTAAAAAAGGAGCTCTTGACAATTTCATTACAACTAATAAAAATATAACAAAAAATTTAGACGAAAATTCTATAAATGAAAAAGTAATTGATCCAAAAGAGTTAAAATATATTGAAACTATACAGATACAAAACATTTAGGTGAAAGTTCCATAAATGAATGAGTGATTGATCTAAAGGAGTTTGAACATAATGAAACTCCACAACCAAAAAATGACACTACAAATAATTTAGGCGAAAATTCTATAAAGGAACAAGCAATTGATCCAAAAGAGTTGGAACGTAACGAAACCATATAACAAAATATTAATGAAACAAATGATCATGTTCCTCCAAACATTTACCTTAGATCAACTATGTTATAAGAAAGATTAAGTGGATTAGTTATATTATCAATTGAAAAAGATTTATTAGCAAAAGTTGAATATAAAGATTTAATTTTGCATCTAAAGAATCTAGAAAAATAAATTTTAAATAAAAATTTTATTAAAAAAATTATTATATAAAAAGTCTCATTTTTAATTATTTCTTGAAAAAATTACCAGTAAATCCTATGTGGTAGAAAATTAAACCATTTAGTCCTACAAATTTTCTTATGCACCATTTAGTCCCACTATCTACATCAACAGCATCATTAACATCATCAAAACATTTAGTCCTACAGTACTGTCTCCTTCGATCCGAGACTTGGACGCCGGCTCGAGCCTACCACACAGAATCTTTCCATTCAGGGAAGTTTCGCCGGCCGATCTGGAAGCTGAAGAAACGATCTGGAGAGGCCGATTAGAGAGAGATGGAGGTGATGTTGCTAATGTAGTCGAAGAATCGAAGAAACGATCTTCATGAAACGATCTTGCAAAAAATTACTTTAGATCTGATGCGGCCCCACATCCACCATGGGCTCGATCCTCGCAGCGTGAAGATTCACCGCCGAACACACGAGCTTCGATCTCTATCATCTTTGTCCCGTTAGAACAGTGTTTGCAGAATATAATAATATATAGCATTATAATGCTCCTATGAATCAATTCTTGTATTTTATGATTATAAGTTTTAATGTATATATAATGCTCCTAGTTAGACTTTATTTTTATTTTTTTTGTGATGATGTTTGATGATGATGTTGTAATATTTGATATTGTTTTAATGATGATGTTTGTAATGTTTGATGTTATTTTGTTGAATTTTTTGATGTTGTTTGATGATGTTGTTTTGATGATGATATTTGATGTTGTTTTGATAATGATGTTGTGATATTTGATATTGTTTTGATGATGATGTTGTTATTTTGACGATGATGATGTTTGATGTTTAATGGTCATTAACATTGGGATAGGACCTAACGGTTCATAAGAAAATTCATAGGACCAAATGGGTTACAAGATATAAATTTGGGATTTATTGGTACATCCCCCTTATTTCTTTAGGCACAAATTATCTAGAGCGGGCACTAAATAACTTGGATTGCTTCCGTAGATTCTGTTTTGATGATAACATGATGATACTCTTCAACCCATCTCAATTGTTATTATAAAACTTTATAAGCCGGCAAATTTAGGCAGCATGTCTATGGTTTTGATTAGGGTATTTAGTATAAAACAGTTCATAGGGTCGAGTGAGTGACCCATTCTTTCACCTACTGGCGCAACAAGGACTCATTAACTAATTGAGAAACTATTGAGCCAATTATGATTCCCCACCTTCAGCAAACGTTGATAATGACCCAAAAAAAGAAAAAAAAAAAATTCAACTTAAAAAAAAAAAAATGTCAATTTTATGAATGGACGAATTAAATGTCCAAACCAAGCCAGCGATTTCTTGTGTATATCTTTATTCAGGGTGAACATGTTTGCATCCACCATCCTATTGTTATACTCATTATTCTTATTTGGAATTTAAATTCAAGATTTAGTCCACTCCCAACTCACCATTTGTTAGAATTTATAATTTATTATGAATTTTTATTTAAAATTTTATGACATCATTATTTTCATAAATTTTAAACAACTCATATATGTACATTGTTTGTACAAATTTTTTACATCAATGCCGAATTTTGTTGTTTTAGCTGGTCTCTGTCTCACGGGCCATCCAGCAACTAATAAGGTTGTAGGTTTTTTTTTTAGGATACAAAAGAAGAGGAAATATTAAAAATGTCAATCCGGTGTATGATTTTTATTTCTTAATAAATTTTACTGTCCTGGAAAAATGGAAGAGCCGATAAACGTTTTGGAGAGCATTGCTTTACGCAAGTGGAAGAAGGGATTACTGTGCCCCTCTTCTTTACATTTTGTGGAATCATATTTATTTTTTAAAAGGGATTTTTATTGATAAGTCCAATTTAGAAGTGTTTTAACCCAAGAAGTCCATGAAGGAATTTTTTAACCCATTTAGTCCCATGTATGTATAGTTTTATTCCATAAAGTCCATTTTCTTGATTTACATTATTTTCTTGGACACTTATGCCCTTATATTCAATTTTGATACTCTTATAAATATTTTTTGAAGGATTAGCAATTTAATGATGTAAAAATTTATATTTTAAAATTCAAATTGGTAAAAATGTAAAATTGACCCGTGGGCTGAAACTGCCGCTGACGAGGCGGGCAGATTGACAATGTGAATATTCACATTGACATGTTAACATTCACATTAATAGGAGTGTAAAATTGGCCCGCGTCCCGTGGTGGGGCAAAACCCGCCCGCGGCCCATGGGCGGCCCGGGGCGGGCCCGGTCCGGCCCGTTGACAATGTGAATATTCACATTGACATGTTAACATTCACATTAATAAGAGTATAAAATTAGTCCGCGACCCATAGGCGGCCAAAAGCCCGCCAGCGGCCCCAGGCGGGCCCGGCCCGGCCCGTTGACAATGTAAATATTCACATTGACATGTTAACATTCACATTGATAGGAGTGTAAAATTAGCACGTGTCTCGTGGCTACCCGAAACCCGCGGCGCGTGGGCGCCGGCGATCAGGCCAGCATTAATGTGAATATTCACATTGACATGTTAACATTCACATTGATAAGAGTATAAAATTGGCGGTACCCGGCCAGGCGGGCCGGCCCGTTGACAATGTGAATATTCACATTGACATGTTAACATTCACATTAATACGAGTGTAAAATTGGCTCCCGTCCCGTGGTGGCACGAAACCCGCCCGCGGCCCATGGGCGGGCCCGGTCCGACCCGTTGATAATGTGAATATTCACATTGATATGTTAACATTCACATTGATAAATGTATAAAATTAGTCCGCGACACATGGGCGGCCAAAAGCCCGCCATCGGCCCGGGGCGGGCCCGGCCCGGCCCGGCCCATTGACAATGTGAATATTCACATTGACATGTTAACATTCACATTGATAGGAGTATAAAATTAGCACGCGTCTCGTGGCTACCCGAAACCCGCGGCGTGCGGCGGCGATCTCGGGCGGCTAACAATGTGAATATTCACATTGACATGTTAACATTCACATTGATAAGAGTATAAAATTGGTGGCGATCCGGGCGGGCCGGCCGGCCGATTGTTGACAATGTGAATATTCACATTGACATGTTAACATTCACATTATCTGAGTGTAAAATTGGCCCGTCCGGTGGTAGCGTGAAACGCCCCGCGCGCCATGTAACTGGTTGGTTCGGCCGTTGACAATGTGAATATTCATTGACATGTTAACATTCACATTTATAAGAGTATAAAATTAGCTGCGATCCATGGGCGGCCAAAAAGCCGCCCGTGACGGTTGGCGTTGACAATGTGAATATTCACATTGACATGTTAACATTCACATTGATAAGAGTGTAAAATTGGCCTGCAGCCCATGGGCGGGCTGAAACCCGTGACAATGTGAATATTTACATTGACATGTTAACATTCACATTGATAGGAGTGTAAAATTAGCGCGCCGTGGTGCCGAAACCGCCACGGCGGTGGGCGGCGCGGCGAACTGGCGGCTGTTGACAATGTGAATATTCACATTGACATGTTAACATTCACATTGATAAGAGTGTAAAATTGACCCATGACCCGTGGGTAGCGGCGAGCCTCGGGCGGGTGGGCAGCGTTGGCAATGTGAATATTCACATTGACATGTTAACATTCACATTGATAGGAGTGTAAAATTGGCCCGCAGCCCATGGGCGCCCCAAAGCCAGACCGCAGCTCGAGGCGAGCTTGGCCCGACCCGTGACAATGTGAATATTCATATTGACATGTTAACACTAACATTGATAGAAGTGTAAAATTTGTCCACTGTCTGAAGTTAGCGCGGGGGGTAGGCAGGACCCAAACTGGTCAGGACGAATGGGGCGAGCCAATCTTACACTCATATCAATGTAAATGTTAACATGTCAATGTGAATATTCACATTGTCAACACGGCCGCGAACTTTCGAGCCGCATGGCCGTGGCGGGTGTCGGGCGGCACGGCGCGGGTTAATGTTACACTCTTATCAATGTAAATGTTAACACGTCAATGTGAATATTCACGTTGTCAACGGCCAGCTTAACCTCGCCCGGGCCAGCTTCAGCCGCACCGGTCACAGGCCAATTTTACACTGTATCAATGTATGTTAATATGTCAATGTGAATATTCACATTGTCAACGGCCGGGCCGCGCAGGCGGCCGGCTTCGTTCGGGCCGCCCGGGGGCGAGTCAATTTTACACTCTTATCAATGTGAATGTTAACATGTCAATGTGAATATTCACATTGTCAACAACGCCGGCTTGCCGCCGTGCTGGCGGTTTCGGCGACGCCAGGGGCGCGACTAATTTTATACTCTTATCAATGTGAATGTTAACGTCAATGTGAATATTCACATTATCAATCTGGCGGATCGCCGCCAAGTACCACGAGTCGCGGGCTAATTTTACACTTATCAATGTTAATGTTGATATGTCAATGTGAATATTCACATTATGAATGGCAGGCTTGACGCCAGATTCGGTCGTTACATGGGAGCGAGTCAATTTTACACTCTTATCAATGTGAATGTTAGCATGTCAATGTGAATATTCACATTGTCAACAGACCGGGCCGGGCCTCACCCCGCCCGTATGAAATTTGGTCAGGCGACCAGGCGCGGACTAATTTTATACTCTTATCAATGTGAATGTTAACATGTCAATGTGAATATTCACATTATCAACGGTAAGACGCCGAGCGGCCTCAGTGCCAGGCGGGTTTTACACTCTATCAATGTGAATGTTAATATGTTAATGTGAATATTCACATTGTCAAGTCGGTCAATCTGGCCCGGTCACGGCTAATTTTACACTCTTATCAATGTTAATGTTGATATGTCAATGTGAAAATTCACATTATGAGCGTGGCCGGGCCCACCGAGGCGGCCGGGCGCCGGGCCGCGGGACAATTTTACACTCCTATCAATGTGAATGTTAACTTGTCAATGTGAATATTCACATTATCAACGGGCCGGGTCGGGCCTATTTTTTTGGCCTGTGGGCCGGCCCGGCCCGACTCGAATTTTTCCGGCCACCCACGAGGATCAACATGGGCCGGGCCCCTACACATTGACGATATGAACATTCACATTGACGGTGTGAACGTTCACATTAGGGGTATTTTGGTAATTATATTACCAATAGGACTTATTGAAATATGAGAAAATAATGTGAACTAAATGAAACATAAGTAGATGAAAAGGGTATTTTGGTCTTCTTATCTCAAATTGGACCTAATGGAATAGTCAAAAAGAATATGGGTTGGATGGAATAAAACTCTTAGAAAATGGATTTATCAAAAAAGCTCCCTTTTTAAAAATAAATAAATATATAAAATAATATTAATTGTTAATTTTTTTAAAAATAAATATTTGATTAATTTGATCACATAATTTTATATTAGCGGTTGGAACACATGATAAATGTGCGATTTGAAAAAATACAATTAAAAAAAAAATACTTTAGATTGCATGCTGCACAAGTAGTAAGAAATGAAGCGGGGACGGATTTTACTTCTCTCACCCTGTTTTATCGGAAATTCATCCTAATTATATTTATTAAATATATTTATATGCAAACATCGGTTGATTGAGGGGCTCATTCTTTCACTTTACTGGTGCAAGGACTTATTAACGAATTGCGAAACTAATCAAGCCAATTATGATTGGGGGATTTGGTGATAGCCCCCTCACTATTTAATTTGTCTTTCAAAAGGACAAGAATTATATAAGTACTTTCAAAACCCCCTAATATTTTAAAACTTGTTTCTTTTACTATATTACCCTCATAAAATTTTACTCTGTATGAAAGTAAAATTTTACTTTCATAATTTTACTCTGTATGAAAGTAAAATTTTACTCTGTATAAAAGTAAAATTTTACACTCTGAACCTAAAAGTAAAATTTTACTCTATATGAAAGTAAATTTTTACTCTGTATGAAAGTAAAATTTTACTCTGAATAAGAGTAAAATGTTACACTCTGAAACTAAAGTAAAATTTTACTCTGTATAAAAGTAAAATTTTACTCTGAATAAGAGTAAAATTTTGCACTTTGAAACTAAAAGTAAAATTTTACTCTGTATGAAAGTAAAATTTTACTCTGGTTTTGTCAAATGAAAAAAACAGAGCAATAGAATCAGAGTAAAATTTTACTCTGGTTCTATCAAATGAAATTTGATGTTATTTTACTCTGGTTCCATCACATTAGCCGATTTCATAAATCCATTAGGTTATGTTTGATCTAACAGGTCTCTCTTCTACTAAAAAATCATTCAAATCTCTGATCTTAAAGACTCAAACACACACATATATATAGATATACATATATATATATTGATTAGAGATCGAAATATGTAGATATATATATATATATTCGAATTCAAATCCCAAAACACATATATATTCGAATTCAAATATCAAAAACACACAAACACACACACACACATATATATATATATATATATGTATCAGTGCGATTTGCAAGTTATCCACAGCTTCGGCCATGGAGGAAGCTAGGGTTAGAAGAGAGACGAGAGAGAAGATGAACGGTTGAAGGAGAGTTGAAGGATGAGAGTTGAGAAGATGTAGAGAAGAGGCTGCGAAAGAGCCTTCGATGAGATAGACAATTAGAACCACCGCTATTAGAACAATCAGCGAAGCACTGTTCTGTGAAACTGCCATTTGAAATTCTAGAGAGAGAGAACTGATAGGTAGTGCTTGATGGGAGGGACATAATAGTCATATAAAATATTTAAATAATAAATTTGTCATTTATGCAAGACTTTATAATTATGAGGGGGTTTAGAAAATATAATTTTTTTCATAGTCCTTTTAACAATGAAAGAAAGACAAAGGGGGTTTATAGCCAAATTTCCCATTATGATTCCCCCACCTTCAGCAAACATTGATAATGACCCAAAAAGAGCACCCAAAAAAAAATCAATTTTGTGAGTGGACGAATTAAATGTCAAAACCTTACCATTGAAAATTGAAGATTGAAAATTAAGTACTAAAGACGAATCTCAAGTAATTAAGCAGTTCTTATATATATATATATATATACGTCAATTTTATTTGACATTTAAAAAATAAGCACTACTTTTTAACCATGTGTATATATAGCTTATAATAAACGGAGGTGGAGATGGAGGTTGTGGCATGGTGGTTGGGTGGTGGCAACGGTAACGGTAGCAGTAGCTATGGTGATGGTGGTGATGGCAGCAGTAGTGTGGTGACATTAGCAAGATTTTGGTCTAAAAAATATTTTTTGCCTTTCAAAAATGAAAAATGTTTTCTACCTAAATAGACTTGTTTTTTTTATTAACTATAAAAAATATTTTTTGTTATGGTAGAAAACAATGTTATTGAAGGTGCGCCTAGGCGTATGCCTATGCCCAAGTCCCATCTAGACCTAAGATTTGCACCTTGTAGTGTTCCAAGCCATGCAACTTCAATAAGATGTGCCTAAGCGTGCGCCTAGGCCTAAGTCCTATCCAAGCCCAAGATTTGCGCTTTGCATTGTTCTATGTTAGGCAACTTCGATAAGGTGTGCAATTGGTCCAAGGCATAGTAAGGCCCAACGCTTGTGTCTTGAGGGTTTTTTTATTGTTGCTTTAATTGATTTTGTTTAAAATCTGACCATTGATTTAATATGGTGTAGCTACAGAAGATAACTCTAATCACACATGTCAATACATTGGGCATTCAATCCCAAATCAATGGTAGAAGAAAAATTAGTCCTAATTTGTAATCTCCAAAGAACACTTTATTGCTGCATGCTTTCATTATCCAGTCCAGCAGCTCCAAAAATTCTTCTTCATGTTGTCTTCTTCTTCTTCTCTTCTACGTTTCTGTCGCATTCTCTTCTCTTCTTCTTGTCTAAGTTGTTGTCTTCACTACATCTTCTCTCTATGTTGCTATTTTTTCTTCACATGGCTATGATTTTGCCTTCTTCTTCTTCCATCTTCTTATGCTTATTCTCCTTTCTTCTCTTCTTCTTTCTTTTTTTTTTTTTTTTTCCCTCATCATTCTTTAGATTGATCTATTTTCCCCCCCTCTTCTTATTCTACTTCTCCCCTCTCTTTTTATTCATGTTTCATGTTAAATTTATTGTTCATTTGTTTATGTTAAAATAGTAGTATTTCTTGGTATTTATATTTTTAAATGTTTAACATTTCTTTTTTCTTATGTTGAATTCTAAATTATTTGCTTATATTAAATTATATATTTTTTTATGTACAAGGTGCATCTCATTTTAGTGAAGTAAGTGCCTCGCGCCATGCCTTGCACCTTGAGCCTAGGTCCAGGAGACCTTGGTGCCTTAGTATGCCTATTGCCTTTAATAACACTGGCATAAAATATTTCCATCCAAACAAATGAAGCGTTTGTTGAAATTTTGTGATTTCACCTTTGGTTGAGTTTTCAAATTTATTTTTTATTTAAAAAAGAAAATTATTTTGAATAAAAATAAACACGGAAAAAAATATTAAAATTTTGTTAATTTATTTTTGCTTCCAAAACAGAGAACTATTTTAAAATATGTTTCTTTTTCACATCCAAATAATATTGCTGAGTTTATCTTAAATTCTTCGTCAATTCCATACAACTGTTTATTCAATTCGTTCACAAAGGAGGAGATAAAAAAACAAAAAATACTTTTCACGAATTAAAGAAAAATGTTAATAGACCAGAATTTTTATACAATTTCCCCCCTACAATTATTTGACAGTTACATATTTATAAACTATGATCAAAACATTAGCTTTGTGTCTTTAATTAATCACACGAGTCATTTTGTATAATAAGTCTCTATCAGTTTTCTATTTTTATAACGACGACTTGTCCAAATTGATACTCTAAACAATTTTGTGCTTTTAAATAATTACACTAGTAATTTTGTATAATAATTCTCTACCATTTTTGTCTATTTTTATAACAACTTGTCTAAATTGATACTCTAAACATGTTTTTAAATAATTCCACTAGTCATTTGTATAATAATTCTCTACCATTTTTCTATTTTTATAACAACGACTTGTCTAAATTGACTCTAAACAGCTTTGTGTTTTTAAATAATTACACTAGTCATTTTGTATAATAATTATCTACCATTTTTCTATTTTTTTAGAGCGACTTGTCTAAATTGATACTCTGAACAGCAAGGCAATTCAGCAATTCACAGCGTTTGGACTTCGACGCCCCATATGGAAAATATGCATTCTATTTCGAGGGCTGGCCCTGGGTGAGGCGACTAAGGCGGTCACCTCAGGCCCCCAATTTTGAACAAAATTTAGAGCCCCTAACTAGGGGAGTGTCTCATGTCGTATTATTTCATAATTACTCTAATATTATCTCAATTTATTTATTTTCATGTTGTCGTGTGGTGTTATTTTGATTCGTATTCGATTGATATTTAATGTGAAAATTTTCACTTTTAGTTAAAAATAACTTAGCAAGTGTATGGAGAGATTAAAATTTTTTCCATAAGTTGAATGTTATAAATTTTTTTTCTACTAAATGAAATTATTCATAGAATGTTTGATTTTAATTCAATTGCATTTTTCTAATTAAAAAAATTGTACCTTATTACTATATATATTTTTTTCTAGATTAGCTCTAAAATAGGTAACAAAAAAATACATATCTTAAAGGAAAAAAAAATATTAGTCTTAATTATTATTTTGCATATATTTTTATTCAGTTAGATGGAGTTAAATAAAAGATTAAAAAAATGTCATGGCATCCCTTAGTGAACATTAAAATATATAACTAATAATTTATGCTATTGAGTCGTGTCATACTTGGATTCATGTTGAAAAATAGTTAACCCTAACTTGCTAATATTATATATTGCTTGAGTTGTGTCGAAAATTCTCATCCTTACCCCCAATTAATTTTAGTTATTATAGTATTGGTAAGCTAAAAAATAAAGATTCGATTCAACCAATTGAAATTCAACTATTTTATATATATACATATATATCTAAATTTTGTTAAATTGTAATGCAATAAAAATAAATTTTTATCCTTTTTGTTTTATCCAAACAATTTTTTTTTTTTTTTTTTGGGATAATGATATATGATGGGCCCAATTTAAAAAATTCGCCTTAGGCCCCTAATAACTCAGAGCCGGCCCTAGAGACGATGAAACAGCCGAGGTGAGTGAGGAGGAGGAATCAGGTTCGCGGGATCGAGCTCGCTTGCAGAATGGGGTTTGATTGCAGTTCCTGAACTCGTCTCTTTTCCAGAAAGAGACTAATGTTGTGTTTGGTTGGGGGATTTGGGGAGAGCTTTGGAAAGGGAAAGGGAAAAAGTGTGTGAAACTATGTGAAATGTAGGTATATTTTTTTCACATTTCACCTACCTTTTCCATTTTCCTTTCCAAATCCCTTACCAAATCTCTCAACCAAGCACAGCATAAGGTGGTCAAGTGAGCAATCAAAAGATGCCAAGTATTGTGGTGTTGGTGGTTGTGTTGTTCTCCTCCCAAATCCACAGAGAGAGAGAGAGAGAGCTTGGTGCAGTTTTGAGAGTTTTTGGTCCGTACATCAGTGTGTGGAATGTGTTGTTGTGTAGATGTCTTCCGAGAGAGACAGAGTTTTGGTAGCAATGTGTATCTTTTTTTTTTTCTTTTTTTTAAAAAAAAAAATAATGTCTCTCTTTCTCTTTTAAAAAACAAATTGTCCACCCACCCACTCTTGTTTTTTTATGATTATATTCTCCCACCATGTAAACAATAATAAAATCCACACCCCTTGTGCCCACATACACCAATCATTCTGAAGAGAGGGATAGTGCAGCCCTTGGATTCCCTTTCTTTTTTTCTCTTTTTTTGACCGTTTGAACATGTATATAAAACTATTATAAACAGCTGGTTCCTCCCCTCCCCTCAATCTCTCTCTCAAATAAATCAATTTCCGCCATCAAAAATCAGAAAATCTTCCCCCACGGAAAACATCATCATGCATATTCTAACCTCTCTTTGCTTCTCTTCCCCTCAAAAATTCTCTGACCATACCATCTCTTTTCTCCCTTTTTTTTTATGTTTTTATTTTATTTTTATTTTTTTAAATTTTGATAAAAACACCTAAAAATATGTACATACACATAAAATTATAAAATATACTACAAATTAATAATTTGGCCAAAATAGATAAGGTTTGGGATTGAAGCTTCAATCTGATTTTTTTATTGAAAAATTTATAAAGTGGCATATTCCAATTTGCATCATGGGGTGTTCAAAAGATGGTGTCCAAGTCTTAAGAGCGGTAAAAAATGGGGTGTTTACAGTTGCCCCTCTGTGACAGAGCTCGAAGTCATGAAATGACGTGAATGAATGTCAAAGCCCGAAGACGACCCTTTTGACGAGGCCGTAAGACTTTGGGCAATCAAACAAAATGCAATGCATGGGGTTGAACCCGAAGGTTGCCTATGTATCCCTTTACAAGGAATCAAACTAGCGTAGTTCAGGGGCAAGATGCAAATGATATGCAGGAAGATTTTGATAATTGGACTTATATGCTACGCGAAGCCGATTTGGGTGGTGTGAACAGACAGGCGCACCTGCTGTATTTAACTGATTTGAGACATGATAGAATGATAAGGTGTAATCTCTATGCCACTTTTCTTCCTGATCATATTCACAACTTTCCCTATTCTTTAACGGGGTGACAGACTAGGTTGATTTAGTATCCAGAATTAAGGTGCATACATGCTATCTCAACCTATGGGGCTACCATACAGATTTCAAGCTGGGGATACACCCCTGGGTATTTAAACCAGACTTTAGTCTCGAAAATTCCAAACCTTTGCGTTCTAGGCATCACCATTCGAACTCTAGTTTCCACCGTCACAGTTGGTCTCCTAGGAACTCATTGCAATCACAGGCAGTGGCTATACCAGACCACCTAAAGTCATTCGGGCACGACAAACACCAAAGGAATTGCACCTTTAGAGAATTTAAGGTCTCCTAGACCAGAAAAAGAACACCAGGCACACCTGTTGTTTTTATCCGATTGGGTGGTGTGAATAGACAGGCGCACCTGTTGTTTTTAACCGATTTGTAATCCTAACGCGTCTCACGTGAGAGGAGGAACGTGCCTTCCAAATGCGTCTTTTTGCGAGAGGAGGAATAGTGAACTTGAGATCCAATCGCGTCTTTTCGCGAGAGGAGGAGGGTGCAATCCAAACGCGTCTTTTCGCGATAGGGAGATAATGTAGTCCTAATGCGTCTTTTCGCGAAAGGGGGATAATGTAGTCCTAACGCGTTTTTTCGCGAAAGGGGGATAATGAAGTCCTAACGTGTCTTTTCGCGAAAGGGAGATAATGAAGTCCTGACGCGTCTTTTCGCGAAAGGGGGATAATGTAGTCCTAATGCGTCTTTTCGCGAAAGGGAGATAATGAAGTCCTAACGCGTCTTTTCGCGAAAGGGGGATAATATAGTCCTAATGCGTCTTTTCGCGAAAGGGGATAATGAAGTCCTAACGCGTCTTTTCGCAAAAGGGGGATAATGTAGTTCTAACGCGTCTTTTCGCGAAAGAGGGATATTGAAGTCCTATACACAGATATATACAGTTTATATACATAGATATATACGGTATATATACACAAATGGATACAGATATATACACAGATATATACGGATACCTGTGTATATAAACTTTTGAACATAATGTATAAAAAGTAATTGTTCAAATATAAACTTTTGAACATAATGTATAAATGAGCAATTTATTTTTATTTATATATTAAAACAACACAAATAGTGTATACTAAAACTTTTTGTGATGTGCGAATAGAATTACGTTGTTTGTGAAAATATTTGGAATGATTTTTTGATTTTTTACAAAAAAAAAAAAAATGTACAAAAAAATATTTAAAAAAAAAAAAAGAATTTTTGATTTTTTTTGGTATAGTTATTTAACTTTTAAATTTTTTTGCTATTGTTGTAAGTTACCAAAACAGTCCTAAGGACAAATACAAGAGAGGGTATTAAACAAATAGACTAGTCTTGCAAAACAAAGTAGCAAATCCTTATATATATAACTGTTTCAAAAGCAAGATCTCTACAACCAACAAAAGCAAAAGTGGGGAGGGGACTGCTCCAAGCCAAGAAAATTGTTTCAAAGGTTTTTGTTTTTTTCATTATTTCCTTCTCTGAGGTAGGCATCTGTACTATTCAATTGATCCAACTCTGGTGTTTGCATCCCATTTGCGTGACATTTTTGTGCGTTTGATTTGGTTTTGCTTGTATTGCATGATAGCTCTCTAGTACTATCATTTTTTGGTTTCTGAAAACTTTTTGTTCTATCGTAAGAGCATGATTTGCCTTTTGAAGTTGTATGCTTTGATTAGCGTTTCATGAACAAGCTCTTTTCGGTTAAGTTTTGAGATTTTTTTTTTTAAAAAAAAAAAAAAAAACTAGTTTGGTAAAAGAAAAAAAATTTAAAAACTCTTATTTTCATATAATTTTCTCTTTTTTGGGATGAAAATAATTTTACAAAATTTAAAAATAATTGTTTTATGTTTATTTTTGTGAAAACTAGTACGTAATTTTTTTGAAAAAAATTTCACAAACAGATTATGAAAAATCAACCAAACATTGACTGTGAGTATCAATTTTACCTTCAAATATTTTATATTGCATCAATTTAATCCAATTAATAAGATCTCTTTAGAAATTTAATTGAAATTAATCGACATATATAAACTCTTTTAAAAGTAAATGAGAAATTAATGTCTAATTTAAATGGATATATTTGTTTTTTCTAATTTATCAGCGAATGTTTATCAACTAAACTAAAACAACACAACATAAAATATTATGGGAAAAAATTAATACAATAGGAAGTACAACACTAAATTGATATAACCAGCAAAGTTAATTTGATTTTTTTAAATTTTTTATTACGGTGAATACCATCATACAGTTGTTAGACTAGTTGCAAATCACTTCAATAAGTTATGTTGTCTATTTTGCACTGATTTACTTTAATCGACTCGGAATACTTTTTCTTCCTGATTGCCTAGAAATGTTTCACAATTGACAATTATATATGAATTTTGAATACAGAAAAGCTTTTTTCCAAGAGGCATGCTAGCCATGGCTTTCTCGCATGGAATGCAATTGCAACTACAGCCCATCATCATGATTCTAGTACTAGTACAAGTAGTAGTTGTGCTGATATTTTCATTATCAGCAGCAACAAAAGCAGCACCACCAACAGAAGCAGATTTGAAGAATCATGGCTGCATGAACCATTGCGGGAATTTAAACATCCCATACCCATTCGGTGTGAAAGAGAATTGTTATCTCAGCAAAGATTTCTTCATTAATTGTAGCCATTCCCAGCCATATTTACGGCATGGCAATCTCCATGTTACAAATATATCGCTTGAGGAGGGTGAGTTAGGCATCATGAATTACATATCTCGTAAGTGTTATGATGGGAATGGTACACAATTACATAGCAATTTTTCTTCAGCATCGCTCAACCTTTCCGAGTTCTCCATATCTACTACCAAGAACAAATTCACTGTTATTGGTTGTGACTCATATGGGTATCTAGACATTCTTATAAATGGTGATTTGGTTGCAACTGGGTGTGTGTCACGATGTACCAGCATTGGCTACGTTCCTAATGGAACTTGCTCTGGAATTGGCTGCTGCCAGACCTCCATTCCAGAACAAGTCAGCAACACCGAAACTCGTCCGTATAGCTTCTTCAATCATACAAATGTATCCGAATTCAACCCCTGCAGCTATGCCTTTGTTGTTGAAGAAGGAGCGTTTAATTTCTCCACAACTTACCTTCAAGATTTTGGAAAAGACATGGTGCCGTTGGTGCTTGATTGGGGAATAGGGGATAATGAGACATGCGATGAAGCTAAGAGAAATTTGACAAGCTATGCATGCGGAAATCATAGTGATTGTTCTGAAGCAGTAAATGATAATGGGTATATGTGCAAGTGTTCTGAGGGTTACCAAGGGAACGCGTACCTCTCAGATGGTTGCAAAGGTTAGTAGTATCCATTTAGCTAGCTTCATATTCATCATGTTCGGATTCAATTACTTTTGATTCCATAAATATTGCTTTTGTGATGCTTTAATTTCATTATTGAGCCCTCCCTCCCCTGTTTTGATTGTTTTGCAGACATAGATGAGTGTGCAGATCCAAATCTCAACCACTGTGTAGAGGAAAGCGAATGCTTAAACACGCCTGGGAATTATATGTGCTCTTGCCCTAAGAGATATCATGGTGATGGCAGAAAAGATGGTACACGTTGCACTGCTGGTCAAGTTCTTGTGCTTCAGATTGTGATTGGTAATGCCATATATGTCAAAAGTAAAATAAATAAAGTACAACAACTAATTCACATAATTAATGAATTTGGAAGAATTTACTTGCAACCTACATCCCCAATTGGATCCACATCCTTTTATACTCCAGTAGCTTGAAAGAATATTTAAAATTATTAATAGGGTAATGCCATATAAATTAATAAATTTTACAAATTTATCTTACTCACTCATATGATACATAACATATTATTTCAATGGGTATGTTCCAGATTTTAGAGTTTTATTATGGAAAATTTACCCATAAGTCCTTATTTTTGAAACGTTGAACCATTTAGTCCTAAAAGTTTTCTTATGCTCCATTTAGTCCCATTTTTACATCAACATGATGTAAATGATGTAAATGATCTGATGTTTCATTCTATAATTTCAAAATTTATTGAAATCTGATGAACATTAGATGTTTTTCATCCTATATTTTCAAACATTATTGAAATTTGATGAACATTAGATGTTTGAAATCTAATGTTTGTAACATGACTTTGATGTTATTAACATTGTATCTGATGTTATTAACATTGTAATGGGACCTTTCAGTTTATAAGAAAACTTTTAGGACTAAACAGTGCATAAGTTATTAATTTGGGATTTATTGGTGCATCCCCCTTTTATTATTGCATGTTACATTAGTAGTAATAAAAATTTTTTGTAAAATTTGTAAGTTTATATGACATTTTTTTTGTATTAATATCTCAAGTCATATAATTTTCTTACTATGCTTAGTTTCGAATCAATCTATTGGCAAGATGTTTATAGTCTTTGTTACTTAAAAATGACTTATTTGAAATACAGGTGTTGCCATGGGTGCTTTGACTGTTTTGGTGAGTAGCTCCTGGTTGTATTGGATTTTCAACAAACGAAAGCACATGAAGCTTAAAGAAAAGTTCTTCAAGCAGAATGGTGGATTAATGTTGAAACAACAACTCTCTAGACTAGAGAGACCGACTCGGGAAGCGATCAAAATCTTTACTTTAGAAGAGCTCAAGCGGGCTACCAACAACTATGATGACAATAGAATTGTTGGTAGAGGAGGTTTTGGAACAGTTTATAAGGGAATTCTAGTAGATAACACAATAGTGGCCATCAAAAAATCACAAATTATGAATCAAAGTCAAATAGAGCAATTCATCAATGAGGTGGTCGTGCTATCACAGATCAATCATAGGAATGTAGTCAAACTCTTAGGTTGTTGTTTGGAAACTCAAGTCCCTTTACTGCCTATGAATTCATCACCAATGGCACTCTCTTTGAGCATATACATAACCACATCAAGGCATCTAATATGTCATGGGAAAATCGGTTGCGAATAGTCTTTAAACAATTTGGAGTATTGTCATATTTGCACTCTGGCAAAGATCGGTTCCTATTATTCATAGAGATGTTAAGTCTCTGAATATACTCTTAGGCGATAACTACACTTTGCAAAAGTGTCGACTTTGGAGCATCAAGGTTGGTTCCACTAGACCAAGATCAATTAGCAACAGGTGCAAGGAACTCTTGGATACTTAGACTGAATACATGCTCACAAACCAATTAACGAGAAAAAAGTGATGTTTATAGCCCGGAGTAGTGCTTGTGGAGCTAATCACCGGAAAGAAGGTGTTGTCATTTGACAAGCCAGAGAAGGAGAGGAGTCTAGCTAGGTATTTTCTTTCCTGTATGAAAAATGATCGATTGTTCCAAGTTATTGATGAACAAATAGAAATTGAAGGAATTGTGGAAGAGCTCACAGAAGTAGCTAATATTGCAAAGAGGTGCTTAATAGTAAAAGGAGAGGAAAGGCCTACTATGAAGGAAGTAGCAATGGAATTGGAGGGGTTGATCAACAAAAAGATAAAGAAGCATCCATGGGTTAAAATTGATTTGAATGGTGAAGAGAGTGAGCACTTGCTTGGTGGGAAGCTAAGTGGGTTTGAGTTAGATTGTACTACTAGTAGTAGTAACACAACAACAATTGGGTACGATAGTGTGAGGGAACATATGATGTTGCCAATGGATGGTGGGAGGTGATTTTTTTGTAGTGTTGAGTCCACAATGATAACAAATTAGGTGATGGTTTGTTATTACTGTCTTTTCTGTTTTGTAAAATTATGTGCCTACATTAGATCGTTTCGGTTTAATTTACATTTTCATATGTAATTTTTTATTATTGTAATCTATTATTCAAATACATCAATATATATAGGAATAATTTCATAAATAAATAACAAGTGATGACAGTAATTATAAATTGATGGAGTGCAACTAAGAGTTGATTTGGTGGTTGGGTTTGTCTCTTGTACGCTACGTGGATTGGGCTAGTTTGGTCTGAGTCCTATTTTCGTGATTTGATCTGTTGATCTTTTAATCTCAGTATGTGGACTATCCATGAAAAATTAAATTGATTAGATAATTATAGTAATATGAATTTATCATATCTGTCTTCACTGAAATAGATGACAAGTATAATTTTGAAACAAATTGTTTGATTATCAATCTGACTTTTTTATGAATGATTTATACACCAATAAAATTAATAGATCAAATCATTAAAATGAGGCTCCGTGGTTGACCTACGGCCCAAACTGAATAGAGGATTAGGGAGAATGGTAAATTACATAATTGATCTCTATAGTTTGAACAAAATTTCACTTTAATTTTCAAAATTTTAATCTCAACAATTTAAATATCATATTTTCATATCCATTTTAATACGATTCCACTGTCATTTGTCATTGTTGTTTTGCATAGAAAACTAACATTTTCATTGACAGATGCATGTTAACAATTCCCTCTCATAAAATAAAAATTGTCATTTCTTTTTCTTTTTCTTTTTTTCCATTTGAATATTAACAGATAATGATAGTTTTTTTTTTTTTTTGGACCAGCAACAGATAATGATAGATGGAGTACGTTGGAATCAAAATGAAAAGTATATGGACAAAATTGATAAAATTATAATTACAAAAACTAAAGTGAAATTTATATAAAATTATAGGAACCAATTCTGTAATTTATCTCAAAGAATAATAATTATAAAAATAAAAAAATAATTAAAAAAAAAAAAGAGAGAGAGAAGAGGAAAGGATCTTCTAGGTAAGTGTCTAGTAGATGAGTAAGAAATGCATCGCACTCAAAGAAAACTGGACTATCTGGTGAAGGGCGTAACTATAATATATATATATATCTATATAACAAAACAGCTCAGTTTTCTTTCTTTGATGGGACTTCTGTCCCTTTGGCAAAATATCAACCATTTGATTGACCTTAATCCAAGGGCTCACAGTATTATACTCCTATTTTCAACCCACACCCTCTCTCTCTCACAGTCATCTCTTTGTTTTTGGTTTCTGATTTCAAAATTTGAAATCAGACCCCATTCTCTCTCTCTCTCTCCATTAGACCTGCTACCTTGTCGGAGCCCAACCCTTGCCGGCGACCGAACCCCGAACCTCCTATTAGTCTCTTCCCCGACCGAATGGAGCCCGAATGTATGTATGTATATGCATTTGTGTATTATATACATAATTTTATATATGATTATGAGGCTGTTAGACTTGTGTGCCCAAAAATTAGGGCTTTTAGACTGCAGTGAAAAGAGTTTTGTAAAGTGCGAATAGATACATAGATGGAGATGGAGGTTCGGCACACCGTCGGAAGCATCGGAAGCATCGACCTCAGCCGTGGAGGGAATCCGACAGCGGCGGTGGATCTGACGGGTCAGGTCCATCAGCTCCCCTGCTGTGTCAAGTACGATGGACCTTGCTCTGTTTCTCACTACTTCAAACCCAAGCCCACTGGTACCTCTCTCTCTCTCTCGCTGTCTATATGTGTGTGTATTCATGTTTATATATATATGGATTGTATTGTTGTAGTCTATATGTGTGTGTGTATTCATGTTTATATATGGATTGTATTGTTGTAGGTATGGACGTGGAGGGACTGAAAATGGAGGAAGCTTACTTCAGGGGAAGGAAGTTGCAAGGCACCACTTTTCCTCTTCCCCAAGGCTATTCTGGTGAGTCATTGTTGTTCCTTTTCTTTGTTTTCCTCTCATTGCCAAAAAACTCAGTTGTGTTCTACATTTGATCAGAATGTTTATTCTCGCGTTTAATTCAATGAAAAATACATTGCAAATAGAATCATAACTCAGTTGTGCCTTCTTTTATTTATTTTGAATGCTTCAATGGCTGACTCTCTGTTTTAAGTAGAACATAAAGGACAAAAGGATTATGCATAAGTTCATAATTTTTTTGTTCCAAACTGTAATCATGAATTTTTTTCGCTCTTTTCCTAAATAACATAGACTAATTCAATTGTGTTGGTTGTGTAAAATGATAATTGAACGGAAATCTATCTTGATAATTATTTGCATGATTTTTCTCAGAACATCTTTTGGTACACATTGTATTTAAACTTATTTTTATTCATCTTAAAAACTTATTCAAGAGAAGGTGGAGCTGAATATTCAAGAGAAAGAGAATATTTGACAAAAAACATAATTTTTGATATAATTTTTTTTTTTATTTTTTATTGATAAATTAAAATTGTTTATCAATCCCATATCTGATTTTTATTTTTATTATATATTTTTTGAATAAGGAGAACAGTTTTTTATTTAGGGCGAAGTTTTAGGAATCTAATTAGCAATTTAAAACTAAAAAAAGAAACCTTGCAGACATATAGTTTCTTGGATCTGTGTAATGCGAAGGTGAAAGAAAAAGCAAGGAAAGATTGTAAAACTAAAAAAGGAAACCTTGCAGACATATACTTTCTTGGATCTGTGTAATGCAAAGGTGAAAGAAAAAGCAAGGAAAGATTGTAAAACTAAAAAAAGAAACCTTGCAGACATATACTTTCTTCCATTTAAACTATTAACTCTGGATATTGTTCTCCACATGTCTTCTATTTACTTTTTTTTGTTGTTTGGTTCATTTGATCATTGCATGGTAGAGAATCTATTTGTTTAAGTAAGCACTAGAAAAGTGGTATTCTCTTTGTTAAATCATTTCTGCAATTTCATTGAATAACATGATTCCAATTTTGTAAATATATGTTCTTGAATTTGTGCTTTTATAAGCTATACCAAGAACTAGAAAAGTGGTATTCCCTTTGTTTTCAATTCCATGGCTTTCTTGTGGAAGCATGGGTGAAAATATTTTCATATTTTGCTCAAGCTTTATGCTATCATTTCATTGATTTAATGGGATAACGATCATTGAATTTTAACTTTTGTTAATCATGCCACCTAATGGAGAGGAGATTTTATAGGTGATTTTGGGAGCAAATATGGTTGTCTATCTACAATCGTCTACTCAATTGTGAAATTTGGTTATTTTTTCTGCAATAATTTTGTTGTATTTTTCATTATAACAACACAAGTCAGAGAAAGATAATCCAACAATTTAAGTTTAAAAGTAAATCAAATTATTATTAAAACAATGCCTTTTTATTTTATTTTAATGGGAAAAAAAGTACTTAGCATTGAAGAAAGGAAAACAGAACAAAAAAAGTGAAAGTAAAAGAAAGACGAAAGACTTCCAAGTCTGTCACAAAATGATACCTTTCATTTCTTCATCTTTTGTTTGTTTATGGACTGACTTTTGCTAGGAAATGGGGCAATCAAAATCAGGGGTAGTGTCTGTGTCACGTGTGTGTGTGTTTTTAAAACTGTCCTTTTGTAAAATAATGAAAATAGAAGAGACACAGAAGGGATTGACAAACAAATTCTGCTCAATGTTTTTATTACTGTTTTTTATTCTGTTTTTTATCACAAAAAATTCTGCTCAATGTTTTTTATTCTGTAATTAAAAATTATGTTTTTATTACTGTCAACTGTTTAAATTAGTGATGAGAGACAAAAATTCTGCTCAATGTGTTTACTGTTATGAGAGACAATTTTTATTGTTTTTCCAAAAATTCTGCTCATTATGTTTTTCCATTATTATATATGATTGTGAGCATGACTTTAGATGTTATGTGAGACAAGTTTTATCATCACATGAATATTCAATTAAGTGAATTTTTATCATTTCATGCTCACATTCAATTTTTATCATTTCATGAATATTTATCATTAATTGAATAGTTGGTCCAGATGATGATATTTATCATTATTCAATAGTTGGTCCAATTGAATAATTGAATATTCCACAATATATATTATGAGAGACAAAAATTCTGCTCAATGCGTTTACTATCAAGATATTTGTCTAGGTATATTATTTATTTGGCCATTGAAAAACAACCTGCCATTGAAAAAATAGAAAAACAACCTTCCTTCAATAGAAAATTGTAGGTTGTGATTCCTGTCTGTCTACAATTGCAGATTTTGGCAGGAAATCAACAACCTTCCTTCACATACTGAGCGACAAAATGTTGTAGTAATTAAAACATGCCTTAAATATGTAGTTCGTACAACCTTCCTTCACATTCATATTCCTACTTTATGGCATTACCTCATAAAACTCTGTCAAGGCTTGATGACCTTCAAATTTTGAGCTCAAAATTGCAAACCCCAAGGTTCCCAAGTTCTTCACATTTCCCTAAAATTAAATATCAAAAAACAATCAGTCTATAGTCTGTGAAAGTGAGAGTGTGAGTGAGAGTGAAAGAATGAGAACTTGGCTCAATTCTTCTTAGGAAGATACAATTCAGTGAACCAACCAAAAAAAAAAAAAGACTTCAACCATGTTTAGTTTTGCAATTGTTTAGAAACTGAAATAAAGTAATGAAAGGCAGTTTAGATGAAAGCATGCAATAACAAAAACAGTGATGGCACCATTACCATTAGAAAGTTACGACAAACTTCTCTGGTTGTGGTTGTTGTGAGTTAATGGTTTCGGCGAACCATATTCATCCTCGTGTATTTACAAGTTGATTGTTTGGAGTTTTAGATGAATTATTGATTATGGAATTATTGGAACTATTTTCTCTATTATTTAATATTTCGAGACAATTTTAAATTGTAATTTTTTGAGACACTATTTATTAGATGTTTGAGGAATTTAGTGCCCTTTATTTGAAGAGATTGATTGGAGATGTAATTTTAATATTATTTTTTACTTATCAATGGGTTTCTATGATTGCAATTTTATTTTGATATGGATTTGAATCTCGTATTTCGGTTTTAAATGGTTTCTTGCATCTCTACATCGACATGGTTTTGGTTTTAATTTTGATTTTTAAATGGGTTTCTCGATTTGGTTCGATTTTGAATTGGGTTTGTATGATTTCGGTTTTGGTTTTGAAATGGGTTTCTAATCTCAGTATTTCGATATTTATGTATTTCTACATCTCTATGTCTGCAGCTCTATATTTTGGTTTTGGAATGGGTTTTAGGTTGTGTTTAGTTTCATGTGTTTGCTAACTACATTAAATTGTAAGTCCTGACCATGATTATTAAAATCGCGATCCGGATCGGAGGATCGCATTCTCTACGATCCTACATTGCTAAAACGATCCAGATGGAAATTGTCAAGTGCTTTAGAGGAGAAAGTAGATGAGGAAAATAGGTCAAGAACATGGGAGCATGTACCACAAGAATTAACATAGTTTTTAGCAGTTAGAAAGTCCATTGCTTACTATGTGACGTGATTTGAAAATACCAAACATTAGTTATTTTTTATTTCAAAATGACTTTAATCCATTTGACTTTTTCATTTAAATTTTTCTTTTAGGTACTGGCAACTGTTGACTTTCAATTGTTGACTATTGTATGACTTTCAAATCCTTCTAATTTGGGTATTTTTTAGGAATTTTTTATAGAGAGTAAATCTCACCATTTAAGTGGTCTTTATATGGGAGTGCCTTTTTTATAGCAGGTTTTTTATAGAGAGAGTAAATCTCACCATTTAAGTGGTCTTTATAGCGTGCCTTTTTTGTATGACTTTCAAATCCTTCTAATTTGGGTATTTTTTAGGAATTTTTTTATAGAGAGAGTAAATCTCACCATTTAAGTGGTCTTTATATGGGAGTGCCTTTTTTATAGAGAGAGTAAATCTCACCATTTAAGTGGTCTTTATAGCAGTGCCTTTTTTTTCTCTACTTTATAGCAATCTTTCAAGATCTCTCTCTCTCTCTCTCTCTCTCTCTCTCTCTCTCAAGATTAATCCATTACCTTAATAGGTAATTATTGGTGTTTGCTGTTTTCTTTTCTTTAAATTTTTTTTTTCTTTTAAACTTTTTTTGTCTAATTATTTATCATTTGTTGTGGGTTTCTTATAACTCATTAAAAGTGATGAACTTGAAAATTTGAGCATTGATATATGATGATATTGTTGCAGAGATTTCAGCAGAGCTACAGAGGGAAAGACAGAAGAATGCAGAGCTTATAGAGAGGACATCAATACTTGAAGCTCAAATACAAAAGAGAGATATGGACAAGTACGATTGCCTGCTTCATATTTGTTTTTTTATCCCCTCAGTTTCTTAAAATGTCTTTAACTCTTTGGTTGCTCGATAATGATTCATTTGACAGATCTAGATACGGTATTAATCATTTTTATTTTTGTTTTTGTTTTTGTTTTTTTTCTTGGGTTCTTATATGCAAATTATGGGTTCAATTTGATGATTTTCTTCATTATTTAGCGATGAATTTCCTAATTTGAAAAATGTTTATATTTTCTTATTGGTAGTTTTTGAGTCTTTGCCGGATTATCAAGAGTCGATATGGTTACCATAACCATGAGAACATAGGATAAAATGAAGCAAATAACCTATATTAATCAGCAAGCTATGGTTAGATAGAAGACATATAATACTCTCAATTTATTTGTTCAATTAGAGGGATTAAAAGATCAAATGCCGCATTCATGAAAATAAGATCAGAGAAAATATAAATAGGATGATCATAACACCGAGAAAATGAATGCAATTTTGTTTTCACTCACTCGTAGAAAATAGTAAAACCGTTCCCACATTTTAAATCATTTCAAATTTTTCTATCTCGATGTCGGGCTATATGTGTAGTTTGGAAACTAGAAATAGCGAATAACCATGTCCATGTATCTTGTGTCATCTCTGAAGACAATTTGGAAGTAGATTACTCTTATATTTTTATTTTTACATTAGACACTAGCATTTATTTTCTATATATGCTCATAAACTACTCATAAACCGCAACACATCACGAAATTTCAAGGAATTATTAAAACACAATTTCTTGGAATAAGGCATAATTTCCACAATCTTTTTCATTGCTCATATTGGTCAACATCATTAATGGGTTCTTACATGATCTCTTCCAGGTAACTATCCCAAAGGCAAAGGAAAGAAGCTTCAAGAAATTCAAGAGCCAAAAGGCGAATTTAGTGGCCAAAAATTGAAGATGGAAACAAAAAACCTTTTCAGACAAGGCATGACACTCGATGCGTACCAAGAGAAACAAATCTAGAGAACTTCATAGTCAATCGGATGAGCATGGATGACAAGAAAACAATGTCAAAAGTGAAAAGAAAGAAGGTCAAAGCAATCTTTGAGGTACATCATTTTTACATTGTGTTAGAAAACTTTCGCTTTTCTTTTCTTTGATGGGACTTCTGTCCCTTTGGCAAAATATCAACCATTTGATTGACCTTAATCCAAGGGCTCACAAGATATACTCCTATTTTCAACCCACACCCTCTCTCTCACAGTCATCTCTTTGTTTTGGTTTCGATTTCAAAATTTGAAATCGACCCCATTCTCTCTCTCTCTCCATTAGACCTGCTACCTTGCGGAGCCCAACCCTTGCCGGGCGATCAACCCCGAACCTCCTATTAGTCTCTTCCCATAGAATGGAGCAGAATGTATGTATGTATATGCATTTGTGTATTATATACATAATTTTATATATGATTATGAGGTCATAGACTTGTGTGCCCAAAAATTAGGGCTTTTAGACTGCAGTGAAAAGAGTTTTGTAAAGTGCGAATAGATACATAGATGGAGATGGAGGTTCGCACACCGTCGGAAGCATCAAGCATCGACCTCAGTGGAGGAATCCGACGGCAGTGGATCTGACGGGTCAGTCCATCGGCTCCTCTGTGTCAAGTCACGATGGACCTTGCTCGCTTTCTCACTACTTCAAACCCAAGCCCACTGGTACCTCTCTCTCTCTCATTGTCTATATGTGTGTGTATTCATGTTTATATATATATGGATTGTATTGTTGTAGTCTATATGTGTGTGTGTATTCATGTTTATATATGGATTGTATTGTTGTAGGTATGGACGTGGAGGGACCGAAAATGGAGGAAGCTTACAGGGAAGGAAGTTGCAAGGCACCACTTTTCCTCTTCCCCAAGGCTATTCTCGGTGAGTCATTGTTGTTCCTTTTCTTTGTTTTCCTCTCATTGCCAAAAAACTCAGTTGTGTTCTACATTTGATCGAATGTTTATTCTCGCTTTAATTCAATGAAAAATACATTGCAAATAGAATCATAACTCGCTTGTGCCTTCTTTTATTTATTTTGAATGCTTCAATGGCTGACTCTCTGTGTTAGGTAGAACAAAAAGGACAAAAGGATTAAGCATAAGTTCATAATTTTTTGTTCCAAATGTAATCATGAATTTTTTTCGCTTTTTCCTAAATAACATAGACTAATTCAATTGTGTTGGTTGTGTAAAATGATAATTGAACGGAAATCTATCTTGATAATTATTTGCATGATTTTTCTCAGAACATCTTTTGGTACACATTGTATTTAAACTTATTTTTATTCATCTTAAAAAACTTATTCAAGAGAAGGTGGAGCTGAATATTCAAGAGAAAGAGAATATTTGACAAAAAACATAATTTTTGATATAATTTTTTTTTTTTATTTTTTTATTGATAAATTAAAAATTGTTTATCAATCCCATATCTGATTTTTATTTTTTATTATATTTTTTTTAAATAAGAGAGAACAGTTTTTATTTAGGCTAAGTTTTAGGAATCTAATTAGCAATTTAAAACTAAAAAAAGAAACCTTGCAGACATATAGTTTCTTGGATCTGTGTAATGCGAAGGTGAAAGAAAAAGCAAGGAAAGATTGTAAAACTAAAAAAGGAAACCTTGCAGACATATACTTTCTTGGATCTGTGTAATGCAAAGGTGAAAGAAAAAGCAAGGAAAGATTGTAAAACTAAAAAAAGAAACCTTGCAGACATATACTTTCTTCCATTTAAACTATTAACTCTGGATATTGTTCTCCACATGTCTTCTATTTACTTTTTTTTGTTGTTTGGTTCATTTGATCATTGCATGGTAGAGAATCTATTTGTTTAAGTAAGCACTAGAAAAGTGGTATTCTCTTTGTTAAATCATTTCTGCAATTTCATTGAATAACATGATTCCAATTTTGTAAATATATGTTCTTGAATTTGTGCTTTTTATAAGCTATATCAAGAACTAGAAAAGTGGTATTCTCTTTGTTTTCAATTCCATGGCTTTCTTGTGGAAGCATGGGTGAAAATATTTTCATATTTTGCTCAAGCTTTATGCTATCATTTCATTGATTTAATGGGATAACGATCATTGAATTTTAACTTTTGTTAATCATGCCACCTAATGGAGAGGAGATTTTATAGGTGATTTTGGGAGCAAATATGGATGTCTATCTACAATACGTCTACTCAATTGTGAAATTTGGTTATTTTTTCTCTGCAATAATTTTGTTGTATTTTTCATTATAACAACACAAGTCAGAGAAAGATAATCCAACAATTTAAGTTTAAAAGTAAATCAAATTATTATTAAAACAATGCCTTTTTATTTTATTTTAATGGTTAAAAAAGTACTTAGCATTGGAGAAAGGAAAACAGAACAAAAAAGTGAAAGTAAAAGAAAGCCGAAAGACTTCCATGTCTGTCACAAAATGATACCTTTCATTTCTTCATCTTTTGTTTGTTTATGGACTGACTTTTGCTAGGAAATGGGGCAATCAAAATCAGGGGTAGTGTCTGTGTCACGTGTGTGTGTGTTTTTAAAACTGTCCTTTTGTAAAATAATGAAAATAGAAGAGACACAGAAGGGATTGACAAACAAATTCTGCTCAATGTTTTTATTACTGTTTTTTATTCTGTTTTTTATCACCAAAATCACCAAAAATTCTGCTCAATGTTTTTTTATTCTGTAATTAAAAATTCAGTTTTTTATTACTGTCAACTGTTTAAATTAGTGATGAGAGACAAAAATTCTGCTCAATGTGTTTACTGTTATGAGAGACAATTTTTATGTTTTTCCAAAAATTCTGCTCAATATGTTTTTCCAATAATATATATGGATGTGAGCATGAATTTAGATGTTATGAGAGACAATTTTTATCATTACATGAATATTCAATTAAGTGAATTTTTATCATTTCATGCTCACATTCAATTTTTATCATTTCATGAATATTTATCATTAATTGAATAGTTGGTCCAGATGATGATATTTATCATTATTCAATAGTTGGTCCAATTGAATAATTGAATATTCCACAATATATATTATGAGAGACAAAAATTCTGCTCAATGCGTTTACTATCAAGATATTTGTCTAGGTATATTATTTATTTGGCCATTGAAAAACAACCTGCCATTGAAAAAATAGAAAAACAACCTTCCTTCAATAGAAAATTGTAGGTTGTGATTCCTGTCTGTCTACAATTGCAGATTTTGGCAGGAAATCAACAACCTTCCTTCACATACTGAGCGACAAAATGTTGTAGTAATTAAAACATGCCTTAAATATGTAGTTCGTACAACCTTCCTTCACATTCATATTCCTACTTTATGGCATTACCTCATAAAACTCTGTCAAGGCTTCGATGACCTTCAAATTTTGAGCTCAAAATTGCAAACCCCAAGGTTCCCAAGTTCTTCACATTTCCCTAAAATTAAATATCAAAAAACAATCAGTCTATAGTCTGTGAAAGTGAGAGTGTGAGTGAGAGTGAAAGAATGAGAACTTGGCTCAATTCTTCTTAGGAAGATACAATTCAGTGAACCAACCAAAAAAAAAAAAAAGACTTCAACCATGTTTAGTTTTGCAATTGTTTAGAAACTGAAATAAAGTAATGAAAGGCAGTTTAGATGAAAGCATGCAATAACAAAAACAGTGATGGCACCATTACCATTAGAAAGTTACGACAAACTTCTCTGGTTGTGGTTGTTGTGAGTTAATGGTTTCGAGCGAACCATATTCATCCTCAGGTGTATTTGCAAGTTGATTGTTTGGAGTTTTAGATGAATTATTGATTATGGAATTTTTGGAACTATTTTCTCTATTATTTAATATTTCGAGACAATTTTAAATTGTAATTTTTTGAGACACTATTTATTAGATGTTTGAGGAATTTAGTGCCCTTTATTTGAAGAGATTGATTGGAGATGTAATTTTAATATTATTTTTTACTTATCAATGGGTTTCTATGATTGCAATTTTTATTTTGATATGGATTTCGAATCTCTGTATTTCGGTTTTAAATGGTTTCTTGCATCTCTACATCGACATGGTTTTGGTTTTAATTTTGATTTTTAAATGGGTTTCTCGATTTCGGTTCGATTTTGAATTGGGTTTGTATGATTTGGTTTTGGTTTTGAAATGGGTTTCTAATCTCGTATTTCGATATTTATGTATTTCTACATCTCTATGTCTGTGACTCTATATTTTGGTTTTGGAATGGGTTTTAGGTTGTGTTTAGTTTCATGTGTTTGCTAACTACATTAAATTGTAAGACCTGACCATGATTATTAAAATCGCGATCCGGATCGTGGGATCGCATCGATTCTGCGATCCTACATTGCTAATACGTCCCAGATGGAAATTGTCAAGTGCTTTAGAGGAGAAAGTAGATGAGGAAAATAGGTCAAGAACATGGGAGCATGTACCACAAGAATTAACATAGTTTTTAGCAGTTAGAAAGTCCATTGCTTACTATGTGACGTGATTTGAAAATACCAAACATTAGTTATTTTTTATTTCAAAATGACTTTAATCCATTTGACTTTTTCATTTAAATTTTTCTTTTAGGTACTGGCAACTGTTGACTTTCAATTGTTGACTATTGTATGACTTTCAAATCCTTCTAATTTGGGTATTTTTTAGGAATTTTTTTATAGAGAGTAAATCTCACCATTTAAGTGGTCTTTATATGGGAGTGCCTTTTTTATAGCAGTGCCTTTTTTATAGAGAGAGTAAATCTCACCATTTAAGTGGTCTTTATAGCAGTGCCTTTTTTTGTATGACTTTCAAATCCTTCTAATTTGGGTATTTTTTAGGAATTTTTTTATAGAGAGAGTAAATCTCACCATTTAAGTGGTCTTTATATGGGAGTGCCTTTTTTATAGAGATTAAATCTCACCATTTAAGTGGTCTTTATAGCAGTGCCTTTTTTTTCTCTACTTTATAGCAATCTTTCAAGATCTCTCTCTCTCTCTCTCTCTCTCTCTCTCTCTCTCTCTCAAGATTAATCCATTACCTTAATAGGTAATTATTGGTGTTTGCTGTTTTCTTTTCTTTAAATTTTTTTTTTCTTTTAAACTTTTTTTGTCTAATTATTTATCATTTGTTGTGGGTTTCTTATAACTCATTAAAAGTGATGAACTTGAAAATTTGAGCATTGATATATGATGATATTGTTGCAGAGATTTCAAAGAGCTACAGAGGAAAGATGGAAGAATCAGAGCTTATAGAGGACATCAATACTTGAAGCTCAAATACAAAAGAGATATGGACAAGCACGATTGCTGCTTCATATTTGTTTTTATCCTCGGTTTCTTAAAATGTCTTTAACTCTTTGGTTGCTCGATAATGATTGATTTGACATCTAGATCTAGATTATTAATCATTTTTATTTTTGTTTTTGTTTTGTTTTTTTCTTGGGTTCTTATATGCAAATTATGGGTTCAATTTGATGATTTTCTTCATTATTTAGCGATGAATTTCCTAATTTGAAAAATGTTTATATTTTCTTATTGGTAGTTTTTGAGTCTTTTGGGATTATCAAGAGGCGATATGGTTACCATAACCATGAGAACATAGGATAAAATGAAGCAAATAACCTATATTAATCGACAAGCTATGGTTAGATAGAAGACATATAATACTCTCAATTTATTTGTTCAATTAGAGGGATTAAAAGATCAAATGCGCATTCATGAAAATAAGATCGGAGAAAATATAAATAGGATGATCATAACACGAGAAAATGAATGCAATTTTTGTTTTCACTCACTCGGTAGAAAATAGTAAAACCGTTCCCACATTTTAAATCATTTCAAATTTTTCTATCTTGATGTCGGGCTATATGTAGTTTGGAAACTAGAAATAGCGAATAACCATGTCCATGTCTTGTGTCATCTCAAGACAATTTGGAAGTAGATTACTCTTATATTTTTATTTTTACATTAGACACTAGCATTTATTTTCTATATATGCTCATAAACTACTCATAAACTGCAACACATCAGTCTGAAATTTCAAGGAATTATTAAAACACAATTTCTTGGAATAAGGCATAATTTCCACAATCTTTTTCATTGCTCATATTGGTCAACATCATTAATGTCAGTCCTTACATGATCTCTTCCAGGGTAACTATCGAAAGGCAAAGGAAAGAAGCTTCAAGAAATTCAAGAGCCAAAAGGCAGAATTTAGTGGCCAAAAAATTGAAGATGGAAACAAAAAAACCTTTCAGACAAGGCATGACACTCGATGCGTGCCACCAAGAGAAACAAATCTAGAGAACTTCATAGTCAACTGGATGAGCATGGATGACAAGAAAACAATGTCAAAAGTGAAAAGAAAGAAGGTCAAAGCAATCTTTGAGGTACATCTGCTTTTTCTGTGTTAGAAAATTTCGATTTTCTTTCTTTGATGGGACTTCTGTCCCTTTGGCAAAATATCAACCATTTGATTGACCTTAATCCAAGGGCTCATGATTATACTCCTATTTTCAACCCACCCTCTCTCTCACAGTCATCTCTTTGTTTTTGGTTTCGATTTCAAAATTTGAAATCAGACCCCATCTCTCTCTCTCTCTCCATTAGACCTGCTACCTTGCCTGAGCCCAACCCTTGGCGACCGAACCCCGAACCTCCTATTAGTCTCTTCCCCAGGCGAATGGAGCCGAATGTATGTATGTATATGCATTTGTGTATTATATACATAATTTTATATATGATTATGAGGTGTTAGACTTGTGTGCCCAAAAATTAGGGCTTTTAGGCTGCAGTGAAAAGAGTTTTGTAAAGTGCGAATAGATACATAGATGGAGATGGAGGTTCGGCACACCGTCGGAAGCATGTCGGGCATCGACCTCGGTAGTGGAGGGAATCCGACGGCGGTGGATCTGACAGTCAGTCCATCAGCTCCCCTGCTGTGTCAAGTCGATGGACCTTGCTCTGTTTCTCACTACTTCAAACCCAAGCCTTGGTACCTCTCTCTCTCTCTCATTGTCTATATGTGTGTGTATTCATGTTTATATATATATGGATTGTATTGTTGTAGTCTATATGTGTGTGTGTATTCATGTTTATATATGGATTGTATTGTTGTAGGTATGGACGTGGAGGGACTGAAAATGGAGGAAGCTTACTTGAGGGAAGGAAGTTGCAAGGCACCACTTTTCCTCTTCCCCAAGGCTATTACGGTGAGTCATTGTTGTTCCTTTTCTTTGTTTTCCTCTCATTGCCAAAAAACTCAGTTGTGTTCTACATTTGATCGTAATGTTTATTCTCGCGTTTAATTCAATGAAAAATACATTGCAAATAGAATCATAACTCAGTTGTGCCTTCTTTTATTTATTTTGAATGCTTCAATGGTGACTCTCTGTTTTAAGTAGAACATAAAGGACAAAAGGATTATGCATAAGTTCATAATTTTTTTGTTCCAAAGCTGTAATCATGAATTTTTTTCGCTCTTTTCCTAAATAACATAGACTAATTCAATTGTGTTGGTTGTGTAAAATGATAATTGAACGGAAATCTATCTTGATAATTATTTGCATGATTTTCTCAGAACATCTTTTGGTACACATTGTATTTAAACTTATTTTTATTCATCTTAAAAAACTTATTCAAGAGAAGGTGGAGCTGAATATTCAAGAGAAAGAGAATATTTGACAAAAAACATAATTTTGATATAATTTTTTTTTTATTTTTTATTGATAAATTAAAAATCGTTTATCAATCCCATCTCTGATTTTTATTTTTTATTATATATTTTTTGAATAAGGGAGAACAGTTTTTTATTTAGGGCGAAGTTTTAGGAATCTAATTAGCAATTTAAAACTAAAAAAAGAAACCTTGCAGACATATAGTTTCTTGGATCTGTGTAATGCGAAGGTGAAAGAAAAAGCAAGGAAAGATTGTAAAACTAAAAAAGGAAACCTTGCAGACATATACTTTCTTGGATCTGTGTAATGCAAAGGTGAAAGAAAAAGCAAGGAAAGATTGTAAAACTAAAAAAAGAAACCTTGCAGACATATACTTTCTTCCATTTAAACTATTAACTCTGGATATTGTTCTCCACATGTCTTCTATTTACTTTTTTTTGTTGTTTGGTTCATTTGATCATTGCATGGTAGAGAATCTATTTGTTTAAGTAAGCACTAGAAAAGTGGTATTCTCTTTGTTAAATCATTTCTGCAATTTCATTGAATAACATGATTCCAATTTTGTAAATATATGTTCTTGAATTTGTGCTTTTTATAAGCTATATCAAGAACTAGAAAAGTGGTATTCTCTTTGTTTTCAATTCCATGGCTTTCTTGTGGAAGCATGGGTGAAAATATTTTCATATTTTGCTCAAGCTTTATGCTATCATTTCATTGATTTAATGGGATAACGATCATTGAATTTTAACTTTTGTTAATCATGCCACCTAATGGAGAGGGAGATTTTATAGGTGATTTTGGGAGCAAATATGGTTGTCTATCTACAATACGTCTACTCAATTGTGAAATTTGGTTATTTTTTCTCTGCAATAATTTTGTTGTATTTTTCATTATAACAACACAAGTCAGAGAAAGATAATCCAACAATTTAAGTTTAAAAGTAAATCAAATTATTATTAAAACAATGCCTTTTTATTTTATTTTAATGGGAAAAAAAGTACTTAGCATTGAAGAAAGGAAAACAGAACAAAAAAAGTGAAAGTAAAAGAAAGACGAAAGACTTCCAAGTCTGTCACAAAATGATACCTTTCATTTCTTCATCTTTTGTTTGTTTATGGACTGACTTTTGCTAGGAAATGGGGCAATCAAAATCAGGGGTAGTGTCTGTGTCACGTGTGTGTGTGTTTTTAAAACTGTCCTTTTGTAAAATAATGAAAATAGAAGAGACACAGAAGGGATTGACAAACAAATTCTGCTCAATGTTTTTATTACTGTTTTTTATTCTGTTTTTTATCACAAAAATTCTGCTCAATGTTTTTTTATTCTGTAATTAAAAATTCAGTTTTTTATTACTGTCAACTGTTTAAATTAGTGATGAGAGACAAAAATTCTGCTCAATGTGTTTACTGTTATGAGAGACAATTTTTATTGTTTTTCCAAAAATTCTGCTCAATATGTTTTTCCAATAATATATATGGATGTGAGCATGAATTTAGATGTTATGAGAGACAATTTTTATCATTACATGAATATTCAATTAAGTGAATTTTTATCATTTCATGCTCACATTCAATTTTTATCATTTCATGAATATTTATCATTAATTGAATAGTTGGTCCAGATGATGATATTTATCATTATTCAATAGTTGGTCCAATTGAATAATTGAATAATCCACAATATATATTATGAGAGACAAAAATTCTGCTCAATGCGTTTACTATCAAGATATTTGTCTAGGTATATAATTTATTTGGCCATTGAAAAACAACCTGCCATTGAAAAAATAGAAAAACAACCTTCCTTCAATAGAAAATTGTAGGTTGTGATTCCTGTCTGTCTACAATTGCAGATTTTGGCAGGAAATCAACAACCTTCCTTCACATACTGAGCGACAAAATGTTGTAGTAATTAAAACATGCCTTAAATATGTAGTTCGTACAACCTTCCTTCACATTCATATTCCTACTTTATGGCATTACCTCATAAAACTCTGTCAAGGCTTCGATGACCTTCAAATTTTGAGCTCAAAATTGCAAACCCCAAGGTTCCCAAGTTCTTCACATTTCCCTAAAATTAAATATCAAAAAACAATCAGTCTATAGTCTGTGAAAGTGAGAGTGTGAGTGAGAGTGAAAGAATGAGAACTTGGCTCAATTCTTCTTAGGAAGATACAATTCAGTGAACCAACCAAAAAAAAAAAAAGACTTCAACCATGTTTAGTTTTGCAATTGTTTAGAAACTGAAATAAAGTAATGAAAGGCAGTTTAGATGAAAGCATGCAATAACAAAAACAGTGATGGCACCATTACCATTAGAAAGTTACGACAAACTTCTCTGGTTGTGGTTGTTGTGAGTTAATGGTTTGGCGAACCATATTCATCCTCAGTGTATTTGCAAGTTGATTGTTTGGAGTTTTAGATGAATTATTGATTATGGAATTTTTGGAACTATTTTCTCTATTATTTAATATTTCGAGACAATTTTAAATTGTAATTTTTTGAGACACTATTTATTAGATGTTTGAGGAATTTAGTGCCCTTTATTTGAAGAGATTGATTGGAGATGTAATTTTAATATTATTTTTTACTTATCAATGGGTTTCTATGATTGCAATTTTTATTTTGATATGGATTTCGAATCTCTGTATTTCGGTTTTAAATGGTTTCTTGCATCTCTACATCGACATGGTTTTGGTTTTAATTTTGATTTTTAAATGGGTTTCTACGATTTCGGTTCTGATTTTGAATTGGGTTTGTATGATTTCGGTTTTGGTTTTGAAATGGGTTTCTAATCTGTATTTCGATATTTATGTATTTCTACATCTCTATGTCTGTGACTCTATATTTTGGTTTTGGAATGGGTTTTAGGTTGTGTTTAGTTTCATGTGTTTGCTAACTACATTAAATTGTAAGTCTGACCATGATTATTAAAATCGCGATCCGGATCGTAGGATCGTGCGATTCTCTGATCCTACATTGCTAAAACGATCCAGATGGAAATTGTCAAGTGCTTTAGAGGAGAAAGTAGATGAGGAAAATAGGTCAAGAACATGGGAGCATGTACCACAAGAATTAACATAGTTTTTAGCAGTTAGAAAGTCCATTGCTTACTATGTGACGTGATTTGAAAATACCAAACATTAGTTATTTTTTATTTCAAAATGACTTTAATCCATTTGACTTTTTCATTTAAATTTTTCTTTTAGGTACTGGCAACTGTTGACTTTCAATTGTTGACTATTGTATGACTTTCAAATCCTTCTAATTTGGGTATTTTTTAGGAATTTTTTTATAGAGAGTAAATCTCACCATTTAAGTGGTCTTTATATGGGAGTGCCTTTTTTATAGCAGTGCCTTTTTTATAGAGAGAGTAAATCTCACCATTTAAGTGGTCTTTATAGCAGTGCCTTTTTTGTATGACTTTCAAATCCTTCTAATTTGGGTATTTTTAGGAATTTTTTATAGAGAGTAAATCTCACCATTTAAGTGGTCTTTATATGGGAGTGCCTTTTTTATAGAGAGAGTAAATCTCACCATTTAAGTGGTCTTTATAGCAGTGCCATTTTTTTCTCTACTTTATAGCAATCTTTCAAGATCTCTCTCTCTCTCTCTCTCTCTCTCAAGATTAATCCATTACCTTAATAGGTAATTATTGGTGTTTGCTGTTTTCTTTTCTTTAAATTTTTTTTTTCTTTTAAACTTTTTTTGTCTAATTATTTATCATTTGTTGTGGGTTTCTTATAACTCATTAAAAGTGATGAACTTGAAAATTTGAGCATTGATATATGATGATATTGTTGCAGAGATTTCAGCAGAGCTACAGAGGGAAAGACAGAAGAATGCAGAGCTTATAGAGAGGACATCAATACTTGAAGCTCAAATACAAAAGAGAGATATGGACAAGTACGATTTCCGCTTCATATTTGTTTTTTATCCCCTCAGTTTCTTAAAATGTCTTTAACTCTTTGGTTGCTCTGATAATGATTCAGTTTCAGCATCTAGATACGGTATTAATCATTTTTATTTTTGTTTTTGTTTTTGTTTTTTTTCTTGGGTTCTTATATGCAAATTATGGGTTCAATTTGATGATTTTCTTCATTATTTAGCGATGAATTTCCTAATTTGAAAAATGTTTATATTTTCTTATTGGTAGTTTTTGAGTCTTTGCCGGATTATCAAGAGCTGATATGGTTACCATAACCATGAGAACATAGGATAAAATGAAGCAAATAACCTATATTAATCAGCAAGCTATGGTTAGATAGAAGACATATAATACTCTCAATTTATTTGTTCAATTAGAGGGATTAAAAGATCAAATGCCGCATTCATGAAAATAAGATCAGAGAAAATATAAATAGGATGATCATAACACTGAGAAAATGAATGCAATTTTTGTTTTCACTCACTCTGGTAGAAAATAGTAAAACCGTTCCCACATTTTAAATCATTTCAAATTTTTCTATACTGATGTCGGGCTATATGTGTAGTTTGGAAACTAGAAATAGCCGAATAACCATGTCCATGTACTGTGTCATCTCATAAGACAATTTGGAAGTAGATTACTCTTATATTTGTATTTTTACATTAGACACTAGCATTTATTTTCTATATATGCTCATAAACTACTCATAAGCGCAACACATCGTGCGAAATTTCAAGGAATTATTAAAACACAATTTCTTGGAATAAGGCATAATTTCCACAATCTTTTTCATTGCTCATATTGGTCAACATCATTAATGTCAGTTCTTACATGATCTCTTCCAGGGTAACTATCCCAGTGCAAAGGAAAGAAGCTTCAAGAAATTCAAGAGCCAAAAGGCAGAATTTAGTGGCCAAAAAATTGAAGATGGAAACAACAAAACCTTTCAGACAAGGCATGACACTCGATGCGTGCCACCAAGAGAAACAAATCTAGAGAACTTCATAGTCAACTGGATGAGCATGGATGACAACAAAACAATGTCAAAAGTGAAAAGAAAGAAGGTCAAAGCAATCTTTGAGGTACATCTGTTTTTCTGTTGTGTTAGATATATTTTTTATCTTCATTATATATGCTTCAATTCATTTTGCAACAAAATAAAAATTCTTTTAGGAGTGGTAAAAACTTATTATTTATAGATTAAGTGGTTCCTTTTTTGGCCCCTATTATTAAGTGGCTTCAAAACTTTGTTTATTCCATTCTTTTGACAACTTCGATTGTTGAATGTCTAATTTTATTTCAATTGTTGAATTTTAAACATAGTATTTGACTTCCTCCTGAAAATTTATCGCACTGGTTTTTGAAAAATCATCATATAGTATGACATTTATTCTTTCCATAATGTGCATAATGGAAAAAAAAAATAAAAAAAAAAATGAAGAGAAACTATGTTGTCAAAATTTGCATAAAAGTTTATTGTCTACTATTTGATATGATTTGGAAATACAAAACATTAGTCATTTTTTCTTTGAATTATATTTTCTTCTTTAATCCATTTGACTTTATGTGCATGGTGGTGAGTGGTGGTGCATGATAAATCAAGAACTAAGATACTTTTTAGCAACTAGAAAGTTTATTGGCTATTATGTGATGCGATTTGGAAATACTGAACATAGGTCATTTTTTTTTTTTTTTGAATTAGATTTTGCATAAAAGATGCAACCAAAATGGGATTGATGAGCAATGGATAAAATGTAGCCCATGATGGAAGCACACTTTTTGGGATCTGATTTACTTCTTCCATTAGATTAGTTTTCTCCTTATCTAGGTGTTTCTCTCTTAATTTGGGTTATGGCCTATAAGAAACCTACTATAATAGCTCATTTGAATGATTCATGTATGATATTTTGGTTTCTTAATTTTCTGTTTGGTATGGCTTTGGATTGTATACAACTCGCTTACTTTTCCCCTATAAAAGGTACTGGTTTGGCTATTAGTGGTGATTGTTGGAATGACTTCCATTCCACATCAAATAATAAATGTGTTGAAGATTTAAACCAAATAGAAAATGTGCAAAATGAGGACTATGAAAAAAAAAAAAAAAGAAGACAGACAAACCAAACGATGCCTTTCTTAAGACAATATAATTTGTATGGAAAATCTGGGTCATTACAAGTAGTCTCCTAACCCCTCCTTATTCCACCTTTAAATATCTTCTCTAAGAAATTTTAACTTCTTTGCCACTATAAAAACTGGTTCTCCTCCACCACTATTCCATACTCCATAAGACCATCCACTTCTAACCAAATACTGACATTTTGAACAAATCTTAACAACTTGCGTTGATAGGAACCAATCTAAATTCTTGGATTTAAATCTATTTGCAACTCTAGAGGTTATTTTTCTCTTAATTTGATAAATGGCTACCAACATTCACTACTTCTGTGTCATCTACATTAAGGTTCTTTCCAAGTTTCTACAATGTTTGCAATTTGCAAATATTTTATGCTAAAATTTTGTTGTTGTATCGCAACAAGTGCTAAAAATTTCAAGTAACAGGAAAAAGTCTACCAACAGATTTGATTCCTAGAAATACTAAGGCATAGCTTTAGTAGATATATGCTAAGTGTGCTTACAATTTTGTTTGACTTGAAAGTCTTTACTTTTTGATACGCATGTAAGAAAATGTGCATAATTTGTCATGGTTAAACATTACAATTTTGTTTGACTTGAAAGTCTTAAATTTTTTATACGCATGTAAGAAAATGTGCATAATTTGTCATGGTTAAACATTACGATGTTGTTTTTATTTATCTTTTCTTTTCATTTTCTCTTTCATTTAAAAGAGAAGATATTATGGATGTGTTCAAAGTCATTGAGAATTTACCCAAATTAAGGAATCTCATGAATATCAATTTATTTCTGTGTGATTGCAGCAGAATGTGCATTTTCATGTTCTTAATCTTCCTTTGGACATTGGTTGCTGCTTTATCATTGATAGTTTTTATGTTTCAATTGCCAAAAACTTTATTTTCATTGACTTCTTCAACATTTCGTCAACAGGTGACACCATTTGCTATGCTCTCACACGTTAAACCGGAATAAGAGGATCAACATTGGTAAGAGCAAAGATTCTCATTTCATTTTTTTTCCCTTTTGGATATTAGTGGAAATTTTTAAAATATAACCCCGATTTTCTCAGTATCCCATCACAGCAATGCAAAGTTGATATAAACATAAAATTTAATAAATATCTGTATGCTAATAATCGTATATGATCATGCTGAAAGTTAGAAACAAATATAAGCAACGTGGAGTGCCTTTAGGCACGGGTTATGCACTAGTATATATATAAAGCAAATCGGAAAGAAGTCAAGTCCGGCAATTTGTTTGGTCAATCTTTTTGTCATGTGTAATCTGAGAAATACAAATAATTTTTTTTTTTTTTAAGTAATAATAATTTGAAGGGAGAATTTTACTATACACACTCCTATCATATGCACTCCTAAATTATATTATTTTCTTCTTTATTTGTAATTAATTTTCTTCTTTAATTATGACTCATAAAATTTTTAATTATATCTTATGTGTTGTTTAATTATGATTTTTTTTTCTTTTTATTTTAATTATAACTCAAAAAATATGAAATTATACAATTTGTTTCTACGGTAAACACTGACGTTCCAAATTTGAAGATTGTTGAAAGGTAACCTAGAAAGTAGTTTAATCTTTTCTAACCTGGAAATCTAAGAAAAACAATAATAAATTCATAACAATTGTATAGTCTCAAATAACCTCTGGAAAATACGTTTTGAACAACAAAGGATTAGGAAACAGTTTTTGAGGAAGGAGACACAGAAAAGAGAGGAAAAGAGTCTTGCAAATTCGTGACAAAACCAAGCCAATCAACCATGCTTACACTCTCTCGATCATATTATCATACACTTGGTGTGCCTTTTTTACCTCTGTGCATCACTCAAGATAGTTCTTAACACGGCAAGCCAAGAAAAATGTTTTAATGGATTTTTTGAGGTAGGCATCTATACTCTTCGATTGATGTGATTATGATTATTGGATTGCCTCATTAGTTTTTGATTTTTTTTTATTTTTGATTTTTTTATATTTTTGAACCTTTTTTTTTTTTTTTGAGATTTTTTTTTTTTAGAAAATTATTTATAAGTCCTATTAGAGAGACTTTTGCTACATATGGTTCTACAAAAAAACTTATGTTCCCATAAGTCCTATGTGAAGTTTGTTGACACATTTGAGACCTACATAAACGTAACGTGATGTGACACCTACATAAATGTAACGTGACATGACACCTACATAAACGTAACATAACGTAACGTGCCACGTTACGTTTCGCAAACTTGCTTGGTTTTTTATTTTTTTAATTGAATGTGAAAATGTTACTTTCTATGGTAACATTCAATTTGCTATATAGGAAATTGAATGTTACCATGTTTCACAAACTTACTAGGTTTTTGATTTTTTTAGTTGAATGTGAAAATGTTACTGTTAGGTTTTTATTGTTGGCAACCCCGTTTGACAAAATTCCTTTGAGTTGTAATTTTATTCGCATTTTTATTTCAGTGAGGCTATGAGTTTATTAGATGCGAATCCAACCCGAATCGAGCCTTGCAGAGAAGTTTGTGATGTTAATACTTTCAAGATTGTCACTTCACTGATTATTACGGGGGTCGAGCTGACCGGTCAGCTCGCGGCCGAAGCAAAATGCAAAATTGCATTCAAAATTGCATGTCTGCCATTGGTCGCTCGAGCCAAGAAGAGCTCGCTCGAGCGAAGGTTTGCTCGCTCGATCCAAGGATTTCTCGCTCGAGCCAAGGATTGCGTCCATACAAAAACCTGAAAGAGTGTATTCCTCTCTCGAGCCAAGGATCCGTCGCTCGAGCCAAGGCACTAGTAGAAATCATGAAAATTACTCTCCTCGCTCGAGCTAGGAAAGCTTTGCTCGAGCGAGCCTCAGAATCCGGATTTCTCAAGGAGTTTGTTTTCTTCCCAATCTAGGATTACTTTTGGTTCTCTATAAATACTTGGTTTTCTCCCAAAACTAAGTAATTGATTGAAGTCCTCAAGATCTTCTTTTTGGTTCTTAAAGGTTTATATTGTTGGGATACCTCCTTATTGGAGTGTGGGACCCAATTGGTTTTGGAAAAGAGTTTTATTTGGGCTTGGTTTAGTATAATATATTTTTATATATTATATTTGTAGAGGCCCAATCCAATTTGGATACCATTAGGGTTTGATTACAAAACCTAAGTTTAATAATATATATATATTATTAAATGTTCAATATACACAAGAAAGAAGAGTGACGGCGGCTGCTCTATCACGTTGGTCACAGTGCCGAACATTGGGTGTTGGTTTAATTTCGGTTTTGACGCTCGGTTTTCGGGAGCAATTTCGGTTGGTGTTTGATTCGTTATTTTGGGTCGTCTTCAACTTTGGTTTTGAAGATTTTGGTTCTTCTATTTGGTGAGGTCTTTCCTCTTATTTATTTGTGATTATTGGAATTCACCTAAGGGTGGTTTTGTGAGACCATTAGTGTCTCGTTTGTAATCGTTTGGAACTTATTTGGTTGATAGTGGAATCGGATTTCGATCCCGTGGACGTACCTCACATTGAGGGAACCACGTAAAAATTCTTGTGTTGCCTTTGATTTAATTTTTCCACATTAGTTTTTATTCCCATTGATTGATTTACTTGTGGGAATCACATCGATTTTCCCTAACAACTGGTATCAGAGCTTACGGTTTATTAGGGTTTATTTATTTGTGTAAATCAATGGAGGGGAATATGGGTCGTATGTCTAGCTTCAATGGAAGCAATTGAGTAACTTGGAAAACTAAAATAGAGGACCTATTATTTTGTAAAGATTTGTATGGACCCATTGAGGGTGATAGTAACAAATCAAAAGATGGTTCTTTTTCAAAGAAAGATGTTGAGTGTTATTATTGCCATGAGAAAGGGCACATGAAGCGAGAATGCCGAAAGCTCAAGAATAAAGAGAAAAGGCGTGACAAAAGTGTGGATAAGAAGCAAGAAGACACAAAGAAGCATTACCGATGATGTCATGGTGGTTTGTGAAGATGATTGTATCAATTTTGTGGGCCAAGAGAGCCATTGGGTGATTGATTCTGGTGCTTCTTTTCATCTGACTTCTCGAGTTGATTTCTTCACTACCTACACGCAGGAGATTATGGTTCTGCTCAATGGGTAATGAAGGTTTGTCCAAGATTATTGGCATGGGTGATGTTTGCTTGGAAACAAATTTGGGTTGCAAGTTGCTTAAAGATGTGAGGCATGTTCCCACATTCGCCTTAATTTAATCTCTCTTGGGAAGCTAGATAATGAAGACTTCAACAACAAATTTAGTGATGAAATATGGAAGCTCACAAAGGGTTCTTTGGTGGTGGCTAAGTGCAAGAAGACTCATACACTTTATTCGATGCAAGGAAAAATTTGTAAAGGTGTTGTCAATGCACTTGAAGATGATACTTCTACCAGGCAATTGCTTGGCCACATGAGTGAAAAGGGGTCGCAAGTATTGTTCAAGAAAGAGCTTCTACCCGGTTTGAAAGGTACACATCTTAAAACTTGTGTTCATTGTTTGGCGGGTAAACAACATAGAGTTTCTTTTCATAAAAATGTTACTTCTAGAAAAGAAAAGGTTTTGGAGTTGATTCATTCGGATGTTTGTGGTCCTTTAAAAGTTAGAACACATGGTGGTGCACTTTATTTTGTTACTTTCATTGATGATTATTCAAGGAAAGTTTGGGCTTATCTACTAAAAACTAAAGATCAAGTTCTAGAAGTATTTAAGCATTTTCAGGCCATGGTTGAAAGAAAACAGGCGAAATTGAAGTGCATCGAATGCAGACAATGGTGGTGAATACATTGGGCCATTTGATGAGTATTGTCGCAAGGTATTCGCATCAAAAGACGATTAAGAAGACTCCTCAACAAAATGGCGTTCGAGAGGATGAACCGCACCATTGTGGAAAGAACAAGGTGTTTGCTTTCACAAGCTAAATTGCCAAGACCTTTTTGGGGTGAGGCAATGAGTACAATGATTGACTTGATCAATTTATCTCCTTGCTATCCTTTGAATGGTGATGTTCTGAAAGAGTTTGACCGGCAAAGATGTGTCTTATGAGCACTTGAGAGTGTTTGGTTGCCGAGCTTTTGTTCACATTCCAAAGGATGAGAGGTCCAAGCTTGATAGTAAGTCAAGACAATGTATTTTTCTTGGCTATAGGCGTGATGAATTCGGGTATAGATTATGGGATCCGGTCGACAAGAAAGTCATTCGAAGCCGTGATGTTGTGTTTCTTGAAGACCAAACAATTGAAGACTTTGGTAAAGATGATCAACCGGAGCCAAAAACTAGTGATCTCATTGATATGGATCCATCTCCTTCATCTTCAGTTGATGATGAAAATGGGGGAGATGTACAACCACCTATTGAAGATGTGGAGGATGATGCTAATCCTAATGAAGTTGAGCCAGAAATTGAAGAAGAGCATCCAACTCAAGAACCGCCACCACAACTTGAGTTGAGGAAATCTACAAGGACCCAACCTTCAAGAAAGTATCCTCCCAATGAATTTGTGTTGATTTACGATCAAGGGGCCTGAGAGCTACCAAGAAGCAATTGAGCATGCAAAGAAAGATGATTGGAAAAAGGCTATGGAAGAGGAGATGAATTCCTTACTTGAAAATCACACTTATGATTTAGTGAAGTTGCCTAAAGGGAGGAAAATTCTGGAAAATAAGTGGGTTTTCAAATTGAAGAATGATGGCAAGAATCTGAGGTACAAGGCACGTCTTGTTGTGAAAGGCTTTTGGCAAAAGAAAGGTATTGACTTTGATGAGATTTTCTCGCCGGTTGTGAAGATGTCTTCTATTCGGGTTGTACTTGGCATGGCTGCAAGTATGAACCTTGAAGTTGAGCAACTTGATGTGAAGACCGCATTTCTTCATGGTGATCTTGAAGAAGAAATTTACATGGAGCAACCGGAAGGTTTTGTAGAGAAAGGGAAAGAGAAATTTGTTTGCAAATTGAAGAAAAGTTTGTATGGCCTCAAGCAAGCTCATGACAATGGTACAAAAAATTTGACTCTTTCATGATGAATAATGGCTTTTCTAAAACCACTTGACCATTGTGTGTTTGTGAAAAATTTCCCGGATGACAAATTTATTATTCTTTTGCTTTATGTTGATGACATGTTAATTGTGGGTCAAGATTCTACCATGATTAACAAGTTGAAGTTGGAGTTGAGCAAATCTTTTGCTATGAAAGATTTGGGGCCCAAAAGCAAATACTTGGTATGAAAATTGTTCGTGATCGCAAAGAGGACTGATTTGGTTGCCTCAAGAGAGCTACATTGAGAAAGTTCTTGAAAGGTTCAACATGGATAAAGCAAAGCCGGTTGGTTGTCCACTTGCGGGTCACTTCAAGCTTAGTTCGAATCAATGTCCTACAAGTGAGAAAGACAAAGAAGAGATGTTGAAAGTTCCTTATGCTTAAAGATTGGTTCTTTGATGTACGCCATGGTTTGTACAAATGGCTGGATATTGCTCACGCCGTTGGTGTGGTGAGTCGTTTTCTATCTAATCCGGGTAAGAACATTCGGCGGTAAAATGGATTCTAAGATATCTTGAGGACTTGACGGTGTGTTGTGTTTTGGGGATGGTAAACCGATGCTTGATGGGTTCACAGATTCTCGACATGGTGATGTTGATTCTAGGAAATCTACTTGGGTATTTGATGACTTTTGCGGGGAGTCGTGGCATGGCAATCTAAATTACAAAAATGTGTTGCTCTCTCAACTACAAGTGAATTTATTGCCATTACAGAAGCTTGTAAAGAAGAGTTATGGTTGAAGAAATTTTTGCAAGAGTTGGGTTTGAAGCAGGAAAAGTATGTGCTTTATTGTGATAGTCAAAGTGCTATTCACTTGAGTAAAAATTCTACCTTTCATTCGAGATCGAAACACATTGATGTGAGATACCATTGGATTCGTGATGTGTTAGATTCGAAATTGTTGCAACTCGAAAAGGTTCACACAGATGATAATATTTCAGATATGTTGACAAAGACTTTGTCGAGGGACAAACATTTAAAGTGTCGAACTTTGGCGGGTATGGTTGATGTCTCCACCTAAGTCGGTAGGGGGAGAATTGTTGGGATACCTCCTTATTGGAGTGTGGGACCCAATTGGTTTTGGAAAAGAGTTTTATTTGGGCTTGGTTTAGTATAATATATTTTTATATATTATATTTGTAGAGGCCCAATCCAATTTGGATACCATTAGGGTTTGATTACAAAACCTAAGTTTAATAATATATATATATATTATTAAATGTTCAATATACACAAGAAAGAAGAGAGTGACGGCCATGCTCTATCACGTTGGTCACAGTGCCGAACATTGGGTGTTGGTTTAATTTCGGTTTTGATGCTCGGTTTTCGGGAGCAATTTCGGTTGGTGTTTGATTCGTTATTTTGGGTCGTCTTCAACTTTGGTTCTGAAGATTTTGGTTCTTCTATTTGGTGAGGTCTTTCCTCTTATTTATTTGTGATTATTGGAATTCACCTAAGGGTGGTTTTGTGAGACCATTAGTGTCTCGTTTGTAATCGTTTGGAACTTATTTGGTTGATAGTGGAATCGGATTTCGATCCCGTGGACGTACCTCACATTGAGGGAACCACGTAAAAATTCTTGTGTTGCCTTTGATTTAATTTTTCCGCATTAGTTTTTATTCCCATTGATTGATTTACTTGTGGGAATCACATCGATTTTCCCTAACATATATCTGGGGATATTTTGTTATTTTTCTTTGATGTTTTATTGAGTATTCAACTCATGGTTTAAAGAGAGTACATCAAAGGTTTGTTCGTTATACACAAAAGAGAGAGTTGTTCTTCAGTTGTGAATTCTGAAGAATTCGAGCCTGAAGCTTTGGTGGAATCCGGAGTGGCTCATCAAAAAGATAATTCCGTACTGAAGATGGGTTTGGAAGAGGCCCATAGAGGTTGGTTCAATTAGGCGTTGTGGATTCGCTAGATAATTGAGAGTGATACCTGTGTAATTCCTTTAAATCTTCTTAGTGGATTGTTCTTGTGGTTGTTGCTCGTGGTTTTTTTTATCACAATTGGAAGGTGTCCAATTGTGGTTTTTCCACGTAAAATCTTTGTGTCTCTTTCTCTTGATTGTTTGATTGGGATTGTTATATTTTTCTTATTATTGATACATAATCACAAATCAACATCTAAGGTTTCTAGATTTTTCAGTTACTTTCTATGGTAACATTCAATTTCCTATATAGCAAATTGAATGTTACCATAGATTAAGTTTACGAAACGTAACGTGACACCTACATAAACGTAACGTGATGTGACACCTACATAAACGTAACGTAACGTGTCACGTTACGTTTCGCAAACTTACTAGGTTTTTGTTTTTTTTAATTGAATGTGAAAATGTTATTTTCTATGATAACATTCAATTTCCTATATATAGTCAACTCATAGGATCTTGTGGAATACATTCCTATCTAAATAGGACTTGTGACTCTATAAGAAATTATACAGGACTTAGCCTAACATAAGCGTTCGAAAAAAGACTTATAAATAAGTCTCTTTTTTTTTTTTATTTAATGTTACTGATTTTGAAGCATTTTTATCCCTTAACAATTGCTATTTTTCCTATTTCATCCTTAGATTTTGGTTTTGGCATATTTAGTTCTTAAAGTTTTAATTTCTATTAATGTGATTTAATGACTATACAAATCAATAATTGCGAAGCCTAATTTGATGGGAAAAAAAATTGTTATTTTAGAATTTGAACAACTTATCATATCATAAAGTATTCATTTTTCTTTTTAATTTGAACAAATTATACCCTACAACCAATTTAATAGGTGTTTGATTATATGATTTAAAATATAGAATTTAAATTGTTAAAATTGAAACTTTAAGATTTAATTTACCAAAAAACGTGAAACTTTTAAAAGAAAAAAAATTATGTAATTTGCTCTTTATTTTTTCATATAATTTATTTTTGCATTAAAATTTGGTTAGAATGGAGAGGATTATTGTGGACATGGGCGGTGAATAATAAATTTGGAGGGTCCCAAAAGGGAACAATCCACACATATCCTGGACCCTCCACTTGGGGTTTGTGTTCACTACACAAAAATCAGCAATTGACAAATCTTTGGCCCTCATATGGACGTCAATCATAATGACTAGAAATTTCACAGAATCTCTCGTCTTTTTATTTTATTTTATTTTACTAACTTATCATCCGTACTATGCACGAAATAATTATAAATATTTATATTTATTTTAGATTTTTTTTAATATATAAATTATGTTTTTTAAGATTTTTAACCATAATGTATGGAAGAAGTTAAAAAGAGTACTGCAATAACTATACACGAATTGTATCTATAATTATTTGTATAAGGAGATTTTAAATGCTAATCAGGAGATTTTGACCAAATCAATAATTGCAGGCATGTGGAAAGATATGTGGATTGAAAAAAGTTAATAAATGCTAATCAGGGGATTTTGACCAAATCAATAAATGCTGAGTTTTTTTTTTTTTAAAATAAAAAATTTAAAAAATTCAGATTGGAATATTGAAACCTTCATAGGCCTTGGGGGTTAAAAACTCCATTTTGCTTAATATATAGTATAGATATAGATAGATATATCTTTTTATTTTTATTTTTATTTTTATTTTTGTGTAGTTTCTATTCGGGTATTTTTTTTTCAATTTATTTAAGATGGAGTTGTGGGTATCTTTTTTTTTTTTAAATTTAATTTATCTGTGATTTTCATTTATTTTTAATTATTATTATTTAGGTAAGGTATAATGTGAGTTAGATATATGATAGACATGTGAGTTCTATTGATTTAAAGTTTATTTAGATAAACTTTAAAGATTTTTTTTTAGTTTTTTAGTTTTTTTTGTTATGTTATAATATAATATATAAAATATAGGTAGATATCTACAACTTTAATAGAAAATATTATCTGATTTTTTTGGGAAGAGAAAATAAATGCAAGTTTTAATATTTTTTTTTTTTGAAAATTTGTGAGAGAGATTAAGAGGGAGAGATTATGAAATATTTTTGTTATTAAATAAATAAATCAGTCAATAGTTTTTTTTAATCTATTTTGTAAATTAAAAATCAATAATTTTGAAAATTTGATTAATTTGTCCCATTAAGTAATTTAAAATTTTGATAGATATACATAAAAAAAATACATAATTGTATTATTAAATTACAATTCAAATTTAGATGTTATATCTTTTTGAGATTTATAGCTAAATTATTATCTTTTTTTAAAAAAAAATTTGTGTGTAACCATAGTGTATGGGAGAAATTAAAAAGGGTGTTGTAATAATTTTGAGAGAAGTCAAAAGGGATTGTGGGTTGAGAAAAGTCAATAAATGCTGAGATTTTTTTTTTAAATCAAAAAATTAGGATTAGGAGATTGGAGCTCCTATCTGATTTTTTGGAGAAAAGAAAATGAATGCAAGTTTTAATATTTGTTTTTTGAAAATTTGTGAGAGAGATTAAGAGAGAGAGATTATGAAATATTTTTGTTATTAAATAAATAAATCAGTCAATAGTTTTTTTAATCTATTTTGTAAATTAAAAATCAATAATTTTGGAAAATTGATTAATTTGTCCCATTAAGTGATTTAAAATTTTGATAGATATACATAAAAAAAAAATACATAATTATATTATTAAATCATAATTCAAATTTAGATGTTATATCTTTTTGAGATCTATAGCTAAATTCTTATATTTTTTATTTTTTATTTTTGTGTGTAACCATAGTTTATGGGAGAAATTGAAAAGGATGTTGCAATAATTAAGATATACATAAAAAAAATACATAATTATATTATTAAATCATAATTCAAATTTAGATGTTATATCTTTTTGAGATCTATAGCTAAATTCTTATCTTTTTTATTTTTTATTTTTGTGTGTAACCATAGTTTATGGGAGAAATTGAAAAGCATGCTGCAATAATTATGAGAGAAGTCAAAAGGGATTGTGGGTTGGGAAAAGTCAATAAATGCTGAGGTTGGATTGGGAGAAGTCAATAAATGCTGAGGTTTTTTGATTTAATTCAAATTTAGATGTTATATCTTTTTGAGATCTATAGCTAAATTCTTATCTTTTTTATTTTTTATTTTTGTGTGTAACCATAGTTTATGGGAGAAAAAATTGAAAAAGATGTTGCAATAATTAAGATATACATAAAAAAAAAAACATAATTATATTATTAAATCATAATTCAAATTTAGATGTTATATCTTTTTGAGATCTATAGCTAAATTCTTATCTTTTTTATTTTTTTATTTTTGTGTGTAACCATAGTTTATGGGAGAAATTGAAAAGGATGTTGCAATAATTATGAGAGAAGTCAAAAGGGATTGTGGGTTGGAAAAAGTCAATAAATGTTGAGGTTAGGTTGGGAGAAGTCAATAAATGCTGAGATTTTTTTTTTTTTAAAATCAAAAAATTAGAAAATTAAAATTAGGAGATTGGAGCTTCCACAGGCCTTGGGGTTAAAAACCCTCTTTTACTTAATATATAGTATAGATTTTATTTTATTTTTACAGAACCTTTCAATTCATTTTTTTTCCAATTTGGATTGTAAAGGGTCTTTCTTTAATGCAACGCTGACTTGGGCTCTTCTCTCTCCATAAGTAACCAGAAAAATAACCAGAAAAGTAAACAAACAAACAAACCAACCAACCCCCCCCCCCAAAAAAAAAAAAAAAAAACAGTAAAATCATTCACAAATTTTTTCATAAAGGTGTTGAGACGATGAAAGGACGATTGCGAATTGATTTTTTTTAATTCGTTTAGTTTTAGACGAATGATGGATTTGAGATTCTTTTAGTCACAATAAAATTACCAAACCGCGAGTACCCCTAATAATTTGTAAGATTTTATATTTTTGAATAGCAACGGGGCGGGGTGGCCCCGGGGATCACCATCCCCGTCCCCGATCCCCGATCGCAAAACTTCCCCGGCCCCGATCCCCGACGGGAAAACCACTACCGCCTCCACCCCCGCCCCCTAACGGGTATCGGGTTTCCCCGACCCTGAAAATCCCCGGCCATCAACAACCCACTTGAGCTCAAATACAACATTACCAACAGATCTTCAAAAGAAATTAGCTCCAGAAAATAAAAATAAAAATAAAAAAGATCACAACATCAACAGATCACAACACCAACACAACACCAACAGATCTTCAAAATCGGCGATTCAGAGTCAATCTCTCTCATCCAAGCCCATAAAATCCCAAAAGACTCATTCCACTTAGCCTACCTCATCTACTTCACCCTTGGCACCGGCTACCTCCTCCTCTAGAACGCTTTCATCACCGCCGTCGATTACTTCTCCTACTTCTACCCTGACGCCTCCACCGGCCGCGTCTTCTCCGTCGCCTACATGGTCGTTATCTCCCTCATCGACGCCGTCGTTGTGTGTGTGTGTGTGTGTGTGTGTGTGTGTGTGTGTGAGAGAGAGAGAGAGAGAGAGAGAGAGAGAGGAGGGCGAAACCCTAGAGATAGAGAGACAGAGCAGAGAGAGAGGGAAGGACGGCTTTGGGTTTGTGTTTGTGTTGTGTGTGTGTTCTGTTCAGCCAAAGCCCTAAAACACACACACACACATGTTATATATAGCCAGGGGCAAAATAGTCATTTCACGTCGGGGGCAAGCAGGGTGGGGATCGGGCCCGGGGTCGGGGCTGGGGCGGGTCCGGGACTGAAACAGATATCCCCGTCCTCGGCCCAAATGTCATCGGGGATTCAATTTTTAATACCATCCCCGACCCATCGAGGATATTTTTCAAGAAATAACTGCTCAATTCGGAATCGAGAGATTGGATCCCCGTTGGATCAGTTTCCGATTGCATCTCTAAATCCACACATATCCTGGACCCTCCTCTTGGGGGTTGTGTTCACTACACAAAAATCAACAATTGACAAGTATTTTGCCCTCATATGGACGTCAATCATAATGACTAGAAACTTCACAGAATCTCTCACCTGTTTTTTTTTTCTTTTTTATTTTATTCTATTTTATTTTTACAGAACCTTTCAATTCATTTTTTTTTTCAATTTGGATTGTAAAGGGTCTTTCTTTAATGCAACGCTGACTTGGGGTCTTCTCTCTCCACAAGTAACCAGAAAAGTAAACAAACAAACCAAACCAAACAACCCCCCCCCCCCCCCCCCCCCCCCCAACAACAGTAAAATCATTCACAAATTTTTTTTTTATAAGGGTGTTGAGATGATGAACGGACAATTACAAATTGATTTTTTTTTAATTCGTTTAGTTTTACACGGATGATCATTTTGAGATTCTTTGTCACAATAAAATTACCAAATCACGAGTACCCCTAGTAATTTGTAAGATTTTGTATTTTTAATTTTTTAAATATTCTGTTTGTATTTTCAATTGAAAAAAAGTTTAGATATTCTGTTGTGTTTTCAATTTGAAAATCTTTTTATCAAATGGAAAGTGTTGATATTTGGTATTTTTGTGTGAAAAATATAAGGTTTAATTTTGTGATTTAAAAAAAAATCAAATTAAATAATTTTTGAATTAAAAAAAAAAGTAATAAAATAGTTTTGATAATGTATGATTTTCTTATATTTATTTATTATTGATATTTGACAATTTACTTAATAATCTTTTGGTTATGTTGAGTTGGATTGTTATCCAAAAAAAAAAAATGTTGACAAGTTGTTATATTATGTTCAAAATTTGTAAAATTTTTAACCGTCAAACCTATTCGCATCCATCCGTCAATTCATCAATTTGCTCAATTCCTAGCTGCCAATCTAACGGATGGATGCAGATTGATTTTTTTTAATATGTCAATCTGGCAAACGGATGATAGATTAGAAGTTCTCCGGCCACATCCGAACTGCAAAACACCCCTAATTTCCCACATCTTTTCTCTTATTGCAACTTTCCTTTTCTTTCCCACACCTTTTCTCCCATACAACTTTCCTTTTGGTTCACAACTTCCCTCCTCCTGAGGTTGCCTCACTCAAAAAAGTTTCCTAACACGGTTCTAATACTCTCTTTTGAGGCAGGCATCTATACTGTTTCATTGATGTGATTATGGTTATTGGATTGCCTTATTAGTTTTTTGAATTTTTTTTTTTTTTGTTTTTCTGTTTTGATTTTATTTTATTTATTTTTTTTAATGTTTGAGTAATTTTGAAGCATCTACAATTGCTATTTTTCCTATATTATCCTTAGATTATGGTTTTTGGTATATTTAGTTCTTAAAGTTTAAATTTCTGTTAATGTGATTCAATGACTATACAAATCAATAATTGTGAAGAGTATTTTAATGGGGAAAAAAAATTTGTTATTTTAGAATTTGAACAACTTACCATATCACAAAATATTCATTTTTTTTTTTATATTTAATTTGAACAAATTATACCCCACAACCAATTTATTAGGTATTTGATTATATGATTTAAAATATAAAATTTAAATTGTTAAAATTGAAAATTTGAGGTTTAATTTACAAAACATGTGAAACTTTGAAATTATTATTATTTTTATATGTAATTTGTACTTTATTTTTTCATATAATTTATTTTTGCATTAAAAATGGGTTAGAATGGAGAGGATTATTATGGACATGGGCGGTGAATAATAATTTTGGAGGGTCCCAAAAGGCAGCAATCCACACATCCTGTACCCTCCTCATGAGGGTTTGTGTTAGACACTACGCAATCAACAATTGACTCAAGTTTTTTGCCCTCATCAGATGGACGTCAATCATAATGGCTAGAAACTTCACAGAATCTCTCACCTCTTTTTTTTTTTTTTTTTAATTATTTATTTTAATTTTTTACAGAACCTTTCAATTATTTCATTTTTTTAAAATTTTGATTGTAAAGGGTCTTTCTTTAATGCAACGCTGACTTGGGGTCTTCTCTCTCCAAAAGTAAGCAGAAAAGTGCCTCCAGTAAAATCATTCACAAATTTTCCATAGGGTCATTAGCTCATATTTTGGCCTGTCTAAATCGATCGAACGGAATTGATTCATCATATTTTGAACGAATGTGTGATAATAAACGGACAATTGTAAGTTAATTTTTTTTAATTCGCCTAATTTTAAATGGATGATGGATTCGAGATTTCTTTGTCCACAACCGAATTGCTAAACCGTGAGCAACCTAATAATTTGTAAAATTTTATGTTTTTAATTTGTTAAAATATTATGTTTGTGTTTTCAATTGAAAAAGAATTTAGATATTCTGTTGTGTTTTTAATTTGAAAAGCCTTTTATCAAATAATAACTATTGATATTTGGTATTTTTGTGTAGAAAATATAAGCCTTAATTTTATCATTTTAAAAAAAAATCAAATTAAATAGTTTTTGAATAAAAAAAATAATGAAATAGTTTTGATAATGCATGATTTTCTTATATGTATTTATTATTAGTATTTAACAATTTACTTGATAATCTTTTTGTTATCTTGAGTTAGATTGCTATAAATAAAAATAAAAAAAAATGTTGACAAATTGTTATATTATTTTCAAAATTTGTAAAAGTTTAAATCGCCAAACCGATTCGTATTCATCCGCTAATCTATCAATCCGCTTAATCCGCATCCGCCAATCCAGCAGACATGCGAATTGATTTTTTTCAATCCGTCAATCCAGGTGATGGATGGCAGATTGAAAGTTCTCCAGCCGCAATCGAACCGCGAGTATCCCTAATTTCCCACATCTTCTCTCCTATTGCAACTTCACTTTTCTTTCCACATCTTTTCTCCCCTACAACTTTCCTTTTGGTTCACAACTTCCCTCCTCGTGAGATTGCCTCACTCAAAAAAAGTTTCCTAACAAGGTTCTAATACTCTATTTTGAGGTAGGAAATCAAAAGTCACTAATTTGTCCAATCATCTCCAATTAGATGACATGAAGATAAATCCAAAAATTTAGGGACTAAATGGATAAAATTGATAGTTTAGAGATCAAATAATAAAAAATAAAAAAATGGTGATAGTTTAGAAGATAAAAAGTGAAATTCACCTAAAATGATTTGTTGATAATTTTTGGGTAACTGATTATCTTATTTTCAGTGACTTCTCTAGATTCTAGTAATGGTGGAAAGTATAGTAAGATGAGGAAGAAAGGCAAGACAAAGAGAAAGGACGGTAACATGAATGTATCAGTTTCTTCACAAAACATTCATAATGGGATTAGGGTGATTAGGGAAGATGCAGAATCAGTGATAGAAATTGGTAAGATGTTGGATTTGGATTTTAGTGATGGTAAAAGGGAATCTTTGGGTAGGATTGGTCAAACGTAGGAAAATGAGATGAGGTCATTTGAAAAGGGAGGGACTGATGAGTCGTTATGAGTGCACTATTTGATAGGATCAAACATATCTATAAAATAATCTCATACACACAGAGAATACAAATTTTACGTGGTTCGCCCCAATGCCTACATCCACGAAGCAGAAACGAGAATTTCACTAAAATAGAGCAAAATACAAAAACAGAGGAGATAAAACTCACTCAACTCACAACTCTCTCTCTGTGTCTCTCAAATTTCTAATACAATACATCCTTTCCCTTCTATCTCTATTTATACACAAAGAAGAGAGAGAGAGAGAGAGAGAGAGAGAGACCAACCCATCAAAAATTTCTACCCTCTTTAATGGTTAATGGTGATTGTCAACAATGCCAACAACGTGAAGAGAATGGAGAGTTTTGTAGGTCCCCAACTCAGACTTTCACTTGAGATGGAGGTCTTTGTACACCATCTTCTTCGACCCTCTGCTTGCATGCATGGTTTTGCATGCATATGGGTTAGAGCAACAATTCTCCCCCTCCATACCCACATGCATCACTGATTTCTCAATTGGAAGTCTATCCCTGCAATGTCTCTGCAGATTTCGAGTTTGTCTCTCGAGACCACCTTTGTAAGCATGTCAGCTGGATTCTTATCTATGTGGATCTTGATCAATTCCAATAACTGCTTTTCCATTACTTCGCGTATCCAATGATACCGAACATCAATGTGCTTTGTACGAGAATGGTACATTGAATTCTTGCTCAGGTCTATGGTACTCTGGCTATCACAATGTACTGTGAACTTTTCTTGCTTTAATCCCAACTCTTGGAGAAACCGCTTCAACCACAACATCTCTTTCCCAGCTTCCGCTGCGGCAATATACTCTACCTCGGTTGTGGATAAAGCAACACACTTCTACAGCTTGGACTGCCAAGACATAGCTCCCCCTGCGAAAGTGAATAGAAATCTTGATGTAGATTTCCTACCATCAAGATCTCCCGCTATATCTGAATCCGTATAGCCTTCCAAGACTAGTTTAGCTCCTCCAAAGCACAAACACATTTTAGATGTACCCTTAAGGTACCTTAGAATCCACTTGACTGCTTCCCAATGCTCTTTCCCTGGATTAGAAAGGAATATGCTTACTACTCCAACAGCATGAGCAATATCTGGTCGGATAGACACCATTGCATACATTAAACTCCCTACGGCGGATGAGTAAGGAATAACCTCCATCTCTTCTCTTTCCTTTGTAGAGGAGGGACAAGAACTCTTGCTAAGCTTGAAATGATTAGCTAGTGGAGTACTGACTGGCTTGGCATCTTTCATGTTAAACTTTTCAATCACCCGTTCAACGTACTTCTCCTGTGACAGCCACAACTTCTTGGCTTTCCTGTCACGCATAATTTTCAAGCCCAAAATTTGCTGAGCAAGGCCTAGGTCATTCATGTCAAAGGACTGTGATAACTCCTTCTTCAGTGATCTGATTGTTGTGGCATCCTGTCCAACGATCAGCATGTCATCAACATAGAGCAGGAGTATGATGAAGTTTCCATCGGGAAATTTCATTACATAAACACATTGGTCTGTAGCAGTTCTCTTGTACTCATGACCCACAATGAATGAGTCAAACTTCTTGTACAACTGTCTCGGCGCTTGTTTCAGGTCGTAAAGACTCTTCTTCAATCTGCAGACTAAGTTTTCTTTCCCTTTGACTTCAAAACCTTCTAGCTGCTCCATGTAAATTTCTTCCTTTAGATCACCATGGAGAAATGTCGTCTTCACATCCATCTGTTCAAGTTCCAAATTCAAACTGGCCGCTAGTCCCAAAACTACTCAAATGGATGTCATTTTCACAACTGGTGAGAAGATTTCATCAAAATCAATGCATTTCTTCTGTCCAAAAACTTTGACAACCAATCGAGCCTTATACTTGACTAGCTTTCTGTTGCCATCTTTCTTCAACTTGAACACCCATTTGTTCTTCAATGCTTTTCGACCCTCAGAAAGTTTCACCAAATCATAAGTCTGATTCTTGTACAAGGACTACATCTCTTCTTGCATAGCTTGCTACCAGCTACTCTTTTCCTTATAATTCTGAGCTTCTTGAAAACTTTCTGGCTCCCCCTCATCAGTAAGCAAAATATACTCAGAAGCAGGGTATTTTGATGACGGGTTAGACTCTCTTGTTGATCTTCGCAACTGTGGACCAACAGTCTCTAGTGGAGGGGGTTGTGGCTCCCCCTGCTCAACACCCTATGCTTCTGGATCTTCTTCTTCTGGAAATCCATCCTGCAACTCTACCTCATTGGCTACATGTTGTGGTATCTCTTCTTCATTAGTGGTATGCTGTGATAGTGTAGGATTGGGAATAATTTTTGAAACATCATTAACTTTGGGTTTGGCTGGTTGCCCAAAGTCTTCTAAGGTCTGGCTTTCTTGAAACACCACATCTCGGCTTCGAATAACCTTCTTGTTTTTCGGATCCCACAATCTGTATCCAAATTCTTCATCTCCATAGCCAATAAAGATGCATGGAGTGGTGAAGCACTCCTTCTTTTTCACAAATAAAACTGGTGTGCCCCACGGTGAAGCACTGGGTCTGATGAACTTCTTATCCAACAATTCTTGCAGCTGAATTTTCAATTCTTTCAATTCAGTAGGTGCCATTCTGTACGGAGCTTTGGAAATTGGCTATGTACCCAGTAACACCTCAATGGTTAACTCAATTTCCCTATTAATCAAATCCCCTGGCAAGTCATCTGGAAAAATATCTGGGAATTCTCTGACTATAGGAATACTGTCCACATTAGTTTTAGTATCAGTAGGTACAGTCAATATGCAACATAAATACCTTTTACACCCCTTTTTAATTAATTTGAATGCTTTCATAGACGAAATCAGATATGAGAGAGGTACTACACCAACTCCGTTAAATACAAATTCAGGCAATCCAGGTGGACGAAAAACAACTTGTTTCGTTACACAGTCTATGGAAGTATGATATTTTGTTAACCAGTCCATTCCCAAAATTACATCGAAGTGATCAATATTCAATGGTAGCAAGTCAACATACAAAAGTACATCCCCAATAACAATCTCACATTCAGGATACATATAAGCACAAGTCATAGATCCCCCAGCAGGTGAAGATACAGCTAACAAATAGTTCATGGCTTCCAGTGGTCTATTTAATTTTCGTGAAAAAGCATGCGAGATAAACGAATGTGTAGACCCCGAATCAATCAGAATATAAGCATTTTGGGCACAAATTGAGAGTATACTTGACACAACTGTCTCGGTGTTCTGCACGTCTCCCGATACAAGTGCAAACACCCCGCCTTGCCTTAAAGGTTCATTTCCGGTAGCTTTGGGATTGGGTCTTGGTGCAATAGTTGATACTGTGGCACTAGCTGTGGGTCTATTTGTGCCTTGAGATGTGGAAGGGCAATCTTTGACCATGTGGTCCACCTTGCCACACCTGTAACATGCCCCAGAAATTTTGTAGTAGACCCCCTTATGTCTTTTTCCACATTCGGAGCAGGGTGGTATGAAACTGTTGCCTTGACTAGAGCTACTCGTTGACCCGGTGTTTTGCTTTTTATTCATTGAGTTGCTCTGGCCCTTTTTGAAATTGAAGCCTTGCCTCTTACCCTGCCATTCAGTTACCGGTGTCTTAGTTTGTTTCAATGCTACAACATTTGTTTCGGCTATGATAGCTTGGTCAAGGACATCCACATATTTGAGCAATTTCAAGACATTGATTCGATCGAGTATTTCCACATTAAGCCCACCCTCAAATTTTCTGGCCTTCTTATAAGCAGTATCCATCATGTATGGTGCATATTGAGCAAGCTCCGTGAACTTAGATTCATATTCTACTACTGACATGGTGCCCTGCTTCAATTGTTCAAATTCAGTTACCTTGTGGTCTCGGACACACTGGGAAAAATACTTCTCATAAAAGGCTTCTTGAAACTAAGCCCAAGTCATAGCATCATTTGTATCACGAATAAGCATCCACCACCGTCTAGCTTCTTCTTGTAAAGTAAACGTCGCCAACAACACCTTATGTGCCTCCGTACAAGGAAACACTTCAAACAGCTTTTCAGTTTCTAATACCCATGCTTCGGCCTTTAGTGGCTCAAGACCTCCTTGAAATGTTGGTGGCTTTATTTTGTTAAACTTTTGCGTCAAGGCAGTCACATCATCATTGATATTTGGTTCTAGCTGTACTGGAGGAGGTGGGGGCTGTTGATTCTGTTGTTGCCTTAGCGCCTCAGTCAACAGTTCAACCATTCTTTCTAACCTTGCCATTCTTGCTTCAGATGAATCAAATTCATTGGCATTTCTTGCATTCTCCATTTCACTATATGCAATACGGTAATAATAAACATAGGAAAATTGCTTACTTATGCACATTAGCACATGTATACATATCATGACCACACACACTTTCTTATGTTCATGCAATGCCCTAATTACTTTTCTAGGACATCCTTTAGCTCATTTGGACACGTGTGTGCGGTATAACTCGTGCTCTGATACCACTCTGTTACGACCCAAACCTGCCCCTAAGGGTTTAGCATCATAACCGGCTAGTAATCCGTGATTACCAAAGGCCTGCTTAATAGTAAAGACAATAATACAGTATAAAGGGGCTGGCGAAAGCCAATCAGTAATAAAAAGATGTCCAACGAGCTGTGAAAATCTGAATGGAAAAGACTTTTATGGATAAAACCACATTCATAACCATAAACATATATACTTATCAGATACACATAGCATGCAGGTTAGGGACCTAGTCCCTTTACTATAACTGTATAGTCAAGTCATAAATAGTCGATACATAACACAGACAAAAGAGTGAATCTGAAACACCTCAAAAACAGCCTTGGCTTGAGCAGACTCGGAACCTCGAAGTGAGGCACAACGGTTGGCTGGACAAAACATGAGCTTAACTCGATGCTCCTAGCTTCGGTCCGGTGCTTGGCCACCTACATACATATATAAACAGTGAGTTAAAACCCAGTGAATAACAACTGTGTAAAGGGGTTAAGAATGAATGTCCTTTTAGTAATTAAAACAGTCATTTACATCAGTAGATCAGTTATTCAATCAGTGACTCATATTTCATGTCATATCAGTCATTTCGAAATCATAGCAATCATACGTGGTACATCCAATAGCAGAGCAGTATAGTAGGTCTTAATAGACCGAACAGTCAGTTGATGGCCATCAATACAGTAACAGTAGTTCCAAGGATAGGAACTGACAGAGATCTCTGTAACAGTAGCAGTAACAGTAACAGTACAGTAGCAGTAACAGTAACAGTAAGTTGCTATGGATGCCACGAGTACAGTTCATAAAATAGGACAAACATTCATTCAGTAAACAATGTCACTTCAGAAAGCAGTATAGTCGATTGTTTAGAAATTAATTATAATTGAACATATCTTTACAGCATTGTTACTCACAGATTACTGGGCTATTGGCAGGCTAATCAGCGTCCTTGGGTGCCAACCCTACACAGTTGCAGAACGAACACACACTAAATTACACATTCGGGATTAATAACTTAGCCCCTATCGTAACTTGGTGTGGTTCTATGACATTATCCTCATTAAGATGCCTTAAACATGGCCTAGGAATGCCTATAATGGAATGAGGATGCAAAAAAAAAAACACTTAACAACATTTTTCAAAACTTGCTGAAAACAGGGGTCTCACTCAAGCGTGGCTTTCCCCGCTCAAGCGAGCTTACTGAAACAGAGAGGTCGCTCAAGCGTAGACTCCCTCGCTCGAGCGATATGCAAAAACATGAAAAGTACTGGTTGCTGAAATTCTCCGCTCGATGCTCGCTCGAGCGTGAGACACAGTTCCTCGCTTGAGTGTAGGTCTCGTCGCTCAAGCGTGCGTCACAAGACGCATAAAAACTCGAGAACTTGCAATTTACGCCGAGCCAAGATTCATCGCCGAGTGAGCTCTGAACACAAAGGTGGTCACTCGAGCGTGGAATCCTTCGCTTGAGCGTAGAAGCCAAAATCTGGGTTTTCCATATTTACTTCCAAAGCGCAAACCAAGAATCAAACATATCAAAACTCATCCTTTTGGGCCAATTTTCTGGAAAACACTTAGAAACCCATAATACAACATGTTTTAAAGATCATTTCATAAAATCAAGCCCAAAGGTGTGACAATTGAACACAATTTGAAATGTAGACTTTAAGAACAATACAAGAACATAACATGCATGAGTTCTTATGAACTCTAATGCTCCAAAGCATGATCAAATGCAAGATTGAACTCAAAAACATGGTGAACTCTTGGATCACAACTAAAATATGAACATGCATGTGTGAATCCCATGAAAACAACTTCAAAATTCTCTTGATATGATCATGCATGTATGAATGGACTCTCAAATCAACACTTTAAGCTAATTATTGACTCAAATCACCAATTTTTCCATGAACCATGCATGTAACAACTTAAATTTATAATTAAGATGGTGAATTTCCTACCTTAAGTATTGAATTCCAAGTGTAGAAGCCTAAATGTGCAATTCTCCTTCAATTCCTCTAAATTTTCAAGCCAATCTCTAGATGAATTCAATTTTTCTTCCAATTCTCTTTCTCTCACGTTTTTGTCAAGAAGATGGATGAAGAGTGGTGTGCCAAACATATATGAATCAAGACTAAAATAAATGGTCTTGTAAGGAACACTAATCGCAAACATGTAATTAACCTAGATTCAATTAATTTAGTATTATTAATTCTAATTTAATCATTCCAAATTGAATTTTAATTAAACCTACCATAAAATCATATAAATCCTAATTAGCATATAATACTAATCAATTTCTGAATCGGTCACCGATAAAACTTTCAATTCGCAATTTGACACCAAAACATGAACATGTCATTCAGTAACAAACAGATAGAAATGCATTTAAATAACACACTCATGTAATCAATTTAGGATTTCATCTTAATCAATTACTTATCATGCTTAATCATAAATTAGCGCTAATCAGAGGTGAGGGTTGTCACAGGAACTCAATAACTTTTTTGGTTAAGTTCTTAGAAGATAAATTAACAAATGTCAAATGATAAATAGGGTGAAGTATTACTAAAGAATAATGATTCATGAAAAATGATTTTATATATTTAAGGCACCTATTGATGTTTTTTTGAATAATTTTTAAATAAAAATTTTGAATTTATTGTATTATTGATAGTGCACATTCATGAGCTTTGCTAGAAAAGATATGCAAAAATATTTTGGCTGAAATAAAAATTTTGCTATTATTGTGATGTATCACATAATTAATCAGAACCCCTTTAAAACTGAAATTATTAAGGTTATAGATTCCCTTTGATGATACTGTTTATAATTTGAATTTATAATTTTTATGCATCAATATGAATAACTCTTATGATCTTACTGATATAAACATAAATCTTACTTTTGAATCAACCTACCTTAAACACTTTTTCATGTAATAAAATACTTAAATATTCTCATATAAAAATATTATAATAGATCATAATCCAACACTACTTGAAGCATAATTAAAGACCAGATGCACCACTTTAGACATAACTAAAAACATAAGAAATTGGAAAAAAAAAAACCTTCTCAATTAATAACACCAAAATAATACAACATGAGTTATAACCAAGTCATAATTTTTATATTATAGAATTTTTCAATATTGTTATTTTTTTCAGAAAAAAAATATTTTGATACAAGGGGAATTCATGATTTTTGGTAAATTTGATTTTATACAAATGATGATTTAATTTCAAATTTAGAACACATTTTTTTTTTAAACTTTGAAAGAAATTATTTTTATACGCCTATTTTATATAGGATCACACACAGTGAAAATAATTTTCATTAGCCATTAGTAAATCTGTTTATATTTAGCTTTTAGTTGTTAAAATTTCTACAGATAAAATATTAAGACTCAAGATTAATTTTTTATTTTAAAAATAAATTCTCATATATCGCACGAGTCACTTACTAATTTATAATTATTTAAAAAGTATATCAATTGGATTGTAATTTTTCTTATATTCTTCAATAAAAGTTTTTTTAAGAACTTTTTTTTTAAAGATACAAAAATGGGGGAATTGCTGCCCGAGGACAATAAAACAATCTTACTCTTACAAATCAGTGGGCAAATTCTGCAAATTACAACAGCAGTGGAGAGTGAGATTTATATTACCAACTCATGGGATTTTGAAGGGAAATGGCCTATTTACCCTTCCAGAAAAAACGGCATCATTCTCTCCATTATTACTCTTTTCACGATTGCCAGGCTCTCTCTCTCTCTCTCTGCGTTAGACCCACCACCCTCTATTCAGTCTTTCCCTCGCACTCCGGCGCTGTCCTTTCGTCCTTACTCTCATCTCACTTCCTAAAGGCAGAGATACAGAGGTATCTCTCATCACAAACCCTAATCTCTCTCTTATTTTTTCTTCTCTATATATGTATACATTTTTTTTTTTTCAAACAATGATGTTGTATGAATTGTTTTTTTTTTTTTTTTTCTTTCCTATGATGCTGTAAATGATTTGTCACAATTTTTAGAATGTACTTCTTGAAAAGTTTGATCTACAACAAATTTTGGGCTATGTATGAGAGGGTTCAAGAAAGTAGTTGGAAAATTCGAAGATTCTTGAAAAACAACTTCGAATTCTCTAGAATATTATGAGAGGCTTAGATTCTTCAATGGTCTCAACTCAAGAACACAAGAACACAAGAGTAAAGGAGATGATGGAGATAAGAGATTGGGTGAAGAAGAAGGAAAAATGGCTAGAGAGAGAATAATGGCAAGGCTCTCCCATGGATCTCCCACTTTCACTCTCAAGGTTGATAATGGAGAAGGGAAATTAGTTCTTTCCCAAGAGTTTTCTCTCCAAAATCCATCCCTTGTAAAGCTATGGGTGGGTGCTATTTATAGGCACCTCATGATGTAGGACGGAGCCCATGTGCAAGGCACATGGGGGATATTCTCTCTAACCATCTTGTCCGAGGAGGTGACCTCTCCGAGGAGGTGATTTCTCCGAGGAGGTGACCTCTCTGAGGAGGTGACTTCTCCGAGGATGAGAAAAATCCCGAAGAGGAGATCAACCCCTCGGCGAACCCTTCTTTTTAGCCACACCTAACCAATGATCCCCAATCATCCCAAGGGTCAAGGGTAGTCCCAGAGGAAGTCCTGCGTGATCGAGGTCGGGGTAGTTCAAGAGAACGCATACGCAAATATTGCCGAAGTCTCGGGGACCCCTAGATCGTGCCACCTCGACCCGTATATAGGTGGTTTAACCGAAGAGTGAATTTATCTCCACTCACCGCCCTCGGATCGGGTCCTTTGTTCGGACTCCATTACGCCCATGGTTACGGTGCATAGATCTGGAAAGCTCGAGCATAAGTGTTCTGGGACTCATTAACGGAGCGCTTCTAGATTGCGTTTGAACTGATTCGAAGCCAAGTGCGGACCTCTAGGTTCGTGGATCCGAACCCTTTCGAGTCCGAGTGCCTCGGATCTCTAGGCTTGCTTAATACCCTTCGAGTCGGGCAGAGTAAGTCTCTAGGTTCGTGGATCCGAACCCTTTCGAGGCTTAGAGCCATTCAGCCCGTTTGACGGCGATAAATCCGGGCCCACCAATCTTGGACTTACGATAAATTCGGGTCCACTAATCTTGGGCTATTGGGCCTAAATAATTTAGTGGGCTCAAATTAGCCCCTCTTACATTTGCCCCTTGCGTGTATGAGAAATTGTAATTTTTTCGGACATGCATAGTTTCACCTTGTCTGCCATGCTTCACATTATGTCTTCAGGAATATTTGGCCTTGACAGAGTCTAAGGATAAAGCTGAGGATTCACCGTAATTTACAGATAAAATCGACAACTAAAAAAAAAATAAATAAAAAAAAATTAAATAAATAACCTTTTTTTTTTGGCAAATATATTTTTGCACCTTTTTTTTTTCTTTTTTTTTTTTTACAACAACTTAGAACATATATATATATATATATTTCAAACTAAATTCAAATCAAGTTTTCCTTTACAATACCTGAACAATATTTCTCCACTCTTGAAAAGAATAAAGCACTTACCATCAAAATAATAATAATAATAAAATAAGGCCCACATGTTTTTTTTTAATAGTCAAACCTGACTCTACATTCCAACAACAGCTTATAAAATTTCAAAACCTTACTTACGGTGGCCTATTTTATATATACATAAGCCTTATCATCTTTGAGGTCACCAGCAACAAACTTTTCCTTTCTTGAAACATATAAAATCAAAAGGCTGATCACTTTTTTTTTTATAATTCCGCAGATGTCCGAATCCAAGGCAAACAAAGCACTCATCCCTTTTTTTATTATTAAAATGATAAGGTTCAAACATTTTTTATAGGCCTAGAAATACGGCATGCCTCTTATGGGCTCTTTTGGGAACACAGAAAAACGCAAAGTTTGTGTTTTTTTGAGCAAAACGTAGCTGGCGTTTTTATTGTCATTTGGAAAGTGTAAAAAGTAAGTTGAAAAATTACATATTTACTCTTAATATTTATATTTTGTAAGTTTGAGTGAAATGTAAATTTTTTAAGTTGAGTGAGGGTATTTTAGTCAAATCACTTTCAAAAAATTTGGTTAAAAGTAACTTTTTACCAACTTCCCAAATCACTCCCAAAAAACTTGGTTAAAAGCCAAAAAATCACTTTTTACCATCTTTCCAAAACAACCCTATATATATGCATATATATATATATATGAAATATTTGAGGGTATATTCAAAGGAATATGCTTTTCTTTTGCCGACAACGACCCTAATCAATACATTTCCCTTCTTTTTGCCTCCATCAGCCCAGACCATCTAGCCTTTTTGCACAGCCATTTCGGCTCTTTCTCTTTCTGCCGAGGCCACCAACTTTCCTCTTTCTTTATATTTTTTTTTTGAAACCAGTGGCATACACTTTCTCTCACTAAACAGAGAATAGCCATTGATGATTTGAGAGAAGAAAAAACCCAATAAATTAATGAAAGGGGATTAATGTATAGCAGAGAAATTGTATGGATATGTATGTAGATGAGTATGAACATTTGCATAGGTATTGTACAGATGGAAAGCGTGTACCTATATGACAGCAGTTGGATTGGGAGCGATGACAGCTCTGTGTTGCGTGTCTTCGATTGAAGAAGAAGAAGAGGTAGGCCATTATTAGACTGTCGGTCCATCCTGCTCCGGTCTAGGCCGTTGCCACCGACCCTCATCACTCCAACGTCATCGTTTTCCAACCTCAGCAAAATAGTGTTGCCGTTGGTTCGGCTGTGCGTCGTCCTCGTCGGGGCCCTGCCATGCTTCAATGCCATGCTTCCACGGTGCTTACTCTACGCTTTTTTTATTTCTCTGTGCTTCATCTTCCTTACTTCACTATCAAAATTTTTCAGGTTGTACGTTGTTCATCGCCTCCGCTGCAGCTTCATCGCCAACCCACTGTCGGCCTTTCCGTTGCGACCTCTCCGCCAGCCTTGACTGTTGTTCCGGTACCCACCACACACGTCGCCCGTTCAACGCGTCGTGTGTGGTCACCAACTCCTCTACGGCACCATCGCTGCGTCGGAACTCGATCGTCCAATGCCGCTTTCGGACTTGGTCGTCCAACGCCGACTATGCACGTCGCCCTTTCAACGCGACGTGTGTGTGGGCCTGCCCTGTTGAGCCTCAGTATACATTATTCTTCATTTCTCATCATTGTTGCCTTGAATTGTTCATCCTTTCTCAGATTTGTGGGTAAGTGTATATATATAATTGGTGGAAGCTCCTGTGTAAACCTTGGTGTAACCCTTTTGAAAAAATTGGTGGAAGCTCCTGTGTAACCCATTTTCCTTCCTATTGTTTTGACGAATTTTTGTGTTCATGAGCTTGGATTTGTGAAATACATATTTGGAATTTTGCAATCTTGCCCATCTCCACTAATTTGTTATTTCTATTGGAAGTACCCACAGCACTGTTTTGTTGATTTGGGAATGATGAAGCATTTATCATACTCTGTTGTTTATTTGCTTTGATTCAAAGGAGATGAACCTTCGACAGGCGAACTTGTGAGCTTGTCGTTACACACTCTTTGAATTTGATGTCCGAGGGGATAAATAAAGAAATAAACAATTGATGCCAAAATTATGTTTGAACATTGTTGTTTTACGTCGGCTTGAGAGAACCAGCCCGAAGAGACAAAACCTTGATTGTAGTATTTTCATGAACTTGCTCGGAGTAATAAAATTGTTGTAGCCTAAATAGATCATTATTATTTGTTAATGTTGTCCCATTCCGATAACGCCTGAATCATGATATGAAATTGATATTGCTCATCTCATTTGTCGGCTTTACTATTTCAGGCAAATAAATTTTTGTGCGAAATTCATGACCCCGAGGCCTTCAGAATCTTCACTAATGAGAGCAAGGGTTGTTCCTCGGAAGTCCGAACAGGAGCAAGACTGTCCCTCGGGAGTCTGAAAGTAGCATACACCCTACTTTGGCAAGAAAGATCCCTCTGGAAGGCGACCGAGTCTACCAAACTTGCACCAACAAAAGTGAAGATTGTCGCTCGGAAGTCCGAGCGGGAGCAAGGCTGTCCCTCAGATGTCCGAGGCTGTCCCTCGAGAGTTTGAGCGAAAATAAGGCTCTCCCTCGGAAGTTCGAGCAGAAACAAGGCTGTCCCTCGGAAGTCCGAGTGGATGCGTACTTCTACTTCGGCAGCTAATGGAAGCAAAGGCTATCCCTCGGGAGTTCGAGTAAGAGTCCACTCTACTTTGAAAAGAAAAATCCTCGGAGCTCGTATTGATGAAATCAAGGGCTGTTCTTTGGACCCGCACTAATGAGAGCAAGAGTTGTCCCTCGGAAGGCTCTCCCTCAGAAGTCCGAGCAGAAACAAGGCTGTCCCTCGGAAGTCCGAGTGGGAGCAACACATGCTACTTCAGCAAGAAAGACCCTCGAAGCTTGCATTGATGGAAGCAATGACTGCTCTTCGGAGGTCCGAATGGAAGTACACTTCTACTGTGTCAAGAAAACTCCCTTCAGGTTGGTAACTGAGTCTACTATTCCTCTTTCTTCTTTGAGGGGCAACAAAAATTGAAAACTGTTCAAGCAACATAACACAATGAAGATATACAATGTAGAGAAAATAACTTCTAATGAAGATACATGAAATTGAGGAAATAAATTTTTTCATGACATAAGAAAGATAAAACTTCATGGATAATGCAGTAAATATAAATTGTAAATGTCATAGATAGACTTCTTCTGCGGAATGTTGACATTTGCCCCTAGAGTTGCAAGATCATTTGGAAAGCTTTCACCAGTTGCTCGGGTTGTGGCCATCATGCACCATCATAGCCATGTCTTCTAACATATCCTGGGGCTCCTGTTCTCTGAACTCTATCTCATGTGCTTCAACTTTCTTTCTAAAGATCTTCTTAAGCATCCGGCACTTTTCTGTAGGATGTTCTAGTGATCGGTGGAAAACACAATAATTAGGACCCTCGCGGTCCTTCTTCGGCAAAAGCTCTTCGACATGAGGCAACTTCAGTTCTCCGTCTGCCACCCATTCTTTAACTAAGGCCTTCACCTCCTCAACACTACACGAAAAAGGAGTGTCATCTTCGCAGTATTTCCTCTTCTGACCTCTGAATTCCTTCCCCTGCGACTTTCGGGTAAAAGACGCGGAAGCCACAGTGGCAGAAGGTCTTCGGGATGACTTGAAGCTGGTTTTATAACTAGTCTCGAACCCGATCTCCTGAGATTGAGGTATGATGATGTTCCGAGATGCTTCAATTAGTACCGAGAAGGTGGGTAGCTTGTGATTAACTAGGAACATTTTGTACCTGCTCAATGCCCCTTCTAGACAGATTTGAACCAGATAACTCTCCTCCACTGCTTCATGGCAATCCACAGCCTTGTCTTGAAACCTTTTAACATAGTCAAGGATGTCTTCGCTTTCTTGCTGCTTTTCTTTACACAACGTAAGTGTGGTCACTTTCTCCGCCACTTGAAAGAACTTAGAGTGGAATTTGTTAACCATTTCCTCCCAACTTCGGACAGAGTTTGGGGCCAAATTGACATACCAACTATATGCTCGATCAGTGAGGGACTTAGAGAATTCTCTCAGCCGGAGGATGTGGTTTGGACCATGAATACCCAGAGTCTCGATGAATCGCACAACATGTTCTCGAGCATTTCCTTGTTTGCCATCGAATTTAATGAACTTCGGCACTGTGCACCCCTCAGGGTATGGATAACTCAGCACCTCAATAGGGTAAGGCGGCTTGACATCCGGATCAGGCAAAGAGGGTAAAGTCCTCTTGCCTCGTTCGAGATCGAACATGGCTTGTACATCGGCGAGAGTGAGAAACTGTTGTGGGAGAGAGTTTGATGGTGGTATCCCCAGAACTTGGCTTATGGACCCGAAGACTATGCCAGGGGCAACTTGGCCATTTTGGTGCTGCGAATTCATCATTGGTGAGGACATTTGACGATACTGGCCATCAGCGCCTATAGACAAGCCAGTTGGTGATGGGACATTGAATTGAGACCCGTAAAGTCCACCGCATGGCGCCGCCACTCTGGGTTGTGCTTGCAAATTTGTTGTCGGTACCAAAGGAGACCCGTCTGGTACTTAAGTAACATTTACTGGTGGCGTAACAAGATTAGGTATGGGCAGAGCTCCCTTTTGCGCCATCATGCCCCTTGTATTTGCTTGGACACCAACAGTCGCCGGAGCCCCATTCATTACGCCAGAACCTCCTCTAGTCACCATTGGATCTTGGCTTGGCACACGCCATGGAGCCCGGGCGTAGGCAAACTACTGCCGCCTACAGCAGTTTGAGCGTGTGTTACTGTGGCCGTGTTGCCATGAACCATGGGCTGATTGGTGCCAATTTCTCCTTGGATTTGATTTTGCGCTCCAACGGGAGTAGCTCCACCACCAATTTGATTTCCGTTTGGCACCGGTGCAAAATTAGAACTCATCACCAACATGGTGTGAGTGAGATTCTGAAGAGTGGTAAGAATCTCCTGTTGAGTATTTTGAAGTCCTTGAATGGCTTCAAACAAAAGTGGTTGATCTGGAGCCATGGTCCTGTCATCACCACCATTAGAGGATCCTTGTTGGCGAACTTCATCTTCTCCCGCCATCCTTGTTGGAGTTGTGTGGATTCCAGATCTCGTTGAGACCATTAACCAATCCGCCTCCCCAGCAGAGTCGCCAAAATGTATAAGAGGGTTCAAGAAAGTAGTTGGAAAATTCGAAGATTCTTGAAAAACAACTTCGAATTCTCTAGAATATTATGAGAGGCTTAGATTCTTCAATAGTCTCAACTCAAGAACACAAGAACACAAGAGTAAAGGAGATGATGGAGATAAGAGATTGGGTGAAGAAGAAGGCAAAATGGCTAGAGAGAGAATAATGGCAAGGCTCTCCCATGGATCTCCCACTTTCACTCTCAAGGTTGATAATGGAGAAGGGAAATTAGTTCTTTCCCAAGAGTTTTCTCTCCAAAATCCATCCCTTGTAAAGCTATGGGTGGGTGCTATTTATAGGCACCTCATGATGTAGGACGGAGCCCATGTGCAAGGCACATGGGAGATATTCTCTCTAACCATCTTGTCCGAGGAGGTGACCTCTCCGAGGAGGTGATTTCTCTGAGGAGGTGACTTCTCCGAGGAGGTGACCTCTCCGAGGAGGTGACTTCTCTGAGGATGAGAAAAATCCCGAAGAGGAGATCAACCCCTCGGCGAACCCTTCTTCTTAGCCACATCTAACCAATGATCCCCAATCATCCCAAGGGTCAAGGGTAGTCCCAGAGGACGTCCTGCCGCATCAGGGTCAGGGGTAGTTCAAGAGAACGCCCTGCCGCAAATATTGCCGAGTCTTAGGGACCCCCTAGATCGTGCCACCTCGACCCGGGTATAGGCTGGTTTAACCGAAGAGTGAATTTATCTCCACTCACCGTCCTCGGGATCGGGTCCTTTGTTCGGACTCCATTACGCCCATGGTTCTGGTGCATAGATCCCGGAAAGCTCCAAGCCCGCAAGTGTTCTGGGACTCATTAACGGAGCGGCTTCTAGATTGCGTTTGAATCCGTTCGAAGCCAAGTGCTTCGGACCTCTAGGTTCGTGGATCCGAACCCTTTCGAGTCCGAGTGCCTCGGATCTCTAGGCTTGCTTAATACCCTTCGAGTCGGGCAGAGTAAGTCTCTGGGTTCGTGGATCCGAACCCTTTCGAGGCTTAGAGCCATTCATTGCTTGTTGGCGATAAATCCGGGCCCACCAATCTTGGACTTGCGATAAATTCGGATCCACTAATCTTGGGCTATTGGGCCTAAATAATTTAGTGGGCTCAAATTAGCCCCTCTTACAGGCTACTTCTTGAGTTTGTCTGATTGAACATTATGGGTCTATAATCCTTGCATACTAAGTGTTTGTTAAAATGCACACAAGAGAATTAATTGTTGTTTTAGGATTCTAGTATATGAACTTATTAGTTAATTGTGTTGTGCCATTTTAGTGTTTGATGAAATCCCTATACAATGTACTTTGTTGGAATTGGGTCATGTAATCTGTGTAAATTTATTGTTCTGTTATGAATTCCATGGTGTATGCATACCCGGATGTAGACGTTGTCAATTTTTTTGGTATTCTAACAATTGCACCTCATACAGACTACTCTTGTACCCCACACACACTACACTTGCACCCTACATAGACTATACATGCACCCCATGAATTTTGTCCAATCTTTATCCCATTGACTTTCATTCATATCATTTCATTCAAAGCAATCTTGAGTTTGTCTGATTGAACATTTACATGTTTGTAATTGGAAGAAATGACACAAATTGATTTAAGTCTGAATCCTTGCATGCTAAGTGTTTGTTAAAATACATAGAAGATAATTAATTGTTATTGTGGGAGCCTTGTATATGTACTTGTTAGGTAATTATATTGTGCCCTTTAAGTGTTTAATGAAATGCCTATGACAATATACTTTGTTGGAATTGGGTCAATATGTAATCTGTGTAAATTTATTGTTATGGGTGTATGCATACTTACGAAGTGGACAATACCAAATTATTTGGTGTTCTAATGCTTGCACCCCCACACAGACTACATTTGCATCCCATGAAATTTTTACCAATTTCTATTCCATTGATTTTTCATCAACAAATTTCGTTCAAAACAACCTGTGCTTGCCCATGGCTTCATTTTTTTTCAAGTCTCCTATTATCATATCAACATGATGATGAATTTTATTTGCAAAATTGTTACTGCCACAACATTCTTATGATATTTTTTTGTTTGTATGAATGAGTTTTCATTTAAGAAACATAATATTTTGAAAGAATTTATTATTTATCAAAAAGTTTTAGATTATTAGTCACCAACCCAAAATCAATTGAAAATAGATAGAGGGGTTTCTAGATTATATGAATTGAACTTGGATGACTTAAAGAAAAGATAAAAGGTAAGTCTCCAACACTTCTATACATGTGACCCAATCGCATGTAGAAGTGAGAGAGAGGTAGAGAGAAGAGCAATATTGCAAATTGGTTTTGGATGGAATACCTCCAATAATTCTAACAAAATGAATCCACTATGCATGCATGCCAAGTTAAAGGAAGGAAAAAAATATATATTTTAGAATCCAATAATCACAATATATATATATATATATATTGAGGTTTTATCCGTTTGTCATGGTCTATGCATCACCCCTTCATGCCAATTTTGACATGAAGACCCCTTAATTCTTCTTCTTTTTCTTCTTCTTTGTTTTCTGTGGGCTGGTTTGGCAACCTTAGAAAAAGTCAAAAAGTTACCAAAAAAGTTAAAAAGTTATCACTATTCACCAAAAAAAATATTAAGAAATTAATATATAAATATTAATACAAATCAACTTTTTTGGCCCAATCTAGGTACTGACGTGATGAACTAGTCAGCGAAAGGGAAAAATAAAATAAAATTCCATGTGTATATTCACTAAATTGGATGGTAAAGTTGGGCCCGTGGGTGCCCGCCATGGGTTCCGTTTTGATAATATGAACCGTTCAATATGTAGAACACGTCTAATACTATATGCCTGTAAAAAATTACGTTTATCGGATATTGTTAACTACATGATCAAATCAGTTTTGTATAAAAATGGATGATGTAATAGTTAACAGTTAACAAAAAAAACTAACACGATCAGATAGCTATCGATATTCAATCAACGTGATTTTGTATAAATATATAGTATTCGATGAGTTCTACACATTGAACGGTTTCGATTAGAAAAAAAAGGACCCGTGGTAGGCCCCCACGGGCCAAACAACACCATCCAATCAAAGCTCGAGAAGGAGACAATATTTTCTCATCTACTCAACCAGCTGACTCCATTGCCAATCCGTACGGCCTCTTACCCTTTCTTCTCCAACACACTTATTTATACAATTTTTTAATACACATTTTTTCATAAAAAGTCAAAAAGTTAATCCAAACATCTATATTTTTTTTTTTCTTAACGTTTTAGTCTAAAAAGACAAAAAGCACACTTATTTAAGACACCCCAAACAACCCCTTAAGCATCCAATGGCATAAGATGGTTGACTTGGGGATGTCTTGGGGCATTTTTTTTTTTTTTTTGTTTTAAAATAATAATAGATTTAACCTATCGGGTAGAGAGCTTCTCTATCAAATTAGCATATGTCAATTTGTTACCCAAACCTTTAAAAAAATTTGGCATAACTAAATTTTGAAGGTTTGAATGGAGGTGCTCTACGAAAAGTTATTGTGTTTGGAAATGAATTTTTTAATTATATGAGAAAACGTGAAGAAAATTCAGTAAGTAAATTCTTGAGCTTGGCTAATACTATGAAGTTAACCTCACTCAATGGCTTAAATCAATAAAATCTTGAAGTCAATTTAAAAAATTGTATTTGTTTCTAAATTAAATAATTTGAAAAAATATTAGCGTATTTTGATTATATTTTCCTATCTCTATCTTATAAGATTATGTTTATAAAACAATTTTACAATATTTATGTTGAGTAAGTCATTTGATTTGTCTCCACAAAAAAATTTAAAATAAACAAAAATCATAATGGTTATAGTCATGCACCTATAATATCATATGTATGATGACTACATAATCAATGCATATGTCAAGCCATTTACAAGAAAAATGTTCAAAGATTGCAAGCAATTTTAAAAGAGGAAGAAAAAGCAAAAGAAAAAAAAAAGGCAATTATAAAAAGAAATTATTGAAATAATGGGAATTTCCAAAACTAAAAAGTAATATGGTTAGATATTCATAATTCAAGAACTTCCATGAAATCAATATATATATATATATATATAAACACAAAAAATTTAAATTAAAAAAAAAAAAAAAAAAAAAACAAACAAACAAACAAAATTTACATGTTGTCAACCTGAGTGACCATCATAGTAAGTTTTGCTTAAAGTAGTGAAGTTAGAAAATAATCAAAATAAACCACTTAAAATTAAAATTTGAGGAATTACAATTGAAACATGCATATTTTTTTTTTGGCGTAAATTCATCATTGTATCATCAACTTTTATATTATATATAACAAAAAAATAAACATATAAATATAAACTAAAGCTCTCAAATGCTACAATCATAAAAATATTGTAATATCTCATGGGTTAACACAAGAAAAATTGATAAAACAGTTGATACAGATGTTGATGCCATATTGTGGTAAAGAAGAGATTGAAACTTTGACTAGTATAGCTGCTACAATTGTTTATGGTTTTTAAATTGATTGTATGTTTTAGGTTTTTTTTTTATTTATTTTTAATTCTTCTGAATGATTACATCTATACTCTATATATATAGGTACAAAATGTATAGTATAAATAAATATGGGAAATCAAAATCGAAAATTATGGAATTTACCATAAAAGTGTTCTCTTTTTAATTGAATTTTAAAATAGATTAGTATATTCTCTTTTTAAAAGCGATAAATCATAGAATAATTATCAAATAGAATTTTTTAATTTTTAAAATTAAAAAAATCAAGAAATTTGACATTGAATTTTGCAACTGTTGTAAAGCTCTTTGTTACAAATAGATATAGACAGAGATAATTTTTTCTAAAATATTTTATTATTTTTAATTTTGTGTGTAACACAAGATTTTTGCAATTTGTAAGATTATCTTTCATTCATTTATATATATATATATATATATATTTCTTTTGTGAGAATAAGAGATTTGAAAATTTATTCTAAAGAAAAATTTTGCGTGTGAAAAAAATAAAGGTATATCTACATAAGAAGTCAATCTTAAATTTGACATCTTTATTTTCTCATTTTGGTGAATTGTTTCCCATATTTAATGGCAAAACAAATATGTACTTTGAATATTTTTCTTTTAAAATTCATAAATCACAGATTAATTAGAATTTTATTTTTATATGGTTAAATGGAAGTCATGAAGATTTTCTTAATTGTTTGAATTGAAAAAAATAAGAAATTGAAGTTGAGTGGAACTCTCACATCCATTCTCATTACAAACCCCATCTTACAGTATAAATAGACATAGATATAGATTCTCTATCTAGCGCAAAAAAAAAAGCCCCTCTCTCTCTCTGCACTATTCTTCAAGCTTTGTTTACTTATTCTTTTACAATTCTGTCAATGATATTAATTCATCAACAACTTCACAAACTGATATATTATTAAGGTAAATTATTTAAATTTGTTTTCTAATATTTTCTTTTAATTATATTTCTAATTTAAATAAAAAATTTCTCATGTCAAAAAAATTGTAGGAAATTTAATTACACATCTGATTAATACCTACTATTTATCACTTAAGGTGGAAAATCGAGTTCTATTATTCTACCCTTTTAATATTTTTTTTGTACTTTTATTATTTCTAGTGTTTTGCTCCTTTTTTTATTTTTATTTATTTTTGATTATTTTTAGAGAAAACAAATATGTCTAATAGAAAATATGAATCTAGATATGAAAAACTTAAGAAAAAAAGAAAATCTTATTCAATCTAAAAAAGGAGCTCTTGACAATTTCATTACAACTAATAAAAATATAACAAAAAATTTAGACGAAAATTTTATAAATGAAAAAGTAATTGATCCAAAAGAGTTAAAACATATTGAAACTAAATACAAAACATTTAGGTGAAAGTTCCATAAATGAACGAGTGATTGATCTTAAGGAGTTTGAACATAATGAAACTCCACAATCAAAAAATGACACTACAAATAATTTAGGCGAAAATTCTATAAAGGAACAAGCAATTGATCCAAAAGAGTTGGAACACAATGCAACCATATAACAAAATATTAATGAAACAAATGATCATGTTCCTCCAAACATTTACTTTAGATCAACTATGTTATAAGAAAGATTAAGTGGATTAGTTATATTATCAATTGAAAAAAATTTGTTAGCAAAAGTTGAATATAAAGATTTAATTAATATTTTTGCATCTAAAAAATCTAGAAAAATAAATTTTAAATAAAAATTTTATTTAAAAAATTATTATATAAAAAAGTCTCATTTTTAATTATTTCTTTAGGCACAAATTATCTAGAGCGGGCCCTAAATAACTTTGATTGCTTCTGTAGAATCTGTTTTGATGATAACACGATGATAGTCTTCAGCCCATCTCAATTGTTATTAAAAAACTTTATAAGCCGGCAAATTTAGCAGCATGTCTATGGTTTTTGAAAATTCTACGTGATTCGTGATTAGATCAAGATTAACGAATTCCAAATCCCAACAAATCAAAACACACAACCTAAAATCATCAAACACTTACGAGAGTGATTTTAGTTTGTTTGTTTTTAAGAAAAAATAATAAATCGACACAAACGATTTTTTACGTGGAAAAAACCACAATTGAAGAACCTTCAATTGTAATCAAAAACCACGGGCGAACCGCCACTGATCAATCCACTACTGAAGAACTAAAAGATTACAAGGATACCATACAATTGAGCCAACCCAGTCAATTTGACTCTGAATCTTCTGTAACTCTTTCACCACGCCTTCGTCACGGAATTGATCCTGAAGTTGATTCCACACCACAACTTCACTTGTCGAACTCACGACTCCGTAAAGTATCAAACGCCTTTTGAAACTCTACGTAATAACTTTCGGATTCCAAGAGAGAACTCTCTTGAATATGTTGTATCAACCTCTTTGATGTATGAATCTTACCTCATAAGTTTAAAACTCTCTCAAGAACATCAAAGAAAACTCACAAAACATCAGAAGAAAACTTCAATCCAAACCCTAGAAAACCCTAAACAGATCTAGGAAAAGTCGTACTTGAAAAAGACCCAATCTGCGAATTTATAGAAACTGTCATCGCGCGGTCCGCTCGAGCGTGGGTCTTCCCGCTCGAGCGGAGACTTCAAGAATTGCAACTCATATAGCCTTCCCGCTCGAGCGTCCATTGCCCCGCTCGAGCGGGGAATCACTCCATCCAGAATCTTGTCAGTCTTCGCAGAAAATGCTGAGGGCTTGCAATCCCCGCTCGAGCGTTACTTTCCCCGCTCGAGCGGGGCGACAAAACTATGAAAACTTGGAAAACTTCCACAACTCACAACCTTGGTTTTGATGCACGGATTTTGACAACAAAGGGTCCTAACAATCTCCCCCTTTGTCAAATCCCGGACAAAACCATTCTAAAACAGTTTTCCTAATCAAAAACACAAAAGAACTAAAACAAGATTCTAAACTAGTCTAAAAACAATTTGCCAATTCTGAACAAACTAGTCTAAAAGCAAGTCCCAACTGATGAAATCAAGTGCCAACTCATGAACCAATATGCAACAATCCACAACCAAACATGCGCGAGTACAATGAGCCTGAAAAAGAACAACGAAACACAAGCCAACCAAAAATTTGTGGAAAGAATTAAATAGTAAAACAAATCCATCATAAAACATGATCCATCCACAAACATATAGCAAAAATATAAAAAAAAACTGTTTCAAGGATCAAGAAACCAAAAACTATACCATCCTGTACCATCCAACTGTACTGTATCAAATGATTCCATCCAACATGTATTAAGAACTGTACTGTATCAAAAACTGTACCATGTATCAAAAACTGTACCATCATACCATCACTCCCCCTTTTTGGCCGGGAGGAAATACAACGATCCAAGGTCAAGGAGCCGGGGGCGGAGTCTGCAGCCGAAGGAAAGCCAAAATCTGGTCAACAGAACCCTCAATCCGCTCGGAAGAAGCCTCCAAAGCACGGAACCGGGCATCTGAAGTAGTCTCAAGATCCGTGAGGCGAGCCTCAAAAATATCCATCCTCTCCTCAAGATGGTCAAATCGTGAACCAAGGGAGCGCTCTAAGGTGGCCCGACCACGAAGTGTCTGAGCAGGAGGATCTGCTCCCCTCACCAAGATCACCACCGGCCGCAAGATCATACTCGGCCTCCTACTGCAGGCTGCAATTGCACTAGGACACAGACCGACCAGACTGCATTTAAACCCCTAATATGAGACTGACTCTGGGAAACAGTCTTCTTAGTAAATGGGCGTGTCGGGGAAGCAAACTCGTCCTCATCAAATGTAGGAATGTCAAATTTGGTTAACAGGCGATTGATGAGGCAACCATATGGTAAACCAAGATTGGTGCGCTCAAAAGCTGCAACCATCTTCTGAATGATGAGGGTGGCAAGGTCTATGGGTCGGTTGTGGGCAACACACTCAAGAATAAAACCTTGGTCTGGCTTAACTTCAGAACTATGGGTGGTAACAAGGACATTAGCACACATTATCAAATTGAGCAAACGAAATTGAGGTAGAAGTTCGTGCTGTTTAATCAAAGAACCTGAAGGCCAAGAACGAGAAGAACCACACAGAGTCTGAGCAACCTCATCAAAATTACAAGTGGGACGAGATGGGACGGGAAAGGGATAAAAAATAGGTGATCTATGACAAATCCCTAAAAGCTCATGAATAACATCGGTGGACAGATTTCTTTGGATCGCACCCAGGTCTTAAAAGAAGGACCTATATCATCAAGACTATGCATATTACAGTAAAACTCCCGAATCCAAGTAAGGTTTTGTGGCCCAGAGAACAAAAGAACCCTATCACCTCCCAGGGGATCAAATAAAGACCGGATAGAGAGAGACTCAAAGGTAGATGGATGAACATTACGTTCAAGGTGTATGGAACGAGAATGGTAGGACTCACGAAATAACTTAGCTTTTTCAGCTGAGGGAAAGCGCTCGGTGTTATAAGAAGGGCGAGATGCCGTCGACTTACGACGTTTGGGAGCGGACATGGCTAAACAAGACACATAAACCCCCAACCCAAAACCAAAGAACAAAACCAATGAAGCCAAGAGATAACAAACATTAGTTCATTAGGGCAATATACAGTAATAATCAACGGAATCAGAATGACACAATATATGATATCCAGAAATCGAAGAAACTACCAAACAAAGATCAAAAAATGAAAATATGGCAGCAGGAAATTATGGCAACCAACTCTCAGTTAGACAATGTAGCATAATCCCTAAGTCACAACCATGAAGCAAAATCCAAAGATACACAAGCATGAGATCACATGGAGGGGCAAATATCCCCAAAACAAACATACCACAACATACTATCAAAAAACCCCCAAAAAGAAACCCAAAATACAACATAGCTAAAAACCTAAAATAGAAAAACCCTAAGAGAGGAAGGATTGATTAAACAACTAGCAAACAACCATCAATAAAAACTAAAACACGAGCAACACAAACAAACTCAACACACCGACTCAAGAACCAACTGACACAAACAACCCAAACACCGAATAAACTAAAGCCAAAACAGGGAGACAAACCAAGGGAAGGAGAAATAGAAATGTACCTGAGGCAATGGGAAGAAGAATCAAACCAAACCTAGATCACGACAGAAGAAGAAGGACTGAATCGCCAATGTCGCCAAAGCCCTAGGAAGAGACGAAGTTGAAAGGCCAAAAGTGACTCAAAGGTCGAAGGGGGGAAATAAATACAAAACACAGTCCGCTCGAGCTTAGGGTTTGACGCTCGAGCGGAAGACAAACTATGAACAAGCGCGCTCGAGCGTAAAGAAGGACGATCGAGCGGAAAAATATCAAAACCAGAACTGCAAAAAGTACGGCAACCCACAAAACCACGCTCGAGCGTGAAAAGGTCCGCTCGAGCGGGGACAAAAAAAAACATATATATATATTTTTTTTAAATGAAATAAAAACACCTAGGATGTCCTGTAATAGGTAAGATGACCAGGTGACATACTATTCCACAAGGACAAGAGTATCCATCAATTCTGAGTCCTGAAAAATTGAGAAAAGAGATGAAACACAAGCTCATGAATGAAACAGATAGTATTTAAATCAAAGCCACACGCATCATGAGAATGCATAACTCAAAAACACACATGAGTGCTCATAAAAAGAATGTGTGTGTGTGCAATCCTTGAGAGCCACAAAGCTAGAGTTAATCCTCGTAGTGATCTGATGGCTGGACCTCCAACAAGTGTAACTGACCATCACAAAGAAAAGTCAAACCACTAGGAATCACGGGGTATTTGTTGAGTAAATGCGGAAGCTCCCCCTCAGACAATGATTCCTTTTTTTTTTTTTTTTTTTTAAACTTTTCTTTCTTTCTTGTGGGCACTCACTGGTGGCATACACGCTCAAGAGTATGGAGACCAACCAGAGAAGAATGAAATCAATAGGATGGCCTGGTTGGTGCCTCTGAGGTAGCCTTTTCCTAATGCCCGGAAATCATGTACTGAGGGAGAAACCATGGAAGTGAAATAGGATGGTAGATGGTTAAGAAACTTAACATCACCCATGATATACCAGTATAGGTCAATTCCTCTGAAAGAGTACAAGAAACACTGTCAGTGGTCCATAGAGAACTTTGATCACTTGTGCGGAAACCCCTGCAACAGTTTATCTCAAAGATGTGTACAGAATGAGATCATGAAGTAAATGAGTATGGGCATTCAGAATGAGCTATGAACAAACATGAAAAAGATCTTGTATGCAACATGAGCAGTGTTCATATAAAATTTGATGCAAATATATCAGAACTCAGTCATAGATTATCACATCCAAGAACAGTAAGCCAACCACTCACACTCACCTCACAAGAAACAACCTAGTTACTGAGACATTACTCCCAAGGTCTTTCTAAGATACTCAAATCGAAGAAGATCAAGGGGTTTTGTAAAAATATCAGCTTTTTGATGCTCAGTAGAAACATGTTCCAAAACAACAAGGCCTTCGTCCACTAACTCTCGAATAAAATGATGACGGATGTCAATGTGTTTCGTGCGAGAGTGTTGGACAGGATTTTTTGAAATGTTTATGGCACTTGTGTTATCACAAAAAAGAGTGAGAGTGTTACATTCTATTCCATAATCATGAAGCATTTGCTTCATCCACAACATTTGGGCACAACAACTCCCCTGACAATGTATTCACCTCGGTGATGAAGAGAGAGAGATAGCATTTTGCTTTTACTATGCCAAGAAACCAGTTATTCCCAAGGTAAAAACACCCCGGATGTACTTTTCCTATCATCAAGACACCGCCTCGGCATCGGAAAAACCGATAATTTCTTTGTAGTATCGTGGAAAACCAAACCCCATACCCCAAGGTCCCATTAACATACTTGATGATCGTTTTACCGCAAGAAGGTGAGACTCTTTAGGATGGCTTGGTAACGAGCACAAACACCGACATGAAGGAAATATCGACGACGGTGGTGTGAGATACAAAGACTCCTATCATACTCCTATAAAGGGTAGGATCAACATCAATACCAGAGGAATCTTTGGAAAGGTGAAGATGGTGCTCATGGGAGTCTTGGGCATGTTTGGCGGACTCAAGACCAAACTTTGACACAAGATTCTTAGCATACTTAGGTGAGAAACAAATATACGAAGGAGACTGCATTTAATTTGGAGACCCAAAAATAAGACAACTCTCCCATCATGCTCATCTCAAACTCATGTGTCATGCAATCAAAAATATTTCACAAGATGATCAAGAGTGGAACCAAACACAATATCATCAACATATATCTCGAGCAACAAGAATATGAGACTTAGTATGTTTCACAAATAATGTCTTATCCACACTACCCCTTTGAAAATCATTATCAAGAAGAAAGGTAGTAAGCCTATCATACCAAGCCCGAGGGGCTTGTTTCAATCCATACAAAGCCTTGTCTAACTTGTAGACATGATTAGGACATTTAGGGTCCTCAAACCCTTTTGGTTGCTCAACATATGCCTCTTCTTTTAAGTACCCATTCAGAAAAGCACTTTTCACATCCATTTGAAACAATTTAAAGCCAAGAAAACAAGCAACACCAAGTAAAATGCGAATGGATTCGAGACGTACAACTGGGGCAAACGTCTCATCATAGTCAATACCCTCTACTTGTGTGTAGCCTTGAGCAACCAACCTAGCTTTATTCCTAACAACAGTACCATTCTCATCAGATTTATTTTTAAAGATCCACTTGGTACCTATCACATTTATGTCTCTAGGTCTGGGAACAAGAGTCCAAACTTTGTTACGTTCAAATTGACCTAATTATTCATGCATAGCATTAACCCAACTATCATCTAGCAAGGCCTCTTTAACATTCTTAGGTTCAATCAATGAAACATAACACATATGTGATACCTCATCCCGAATCTGTCTTCGGGTTGTCATTCGATCTGAAACACTCCCAATTACCTGTTGAACTGGATGATTCAGTTTCACCCTTGCTGATGGTTTAAGTTCAGGACTTTGGGTGACAGGAGGAACAATAGTGCTGTTCTTTTGAGCACTCTTTGGACTTGAACTTACCTGTGAGGATGGTGTTGTAACAATTTCTTGTGATTGAGCCGCAGCTTCTCCTTGATTTTGTGGTTCAGTATCCAAGCTTGGAAACTCACAATTGTCATCCTCATTTGTTCTTTGAAGTAGGTGAACTGTGTCATCTATAACCACATTGATAGATTCCATTAATGATGAAGTTCGCAGGTTATAGACTCGAAAAGCCCTACTGTTGGTTGAATACCCTAGGAAAATACCTTCATCACTTCGGGAGTCAAATGTGCCCAAGGGCTCTCTATCTTTGAAGATGTAACACTTACTCCCAAAAGTTTTGAAGTATTTTACATTAGGTTTCATACCCTTCCACAATTCATAAGGAGTTTGTAAAGTGCCGGGCCTTAAATACACACGATTTATGACATAAACAGCTGTATTTAAGGCTTCGGCCCAAAACTTTGGAGGAAGACTCTTACTAAGGAGCATGACCCTAGCCATTTCTTGAACAACTCTGTTCTTCCTCTCAACCACTCCATTTTGTTGTGGAGTAATAGGTGCAGAAAACTCATGCTGAATTCCATGCATATCACAAAAATCCGAAAACGAACTATTTTCAAATTCACGACCATGATCAGTTCGGATTCTTATGATACGCCCAATGGAAACACCCTGTTCATTTTGGATTTTAAGGACTAAAGCCTAGAAAGCATCAAACGTATCAGATTTTTCCCTTAAAAAATTTACCCATGAGAAACGAGTAAAATCATCAACAGTTAAAAAAATGTATCTTTTACCTCCAATGCTTTCGGTAGTAGGACCCATTAAATCCATATGAACTAATTCAAGAGGACGTTTGGTTGAAAAGCTTTCCACCTTTTTGTGCGGAGCACGGGTTTGCTTGCCAAGCTGACATGGTCCACACACATGGCTCAAATTCTTACCCAGTTTAGGTACTCCTCTAACAAGTTCTTTGTTGGCTATCTTAGTTAGGTCTTTGAAATTCATGTGACCTAATCTTTGATGCCACAGATCAATGTTACTTATGATGGCAGAATGACAAGTGAGATCATTAGTAGTAAGAATCCCATAGCAGTTATCAGATGTGCGAACCCCATGTAAAACAGTATTTCCTTTTTTATCCAAAATTTCACATTTATCTTTTGAAAACAATACTTCATGATGGGAATCACACATTTGACTAATGCTCAAAAGATTAGCTTTAAGGCCATCAACAAGTAAGGCATTATCTAGCTTGGGAAGACCAGCAACACTTATAGAGCCCTTACCAATGACTCTAGAAGTGCCGCCATCTCCAAAGGTAACAATTCCTCCTTCATATTTTTCAAGGGAGGTGAAGTAGGGTTTGTTACCGGACATATGACGAGAGCACCCACTATCAAGATACCACATGTGTGAGTCACGTGCTTTTAGAGCAGTGTGAGCAACAAAACAAGTCAAATCATCTTTTCTAACCCAAATCTTTTTAGTCTTGGTGTTCCATTTATCAAGGGGTTTAGGAATATCAATGCCATCTACGGTGACAATAGGTTCACTCCACCCAAAGACAACGGAGTGCCAAACTTTCTCATCGATGGATTTTAAAAATGCTCTCATACGAGCTTTCCAATAAGAATAGTTTGTACCGTCTAGTAAAGGGGGTCTATGAGTCGAGTTACCTTCACGAATAGAATCCATGAAACTAGTCACACAAAATCACACTCCTATAGTTTTGAAAAAACAAAGAGTGACCTGCTCTGATACCAATTGAAAAATCTAGAAACCTCCTAGATGTTGATTTGTGATTATGTATCAATTTTAAGCAGAATATAACAATCCCAATCAAACAATCAAGAAAAAGAGACACAAAGAATTTACGTGGAAAAACCACAATTGGACACCTTCCAATTGTGATCAAAACCACAGCAATGACCACAAGAACAATCCACTAAGAAGATATAAAGGAATTACACAGGTATCACTCTCAATTATCTAGCGAATTCACAACGCCTAATTGAACAAACCTCTATGTGCCTCTTCCAACCCCATCTTCAAAGACGGAATTGTCTTTACGATGAGACACTCCGGATTCCCTCCAAAGCTTCAGGCTCGAATTCTTCAGAATTCACAACTGAAGAACAACTCTCTCTTTTGTAGAACAAACAAACAAACCTTTGATGTACACTCTTTAAACCATGAGTTTGAATACTCAATAAGACATCAAAGAAAATAACAAAAAATAATCCCCAGATATAAACCTTTAAGATCCAAAAAGAAGATCTGGAGGAATAATTGAGTAGTCTAGTTTTGGGAGAAAACCAACTACTTATAGAGATGCAATAGTAATCCCAGTTGGGAAAGAAAACCAACTTCTTGTTTGAAGAAAACCAACTTCTTGTAGAACTCCAAAGTGATCCCACTTCTTATAGAAACCCAAAATAAACCTTGTTTTAGAAGAAAACCAACTCCATAATGAATCTGGAAATCTGGGATCGCGCGGTCCGCTTGAGCGTGGGTCTTCCCGCTTGAGCGGAGACTTCAAAATTTGTGATTTCATATAGGCTCCCCGCTCGAGCGTCCGTTTCCCCGATCGAGCGGGGAATCACACCATCCAGTATTTTTCATCCAACGCAGAGATGCTGTGAGCTCGCAAACCCCGCTCGAACGCCCATTTCCCCGCTCGAGCGGGAAGGCCAAAACTGGAAAATCTTGAAAAGTATAACATGAACGGACAGGCAATTTTGAATGCAATCTTGAAAGCATTAACATCACAAACTTCTCTGCATGGCTCGATTCGGATTTGGATTCGCATCTAATAAACTCAAGGCCTCACTGAAATAAAAGTGCAAAAATAAATACATCTGAAAGGAGTTTTGTCAAACGGGGTTGCCAAGAATAAAAACCTAACAATCTCCCCCTTTAGCAATGTCGTGACAAAACACATCTAACAAATAAAATCCTAATCACCCCAACCCATTACATCCAACAAAAACAAACTTCTTTTTCAAGGTCAGGATCTGCAAAACAACTATCAGTGCCACAATCTCCCAAACAAATATTAGTCCCACAAGAGTATATGAAAAACAATATAAGACTATCTTGAAACATGAGATGAAAAACATGAATAACATGCAGATGCAACTTTGGAGATTTTAAGAACATGTAGCATGAAAACCTGAACCCGACACATGGCATAAAAACATGAAATCCTAAGACACATGAAAAACAACTTTCTCAAGCAACCAAAGCAAGATTATTAACCAACAAAAGTCAAGATGAGCCAAACTCCCTCTCACTAAAAACAAAGAACAAGAACAAACTGACAAAAATAATATGGTGAAGCAAGCAAGGAATTTTTTATTTGTACCTTGAAACACACAAGATTATCCAAGAAGCACTATTACAAGAAAACACAATGTGCACAGCCTCTAGAAGATTCCTCATAAAAGAAAGTGATGCATTATGTGAAAAGCATAGATCCCATGAGAAAAAGTGTGTGTGTGACTCTTGGAGTTCGACAAACACAAGATTCAAATCCTAGTAGTGATATAAAAGTTGAACCTCCGACAAGAGAATCTCAGCACAACCGAGGAAAGTCAAACCACTAGGAATCAAGGGGTATTTGGTGAGTAAAGGCGGAGGCTCCCCCTCAATCAATGAATCCTTTTTTTTTTTTTCTTTTTCACATTTTTTTCTTTTCTGTCTTTTGCACATTTTTTCTTTTCTTTTTTTTGCACATTTTTTTCTTTCTTTTGCATAGTTTTTCTTCTTTTTTCTTTTCTTTTGCACACTCATCGGCGGCTGACACGCTCAAGAGTATGGAAACCGAACCAGTGAAGCATGGATATAATAAGGATGGCCTGGTTGGTGACTCTGAGGTAGCCTTTTCCTCATGGCTGAATTACAAAGAATAGAGGGGAAAGCCGTGGAGATGCAAAAAGATGGAAGATGGTTAAGAGACTCAACATCACCCATGATATGCTAGTATAGGTCAATTCCTCTAGAAAAGCAAAAGATACAATGCCAGAAGTCCATGAAAAAAAAACACTAAGTCGGAAGACTCCGATATTTGCTAATCCAAGAGTGTGTACAGAATGAGACATACTAATCAAAGAACACACACTCCAAAATGAGTAATGACCAGAGAAAGCACACACATGTTAACATGTAATGGATATTCTCATCAATTCCAATATGCACCAAGGACATCTCACAAATTTCAAGCTTGCAAAACCATACTAAGAAAATCTTTTTGGGTTTTTATTTTTTATTTTTTAAACAAAGCAAGACAAAAAACGAACACGCACACATTTTTTTCTAAAAAAAAATACACAGAAACCCAAAAAAAAACTAAAAAGAGAAAACACATTAACACAAGTCAAGTTTTCTTACCCAAATCTTTTTAGTCTTAACAAAATCAGGTCTAGCGGTCTTGGTAAATATCATGGTGTTGTGAACACCCTCATGAATCTTGGTATTCCGCCTAGACAAGTAAGGTTGTCTCCTAACCCAAAAAGTATTCGAATTTCTACCCTTTTGAGACATTCTCCCATGCAACTTATAACAAAAAGGGCGAATATGACCATGCATACCACAATGATGACAAATAAAAACAGGGTGTACCTTCTTTTCTTTTACCTTACCAACTCTAGGGAGTTTGAGAAGTTTTTCCTCTTGTTGAATCTTTTGTCCTCCCTTTCCTTGAGTTCTTGTATCATGAGATGTGGAAGCACTGTTTTTTGGTCTTTCTTGCCACCAAAGCCAATGCCACTCTTTGTCTGAATCGATTTGTTGAGACCCAATGATATCCTCCAAAGTCTTTGATCCTTTGTTCCAAAGACTAATGGTAACCATGGCAACCTTGAGCTCTTCCTCTTTTTGATCATCGGTTCTTCCAAAGCAACTTGAGACATCTCGAGAGATTCAATCTTTTCTTCATACATGGCATGAGTTTCTTGTAGCTCATTCCTCTCTGTCTCACAAGTCAACAGTTTTGCACAAAGAACTTGTTGATCATCAGCTATCTTGATGGCATTGATCCTAGCCTCGGAAATCTCCTCCTTAAGTTTGACATTCTCACATTCACATGCTTTGAGTTTCTTTGTGAGTTTGTCATTCAATTTGAATAAATTAAGAGACTCCTTATACAGCTTTTCATAGGCTTGCTCAAGCTCTTCATGATCACTCTCCGAAGATTCATCATCAGAGGTATTCTCAACTGACCTCTTCGAAGACTCTGTTTGTCCTTCAGCTTCAGAAGCCGCCGTGAAAGCAAGGAATTGTTTATGTCCCTCTTCACTTTGATCTTCATTGTCACTATCATCTTTATCAGATTCTGATTCATCATCCCAAGTGATGGCGAGGGCTTTCTTCTTCCTCAAACGAGTGGGGCATTCTAAAGCAAAGTGGCCAAATCCTTGGCATTCATAGCATTGGACGCTTTCAGAGTTCCCTTGTATCTTTCCTTTCTCCTTCTTGGCTATAGAATTAATTTTGACTTTATCTTTGCCTTTGGATTTATGAGTATGAGTAGATTCCAAAAGATTAGGATTTTTATTCAAAAAAGATTTTTTAAATTGTTTAACAAAAGTAGCCATAATCTTGGAATCTATCTCACAATCCTTATCGAGAATCCTCAACCACTTTATGAGCACTACTAAAAGCAAGATCTTTTGTTTCTTTTTGAAATTTCTATGTGCCTCATAAGTTTGAAGATTTCAACCAATGATCTAGCTTGAGGTTGTCAACATCTTGAGCCTCCTCAATAGCCGTAACTTTTGGTTGGAACCGATCGGGCAAGGATCTCAAAATTTTTCCCACAACTTTGGATTCTGGTATTTTTTCACCTAAATTGAAGCTGGAATTTACAATGTCACTCAACTTCGCATAAAATTCATCAAAGGTCTCACTATCTTTCATTGAAAGGTTTTCGAAACTAGATGTGAGCCTTTGAAGTTTAGATCGTTTAACAGAAGGAGTGCCCTCATGAATAGTTTGTAAGATATCCCAAGCCTCTTTTGCGACTTCACAATTACAAATACGGCTAAACTCTTCAGGTGTGACAGCGCAAAAGAGAGAATTGATAGCTTTACTATTCCAGCTACTATTTTGGTAATCAGTTGTGTCCCACTTATCAATTGGTTTGGGGAAAGTTACTCCATCAACAGTAATTGTTGGTTCAGTCCACCCATTCATGGCGGATTGCCAAACTTTTTCATCAATAGATTTTAAAAAAGATCTCATCCGAGCTTTCCAAAAAGAATAATTGGATCCGTCAAGTAGGGGTGGTCGAACCATAGAATTTCCTTCACGAATTGAATCCATTATCACAAATCAAACAAGATCTCGTTCTAAAACAAATTTTTTTTTTAAAAAAATAGAGCGTTCAAAAAGAATTTTTTTTAAAAAAAAAATAGAACGACCCGCTCTGATACCAATTGAAAATTCTACGTGATTCGTGATTAGATCAAGATTAACGAATTCCAAATCCCAACAAATCAAAACACATAACCTAAAATCGTCAAACACTTACGAGAGTGATTTTAGTTTGTTTGTTTTTAAGAAAAAATAATAAATCGACACAAACGATTTTTTACGTGGAAAAAACCACAATTGAAGAACCTTCAATTGTAATCAAAAACCACGGGCGAACCGCCACTGATCAATCCACTACTGAAGAACTAAAAGATTACAAAGATACCATACAAATTACCCAACCCAGTCAATTTGTCTCTGAATCTTCTGTAACTCTTTCACCACGCCTTCGTCACGGAATTGATCCTGAAGTTGATTCCACACCACAACTTCACTTGTCGAACTAACGACTACGTAAAGTATCAAACGCCTTTTGAAACTCTACGTAATAACTTTCGGATTCCACCGAAGAGAACTCTCTTGAATATGTTGTATCAACCTCTTTGATGTATGAATCTTAACTCATAAGTTTAGAACTCTCTCAAGAACATCAAAGAAAACTCACAAAACCTCAGAAGAAAACTTCAATCAAAACCCTAGAAAACCCTAAACAGATCTAGGAAAAGTCGTACTTGAAAAAGACCCAATCTGCGAATTTATAGAAACTGTCATCGCGCGGTCCGCTCGAGCGTGGGTCTTCCCGCTCGAGCGGAGACATCAAGAATTGCGACTCATATAGCCTTCCCGCTCGAGCGTCCATTTCCCCGCTCGAGCGGGGAATCACTCCATCCAGAATCTTGTCAGTCTTCGCAGAAAATGCTGAGGGCTTGCAATCCCCGCTCGAGCGTTACTTTCCCCGCTTTCGGAAAACTTCCACAACTCACAACCTTGGTTTTGATGCACGGATTTTGACAACAAAGGGTCCTAACAGTTTTGATTAGGTTATTTAGTATGAAACTCTTCATATTTAAAAAAAAAAAAAAAATCTATACATAAATATATATACACACATAGGGTCGGTTGAGTGACCCATTCTTTCACTTTACTGGTGCAACAAGGACTTATTAACTAATTGAGAAGCTATTGAGCCAATTATGATTCCCCCACCTTCAGCAAACGTTGATTATGACCCAAAAAAAGAAAAAAAAAATTTCAACTTTAAAAAAAAAAATGTCAATTTGATGAATGGACAAATTAAATGTCAAAACCAAGCCAGCGATTTCTTGTGTATATCTTTCTTCAAGGTGAACATGTTTATATCCACCATCCTATTGTTATACTTATTATTCTTATTTGGAATTTAAATCAAGATTTAGAAGTTGGGCGCCCATGTGGCATGACCCATGAACCTTTTGAACATTATCCATGTAAGTTTGAATTTGAATTCAAAACTTATTTGGATAACCACTCATGATATCTATATCTATCATATCAACTGATATGGATAGATCGATATATATGGTTATATATCAGATTATATATTTTAAATAATATATTGATATCAGATACGTTATGTACTCTCTCTCTAACTCTCTCTTATTAAGAGAACGATTCAACCTTTACACTGTGGGTGATACTCATATTGTGGTATCACTCCACCGCTGAGAGTTCGTTGTTCGCATTTTTGAAGCACGTAATTTACCCATAAGATTATTCGCTTCAGGTTCTATCACTTAAAGTATGATATGATATTTTTACCCCCTGCATTATACTTGTTTTATATTGATATCAGAGCCTTAATGGAATTTTTCGTGCTTATTTTTATGCATTAATATATGTGTATAATTTTATATAAATATATATACACGTTATATGCATGAAAATTAACAAAGGAGGAAGATGAAGTGCAGGGTTTCTACACTTCCACTTTCATTAGATTGAGAGTGTGTTACACCTCAATTTTTATGTTCATTAAATGTCATTTTTGAGACCATAAATGTTTTTATTTTGAAAAATGGAGTCCGGCAGTATCGAAATTAGACTAGAAAACACCCCGGAAGGCGGCGCGTGAGCCACACGCGCCAGATGACGCCGTCAGCGACGGTCACGCGCTACCACACTCCAGGCGCGTTTCCCACGCGCTCTCTACGTCTTCCACATGCGTGACTTGCGCCCTTCCACGCGCGCGTTAGCCGCGCCGCTTCGAATCGCGCCACATGCGCTGCCACGCGCGAGTCGTGCGCTAAGTCGCTTGCTGAGCCGAGTCGCGCCGTTTTCCACGCCGGCTTGGCTAGTTTGACGGCTGGGTGTAATGGTCTGTTTGTTTTTTTTTTTTTTAAATTCAAAATTGCATTAAATGGTCATAAGTAATTCGTTATAGCTTTGTTTTAAGCATGGTTGGTACTGTTAGATTCAGAATTATATTTTGTTATCTACTGTAAAATTTTCAAAATTTTATGAAAATAAAAAATATTTTTCCTGAAATAATAATTCATTATTTCTGCTTTAAAATGCTTCTGAGGTTGCATGACTAAGTTTTTGGGGCTGAAATTTTTATAGTGGACCATTGTAATGGTTTACTATTTACTGGTATCATTGTTGCATTTTCCCAGATTCTGGAATATTTATATATGATTTCATGTGTGTTTATTAATTATTTAAAATTCCAGAAAATACCAGAAAATTTCAGAAGTGGTATACTTTCTGTTATGGCATAATCTGAATATTAAATACAGCATATTATTTTTTTTGGGTTTGTAATATGTTGTGATTAGAAAAACATGCTTAGTTTCTTTTTCATTTAAATTCCATTATTAAATATAACATAGTATGAGTTGATTTTGAATCTACATTAAGATGCTATTGTATGTAATTAGAATATTTTATCATGCTTTTAGACATGCCATAGTCAGTGGGAGGTTGTTCGGTTGAGAGAAATCTTTGTGGATTTACTCCCGAAAACTAATATTTTACGCATGAATTAAATTAAATTTTTGGATAATTGTCAGCTATGGCGCAAGAGATGATTACGAGCATAGCGGATTTTCGATCTTGCGACTTGTGTAATATTGTCACTATTTAATTTAGATTTTTTTGCGGCAAAATTATATTATGCTAATCAAATTAATCCCAATGCGAATTTCTTTCTAAATTGATTTAGTTTATGGAAGTTAATTTGGTTGACCTAGACTTAGTAGAGATGTTCAAATGTAAACAATGTAATCTTATTCTTTAGATGAGCAAAAGTCTTGGAAACTTTAGATCAGACCTTAATTGAGCCAAAGTAAGGAAACATGACTCAAAGTCGCCGTAGTTTTGTTGCCTTGTTTAGCACAATAAATAAATAAAAACTGATGTGTGCGCTATCATTAGCGGCACGCTACGTAGTTTTGATTGGCGAGTTTTGGAGTTGTGAAATTAGTAAGCCCTCAATAGATCTGTATATGATCTTGACTATTGAGGTGCGCGGATTGACTTTGTAATTTGACTTGAAGTAACATTTAAGAGTCACGTCATCCAAGAAATGCGAGCTTAAATGAATTAGTCATTAAGTGTAAGACGAGTAGCCAATATGAGCAGTGTTTTGCTCTCTATCCAACTGTTGGGAGTGGATGGAGCAAAATTTCATGCACTATAATAGTGTGCATTAAAGCATCACTTGAAGTTAAAAGATTAGCGCTTAGTAGCAAAAAAATCTATTAACACTAAGTGAAAAGATTAACGCCAAGAGGCTGCAAAATCTATTAGCATTGCCAACTTGTCTAAGTCTAGACACTTACTATTTCCACACTTGAGTATGAGACATGAAGAGGTGCTTCTTTGTATGATTCCTTAGCTAGGCTAACGTTTTTGAATAACGTTTACCACTAAGCGCAAATGTTGCAGCATAGTAATGAAAAGGTCAAGGCCGACAAGGTTGTTATGACTCTAAGAATTTGACACATCGCTTGTGAGAGCATTGTGTTGAATAAGACTCTTTAGCCTAATTCGTGCTTAAGTAACTTCAGGAGCTGTCGTAGATTGATAGCTTATTCTCTCATTCTTGTAGATAGTAGAATTAATTGCAAGTAACTATGAAGCGAGAAACAGAGCTGGCAAGAGGAGTATCGTCATTTCTCAACTAGATGCAGTAAAATGTATGGAGAATAAAATTAACTTGAAAGTGCAGGGGATTAGCATTTACTAGTTAAATTTGCGACTTAGGCGTGCTTGATATCTCTATGACATCCTTTTATGATCTAGTGAACATGAATTAGTCATGAGTCATTACCTAGTTGGGCCTAAACCTTTAAACTTGTCTTCGTGAACTCACACATTAGGATGATTGGAATTAGTTTATGACATTGGTCATGAACCGATGGCTTATTATACTTAATCACATTAATGAGAAGATGACATGGATGGTTTGAGTAGGCCCTCTCGAGCTCACTCGCTTGTGACATCCTACTCTCATATGAATGTGTAACTTTGTTCACAATGGTTATGCACAAGTAAGTAGGAAAGCCGCAGAAGGGCATTTGTATTGGCGCAATTTTAGTCCACTATGATATTTGTGACTGGATATGTGTAAGGGTATAATAGCTAAGCCTCAATCTCGACACATTTATAGATTACGATATGAGTTTGAGTCAAGACTATTTGATCTCCCATAAGTCAAAAGTTTTGAGATAATTTTTGACATTGCACATATGAGGTCGAGATCAATCAGATAACAGCTTTCGTGCTTTTAGTTTTGACCAAGGTGGCGAGTATCTATTTGAGTTATTTTTTTTTGAAAGCTCTGTGAAGAGAAATGGATGCTTGGAAAATTGATTATTCCTAGTACTCAATAACACAATGGTGTAATGGAGATAAGGAATTAAGTATTGTTAATGTTAGGTGGATGATGGCGCAAAATGTTTCCCAATTGGGAATTGCACTTTAGTTTGTTGCCTATATCCCTAACTAAGTGCCCCTTCATATCAGATTTTACACTCCATTTAAGTAATGGGTTAGCAGAGAGCCATTTGTGGGCGAACTGTAACCATCAAGCAGCTTATCCTTATTTTACTTCTCATAAGGTTGCGAAGTTAAGACCTAGGGTTCTATGGCGCATTATTGTATGCTATCTTGTAAACACTTGGGGTTATGTGACGCATTATTGTGTGCTGTCATGTAAACCCTCTGGGTCATGTGCATATAGGTAAGCAGCTTTGTGGGAGTGTAACTAAGTCACATAAAGTTTTCTTAGTAAAGGTGACATGAATAGAGTTTTGGAACTCTATAAGATAGAGAATTCTAAGCATAGCGCTCTATGTAGCCTAGTTGAGAATGGAAAGAAATTTCCAACATCCTAGGGACAGTGGGAGCGATGTGCCTACTAATGGATTAATCCATTAGAGAAGAATACTCTACATTCTTAGTTGCGTGGTAGCGATTGTGAAATTTTTCCACGTTATCACTGGATGATTGAGAGGGAAACATTCATGATTGCTTCGCAAGATGATAAAGAGCCTAGGATAATGCCAAAGGCTCTAGTCCCCTGTTTTTAGAAAGTGGATTAATGTTGTACAGTTTAAGACAAAGTCTTTGAAGATTAACCATTTTTATAATTTGGTTGACTTTCCATTAAGACGTGAAAATGTTCTAAAGTTATGCGCATTTTTGGATAGTCATTGTTGAGGCATAAGGCTCGTTAGATACCGAAAAGTCACACCATTGAGAAAAGTGTAGACCATGAGAAGACTTCCTCCTAGGGAGTGAGGTTATTTTGACTTAGGCTATGATTGACATAAGTTCGGAACATTGATTTGTGGACATTGTGACCCAACTTCTCGTTGGAGAATTGGATAAGTAGATTCGTAGGATTTACCTTCTGCTTTTATGGTGAAAAGTTAGGAGCGTAAAAAGGTTGCTAGTTCCAATAAATCTTTTACAGCCTAAAACTGTTATCCAAATAGTGGTTCTTAGATTTCGTCAAGCCATGATAGGCTAACGATGATTGATGAAGACCACTGAGGCATGATCGATGGTCCAAAAAGAAGTTTTTCCTTACTTAGTCATTATGAGCAAGGAATTTATAAGGTTGTCGCCACCTAGGGTGGACAGTCCTCTGTTTTAGATATGATGGACATGGGTGATATAATTTATATGCTCGGATATACAATCCTTAGGGATTGTTTTGGGAGAATTCCCGGTTGATGACTTACATAAGGAATATCCTAGAATGATTCTAGATGCAAAATTGCAAACCCATTGACTTACCTATCGGTAAAAGCCAGAGCCTTAGCTACTGAGTGAATCCTCGGATTGTCTTTGGGAGAAACAGATGACCTATGTTCATTGATTTTTTATTTTTTTTTTGTAGGAGCCTAAAGTACGCAATGTGGGCGTATTCGGCATGATGAGTGTTATCTTTGGTAAATGGTCAACTGAGTAGTTTAGACATTGACCTTGCTCATTAGACTATGGATAGAATGCTTTACTAGTAGTATATTAATTTGCCCCTTGTAAGATTCAATGCGCTAGTTGGGCGCATCTTGAATGGAAGCAAATTGGTCACCAAAATATCTTTAGAGAGGTAATTGCACAAGAGGTAGTGATCTTGAACCACTTCATGTGAGGCGCACATGGTGGATTCCGTTGTATATGCTTATCGCAAGAGATGCTGATAAGGCTTATGTTTGGAATCTAGAATTGTGCAAGCTGTGGTCGTATTTTTTTTAAAAAATCGATCACTTATTTGTTGTGAGATGATGGGATGTTGATACTATTATGGTTTGTGTCATAATGATTAGCAGATGATAATGTCACCTCACACGAGCAATCGCCCTTGGCGCTTGAGAGCGAGCAAGGATGAGACTAGTGGTTTATTTTTTATTTAGAGCCAAGAGAGGCTTAAATTATCCACTATGTATGTCGCCTTGCTTACAACCAAGATGAAGTCGTGTTAAGGACCAAACATAGATGTTAGTACCCACTTTCCATGTTGTGCCTGTTATGATTAGTCAGATGCAAGATCTCATTTGGCGCCTGGAAGGCGAGCAAATAGAGAATTCGGGTTAGGCGCTAGAAAGCGACTAGACTAAGATCTGTATGGTGTATTGAGTATGACGTCACTCTTTTTTTTGGAAGAGTTACTCCACCATAACATGTATTCATACTATATGTGCTTGGCGACCGAGTAATGAGGTGAGAGAATGGATCCCTGTTTCCTCACCGTGTGAGTCTTACGTGTCATTATTGATATGACTTTCATTTATGTACCCTTTTATGATTTTTGACTATGTCATAAGGTAAGGGGTTGATGTTCTGCTACTTTGATATGTTGCCTGTGGTCATGTATGATTCGGCCTTAAGGGACATCACTGGGAAAGCAGTCAATCCTAAACTAAATGGCATGAGGGCAAAAGGAAGATCATCTAGTATTACACCACTGTTGTATAGTCATTGCCGGCAACTCACATCGTTCTGTATGAGAGGCGGATTGAGTGTGAATATATTGCAAGAATTGAAAGGGTCAAACATGCTCTTTTTGAGGGATTAGAGATGTTTTATTTTTTTAGACCGGTGTAATTAGATGGGTCTGGGATATATGAGACACTATTTCTATTCTTTTTGGATTGATGTCTCTATGTTGGCTTATTTTGAGTTTCTAGTATAGAGCTCCCACATGCAGGTGTTTCTCAACGGTCGCACGGTTCATTGACTAGTATGTGATTGTTTCATTTTTTGGGGAGATTGAAATAGAGATGTGGCAGTGTCATGCCAACTCATGTGCGAGTGAGAGATGTTAGAAATTGGGCACCCATATGGCATGACCCATGAACCTTTTGAACCTTATCCATGTAAGTTTGAATTTGAATTCAAAACTTATTTGGAGAACCACTCATGATATCTATGGCTATCATATCAACTGATATGGATAGATTGATATATATGGTTATATATCAGATTATATATTTTAAATAATATATTGATATCAGATATGTTATGTGGTTTTTTACCCATAACATTTTTTATATACTCTCTCTAACTCTCTCCCATTAAGAGAACGATTCAGCCTTTGCACTGTGACTTGTGTGGGTGATACTCATATTGTAGTATCACTCCACTGCTGAGAGTTCGTTGTTCGCATTTTTGAAGCACGTGATTTACCCACAAGATTCTTCGCTTCAGGTTTTATCACTTAAGGTATGATCTGATATTTTTACCCACTGCGTTATACTTGATTTACAAGTCCACTCCCAACTCACCATTAGTTAGAATTTATAATTTATTATGAATTTTTATTTAAAATTTATGACATCATTATTTTCATAAATTTTAAACAACTCATATATGTACATTGGCGGTGTTTGACAAATTGCGTTTGGGGGATTTTTTGGCTAAAATCTATAAAAGACAAAATATGCTAAAATAGTCAGTAAGACAATATATCACATCAAATTTATAATTATTTCATTTTTTTCTCACAAATATCACATCCAATTAAAAAAAAAATCAATTATTTTCCGAAACACAAATATTTTAACCTATTAAAATAGCAAAAAACTAAAATAACCTATTAAAATAGTCAACTTCCCAAACGAGGCCATTGTTTGTACAAATTTTTTACATCAATGCCGAATTTTGTTGTTTTAGCTGGTATCTGTCTCACGGGCCATCCAGCAACTAATAAGGTTGTAGGTTTTTTTTTTTTTGAGGAGACAAAAGAAGAAGAAAGATTAAAAATGTCAATCCGGTGTATGATTTTAATTTCTTAATAAATTTTACTATTCTGGAAAAATGGAAGAGCCGATAAACGTTTTGGAGAGCATTGCTTTACGCAAGTGGAAGAAGGGATTATTGTGCCCCTCTTGTTTACATTTTGTCGAATTATATTTATTTTAAAAAAATAAATAATTATATAGAATAATATTAATTTTTAATTTTTTTGAAAATAAAATATTTGATTGATCTGATCACATATTTTTATATTAGCGGTTGGTACACATGATAAATGTGCGATTTGAAAAAATAGAATTAAAAAAAATTACTTTAGATTGTGTGCTATACAAGTAGTAAGAAATGAAGCGGAGACGGATTTTGCTTCTCCCGACCCATTTTATCCGAAATTCATCCGAATTATTTTTATTAAATATATTTATATGTAAACATTGTTCGATTAGGGGGGCTCATTCTTTCACTTTATTGGTGCAACAAGGACTTATTAACGAATTGAGAAACTGATCAAGCAAATTATGATTCCCCCACCTTCAGCAAACGTTGATAATGACCCAAAAAGAGAAGGAAAAAAAATGTCAATTTGGTGAATGGACGAATTAAATGTCAAAACCTAACAATTGAAAATTGAAGATTGAAAATAAAATATTAAAAATTGAATGCTGAATTTTTTAAGCTGAAAAACTATTTCATAAAAATTTAAGTACTGAATTAAAAATAAGATGTTTGATATGTATAAGATCAAATTTGAAATTTATTATTTTAAAATTATATATTTTAATTTTTATATTGTGATGGTGGTGGTGGTGGTGGCAGTGGTAGTGGTAGTGGTAGTGGCAGTAGTAATGGTAGTGGTGGCGCTGGTGGTAGCAGTAACGATAATAGTGATAGTAAAATGATGGTGATGCTTATAACAACAATGACAATGGTAATGAAGATGATGGTAAGTAGTGGTAGTGGCATGATGGCAATGGTGATGGTGGTAGTGACAGTGATGGTGGTAGCGATAGCGATGGCGATGGCGATAGCGGTGGCGGTGGCGGTGGCGGTGGCGGTGGCGGTGGCCGCAGCGGCAGCAGCATGGTGGTGGTGGTGGTGGTAGCGGTGGTGGTGTCAATGGCATGATGGTGGTGGTTGTGGTGGTGGTAATGGTAGTAGTGGTAGTGGTGGTGAATTTATAATATTTTATATAGATACTTATATTTAGTATTTATAAATTCAATCAGAATTAAGTTTTATGGCTTAATTTTTTTTTTTTAAAGTTTCAATCTATATTTTAAGAGGCACTTAAATTTTTAAGTGATATCAATTATGACTATGAAATGGGCGTAAGTTTTAAGTGTTGAATCATGTTATTAGACACTTAGGTGGTGTTTGATAAAGTTGAAAATTGAAGATTGAAAACTGAATGTTGAATTTTTTAAGTTGAAAAGCTGTTTGATAAAAGCTTAAGTGTTGAACTAAATATAAGTTGCTTGATATGTATAAGTTCAAATTTTAAATTTATTATTTTCAAATTGTATATTTCAATTTTTATATTCAGATAGTGGTAGTGATGGCGGCGGCAGCTGTGGTGGCGGCGGCGGTGGGGGTAGCGGTAGCGATGGTAACGATAGTAAAATGATGATGGTGCTTATGGTAACAATGATAATGATAATGAAGGTGGTAGTGGTAGTGGTAGTGGTGGTGGTGATGGCAACATGATGGCGGTGGCGGCAACAACGGTAATGGTGGCATTGTAATGCCTTGTTTCTAAAACCTAACTTGAAACCCACTTATATTAATGCCCGACACACTTCTTGGCTTGTAGATTAATGAGTAATGTTGTTATTATCTTATTTATTCCTTTTGGTACTTTGCATATTTTGGGAGTTATTATTGGGAGTTATTATTTACACTTAGAACTGTCCTAGAAAAATAGAGTGAGAATTTGTTTTAGGCATGATTGCGCCCGCGGTATATGTATCGCACCCGCGATCTAGCCGTGACCAAAACACACTTTCTAGTCCTTAGGCCTTGAGAAATTGCATAGCCTGCGGTGGGCCGCAATGGAGGCCCGCAATTTGCATGGTCATGCCTGTGGTATACATGTTGCGCCAGCGAGTTGGGTTCCCACCAGCGATGGTGCCTGCAACCAAAACCACCTTCCAGTACTTTTGTCTGTGTATAGTTTTGCGCTCGCGAGTAGTCACCCGCGACTGTGTCTTTTGCACCCACAGCCAAGACCATCGCGTCCGCAGTCTGTTCTCTATAAAAAAAACAAAACAAAACAATGCACAGAAATATCACTTTTGATCTAACTTTCTGCATTCTCTCTCATGTACGATTTTGACCTAGTTTTTGGAGCTTTAACCTTGGTTTTGAGGCATCTAGGCTTGGATTTGATCTCCATCTCCTTCTCGAGTATTGTACACTTGGCGGGAGCATTGTTTTAATCTCAGCCAAAAGTTGATTTGCTCATTCATTATTGCTTTTAGCTTCTCCTCTTCTCTACAAGAGGTATGGTTCTATTTCTTAGACTCTATAGGAGTTTGCTGGTGTACTTGTGGTAGTTTAGTATAAAATTAACATGCAGGTGTTGTGGATTTGGAAAGAGCATGTATTTGAGGTTAGGGTTTGGTGATTTGGGTGGGTTTTCGCTATTGTTTCTTATCAAGCTTATTTTTATTATAACAAATTGCATATGGATACCTATCTAGAGAAAACCTTAAAATTGTGTGTGAAAACCCTATAGACTTGTGAGTTTGGGATTTGAGAAGTGGTGGTTGATGTATTGGAAGAGATGATGTACTTGGTTGTTGTTGTTGTTAGCTATTTTCATATTATAACTTTGAGATGTTGTTGAGAATGAAAAACCCGTTGTTGAACAGTGATGCATCGAGCATGTTTTGCAAGAAATGATCATTATTATTATTGCGTTGATATCATTAAAACAACATGGTTTTAATTAAGTGGTTGGGTGAATCCCGGTCATATATGAATGAGATGATGATTGGTTAATTTGGCTTTATAGTCTATGGTGAAAGACCAAAAACTCGGGCTATAGTGCCCCGGGTTAAGACCCGACACTTTTATACTCTTCGGTTTTGGGTTTGTATCTGTTGGTGTTATTGGCATCTATTTTGGTCCTATGTTGTCTCTTGGGCTGTGAATTGGATGTTTGAGTTATGTTTGAAACATATGGAATTTTGAGTTTTCTTAGGTGATTTTGGCTGTTTGGACTTGAGTTCGCTCGAGCAATATTTTGGTCACTCATGCGGTCCTTTTTTTCTCCTAGATTCTGTGTTTGTAGTCTGTGGAATGCCCCGTATTTTTATTACTCGGATAACATTACAAATATTCAGTAATTAAGTCCATTTACAAATGACAATTGTCTTTTGATGAATTGGTGAATAAATAAATATACATGTTCTCTCTCGTTACACAATAGATAAAAGAAATGCCCTAAGGCTTACATCCATATTACATACAAGGAAAAAAAAATACTAATCTCTAAACTACAACTATATCTTACAACGTCAAAATAAAATCATAAGACTACACAAGAAGGAAATTCCATGTCTTGATATTTGAAACCTTCAATTACCTGTGAAGTTCATCAACGTGGAATGAGTACTAATGCCCAGTAAGAATCTCATAATTCTAAAACAATAACTAATACATAGATAGAAATGATCATGCATGCAGGGTGATACTATACAGTAAGGTGACGTTTTGTATGCCCAAAATATTATACGTAGAGTATCATTTTCTCAAAATTCATTGGAACATCTAAGGAAGACTTTCTTCCATAAAATATTATCTTTTATCATCAGAAAATCATAAATCTTCTTTGAAAACAAGTATACTTAAGAATTAACATCACTTTAAATTTATCAATCCAATTCCAAGACATTTCTCATTTCATTTCCATTTTTTTTTATCATTTATTATTATTATTTTTTTATTTTTACAATTCACAAATACTAAAATTCTGTAACATTAAAGTCCAAGTTCCCCTTATATTCAAAACAACCATCATACACTCTGTTCCCACTTGTCTATCCGTTACATCACATTAACATTTGCATTATCAATAATAATTCAATATAACACAAGAAATAATAACCATCATCGCAACATTTCTATCATCAATAGTAACTCAACTTAAATCAAGAATATAAACCTTTCCAATTCAATTTCTCAAATATTTACAATTGATTTCAAATCTCTTTTTTAATATATTTTCAACTCATACATAGCTATAACTATGAAGATATCACATAAGCACACTAAATCATAGATATACAAAGATAAAGGTATTCCTACTTCGTTCTTTTCACCTGTTCCTTTCCTAAAACATCTTAATAAAAAGACTTATCATTTATAAGATTAACGGATTCATCCCTCATAAAATCATTATTCACAAGTTCACACAAGATTCTTCATTTTTCCTTAAACTTCCAACCCAATTATACCACAATTACCATAAGTCCACAATTCTTAACTCAAACTGATATTACTATTATTCACAAAATAAAACTCATAATCTTCACTTATGGTCACAAAATAACCCTGTGAGTTCATCATCATCAACCCCTTACCCAATTACCATTTCATGTTCCATTTCCTTCAAGTAATTTCTATATGCATTTCTCTTCTATACAAAATCACACAACAAATTGTAATTTCATAAGTTCATTACGAGTCATACACATTATCGCTGACTTATCACATTTCTCAACACATTCCACCTTTTGCCGGCTTGATACGGCGGGATAACGGCCACCCGACATTTATGTTTTCCCACATTTGCTGGCTCTAAAAACGACGGGGCAATGGGCACCCAAAAACATTTTTCCCTTCCACATTTGCCGACGCCTGAAATGGCGGGGAGATGGACTCCAAAAAAACATTTTTCAAACACCATGTTTTTCCAGATTTGACAACTCTTGAAACGGCGGAATCGTGGACACCCAAAAACCATTTTTTCACATTTGCCGACTCCTGAAACAGCGGGATCATGGATACCCAAAAATATTTTCCCACATTCGTCCGGCGATATGCGCAGACAGGGCAATTGGGCACCTTAACTCCCCGTGCGGGTACCAATTACAACCCAACACAACCCAACACAACACAACACAACACAACTCAACACATTTCTTAAATCCACTTTATCATTTCATCACAAATCTTATATCATCAATACAATTCACAAAATTCAAAATTCCTAAACTCAATCCAATCTCATAGCACAACTTAGACTATCAACAATAAGAGTTCAATCACAAGTTGTTACATGGATTTTTCCAAACGTTTTCAAAATTCAATTAAATATGGATATGTGCAATTTAATACCTCAACTTCATGATATGCCACTTTCAATTTAAGCAAAACCATCAACCATCTTTATGAGCCAAACTAAGGTTTTGGAGTAAATTGAAGCTTTTTACAAAAACACTTTTTATTTTTTATTTATTTCCACTCTTCTAGTCATCGTTCACCCGTAATCATATCCCAACCCAAAAAGGTAAACCCCAGAATATCAAACCCAAACCCCCAATCTCATGATTTATCACAAAATGCATAAAAGATAAATTTTGTATAAGGAAAATACCACAAATCCCTACCTCAAAAGAAGAAAAGATGATAAAACCTCTAAACAGACGGCTCAACGCTAGGCGCAAGACCTGCATATCACACATAGCATGTACTTGAAGACTTAGAACATAACTGATGTAACAAACGGCTTAAACCTAACTTTAACTTTATGTCGAGCTCAAAACATTGCTAACATGCTCTTAGAGTGCTAAAATACAAGTTCTAGATGTCCTGAGGGGTCCCATATGCAAGAAAACATGAAAAACATGGTCAATTGAAAACTTAATCCATGAATCAAGCATAATTTAATGATTTTTGCTTCATAAATTTGAATATAAAACTCATCTTCAAAATAATCTTCTCAAACTCAATTTAATCAACCTCGATAGAGTCCCAAAGCTCCAAAAATAAGTAAAAATAACTCCAATTGAGAGAATAATTCAAGATTCAAAACAATCTACAAGTTTTCTGATTCATAAATTTAACATGAAAACTCATATTTAAAAAGCATCAACAAACTTCAAATTCTTTTCATAAAATGAGTCATGAGGTTCTAAAAAAAAGTTAGATAACATCAATTGAAAGCTTTATTCAAGATTCAAAACAAAAACAAAATTTCAAAATTTCTCATTTGCTATTCTAAATATGATGAAACTTTCTTGAATCTTCAAATACATATGAAATTGATCTTACAAAACAAGATATTGGTACATGATTTCTCTCATAAAACCATGAAAAAGGCATGAATACAAGGATGAAACACAAGATAGATGCATAAACTCATCAATCTCAAACCCTAAATTGCAAAATTCCATGAACTTCTCTAAAAAATCCAAAATACAAGTTCTAGTATGTGAATCCATGCAAAACAAGATCAAGACATGAAAAGATGGAGAAATCTTACCTAAAGTTATTTCAATTGTTGAGTTCCTTGATAAATTCCTCAATTTTTCCCTTTCTTTCTACACTTTCCTTCTTTGATTCTTCCTTGAGCTCAATTATGTTCTTCTCTTCAGAATTTCGGAACTCTCTCTCTCTCTCTCTCTCTCTCTCGGTTTGTTCGACACTTTGAGCTTCCAGCAAAACAATTGAAGCAAACCCTCCAAACATTACACATATACATCACTCACATGTACACACTAACACATATTTCTCAGCGCACACACAATAGTTCTCTGCACACCCACACCCATATACATCCTCAATTTCTAGAGCATTCTACAATTTAATTTATGATTAAGATTAATTTAATTAAGAAACACTTAGTCTTAATAAATCTTGATTAACACATAATTAAATTAATCATAACCAATCACAAATCCCACTTAATTTAATTATTCTAATTTGCCTTCCTTTAAAGCCCAACTAATTATATTTAATTTTCTCATTCTGAATCAGATTTTTAATCAAACTCTCAAAATGTTCCAAATATCAAGTTAAACTTATTTCCATCATCAATTTTGGTTTTTCAAATCTTTAAGGCCTTCAATTTCAGATAAAACTCAAAATCTCGGTCAATAAATTACATACTCAAATTGAACACCTCATAAATAAATTTAATCCATAATAATCTTAATTCCCAATCCTCATAACTTAATTAACTTCAATTCGGACCCAATTGATCAAATCTTAATTTCACTAAACAGAATCAAATATTTAATTAAACTTCCATATGGTCTAATATTCGAAATTGAACCGATTCAACTCATCAATTTCACCTTATTAAGCCATTTAGGCTTTTAAGTTCTAATTCCAAAATAAATCATTAATCAAATCATATACGAATCAGACATAATAATTCCTATAACTCCCAAATTAAATCAGAATAATGACTAATTAAAATCTGAATCTCCTTAGTTAATTAAATGCCAAATATTACACATGGCGGGGTCGTCACAGTCTGAGCTTCTGGAGAAGGGGTTTCTTCGCCTGAGTGGTGTTTTGGTCACTCGAGCAGTTTGTTTACAGTTTGAACTTGTCACAACCCCATCCCACTCCAAATAGGATAACAGTTATCACCGGCCAATAGTGTTTGACTACTAAAGGCCTGGCAAGACTAGACAAGACTGAACTATAACCTTGGGGCTTATGCAGAATGACCTGTTCATTATATTAAACAAAGTCCATCCAGAGCAAGTGCATAAGTAGGAATGGAAACAAAACAAGAATGCCTTTTATTTACTTATCTTGATATTTACAAGCCCAGACAACAAAAAGAAAAGAGTACAACATCAAAGGACATCCTTACAAAAACCAAACCATATAAACAAAACTCTTGTCTCCAGATTATAACCTCCAAAAAGGAAACAAAATAAAAGAAAGGTAAAATACTAGTGTAACTCTTTCTTGAGTCCTTGTTCTTCTTCTTAATCTACATACATATAAGAGAAAGGGGTGAGCCACTGCCCAATGAATAGTAATAAAGTAAGGCAGTAAATGAATGAACATTGAAAGCTTTAAACATTCTTTCAAAATACACATTAACTTGTACAAGACAAAACTTAGCTTGACTTGCAAACAAAGTACATAGTGATGAGCATTTCAAGGATTAAAAGGTGCTTAACCGGCCTGGGTACCGGCTAAATGTAATAAAGTGAGTTCAGCCATCATACATGATTCGATATTCCCCTAATTGTGGGCCTGATCCCTGAATGTCATCTAAATACATAATAAAAGAATATAGAATGTTCATTCATAGCAAAACATAACAAAGTTTATAAACATAATCAAGGTTTGCATTAAAACATATTTAATTAAACATAGCATTACTAAATCACTACTCAAATGGCTCGGTCAAACAAGAGGTTTCCTTCTTCCAAAGCTTGACCTACATTAACAATAACAAAACAATGAAGTACTTGCCTAATTCGAACAGGCTTAACATACCGAATTCTTAACTTTGATTAATGTTTTCCTTAAACTTTTCTAAGTGTTTAACATTGTTCTAGGTCTAGTTCAAGCCTTAACTAAGTGTCAAATGCATACAAGAAGTGTCCCAAGTGAAAGAGGATTGCAAAACAAAGTTCCACATTATGGTGGTCTTCAAAATTCCCAGATACCCAGAAAAAATCATCATCGTTCACGTCTTTATCCGGAGTATCCTTTATTATTTTTTCACACCGGCACCTTATTCGCAAGTAGTAAACCCAGCCATCTACGGCCGATCCTATGGAGTATTGATGAAAGAGCTCGGCTAGGCCGAGGTTAAGGCTAGCCCGGTGGTTTAGCGCGACAATGCCGTTTATTATACGGTAGGAATTGGTAGAAAGTTGGGTAGGGCATAGTTTGGTTTGCCTAAGGAATTCATAGAGGAGGGGCTGTACAGGGAAACGTAGACCGCACTCTACGATTGAAATAACATTAAAAGGGACAAAGCCTTGCTTTCCCCAAGAAACGATTTCTGGTTCGGCCAGGGAGAGGTGGACATCATCTGGAAATTGGTAGTCCTTACGAAATTCAGCTATGGCCCCTGGTGAGTTTACTAAAAATCTATACTTCCCCATTTGTGGTTTAAGTTATATACAGATTAAACTGGGTGTGAGCTCAGTCGAAGAATGGTGCTGAGTAGCTCGGTTGAGCGCTCAAAGGAGTGCCTGGGCAATCTAAGTCTGCAAAGTGAAAAACGAAGGTGTTAACCACAGATCGTTGGACCATGCTAAAAGAAATAAAGGCAAGATAAGTGAAGTCCTAGCTCGGCTATGTGAGATGCTACCCAGTCCTAGCTCGGTTTAAGCTAGAGGCATTAGCCCGGTCGAGCCTTCGGGGCAGCATTATTAGTTCAGTTTAAACTAAGGGAGCTGGCTTAGCCCCAAGTATTAGCTCGGTCGGTCATTTGAGGTTTTTTAGCACAGTATCGCGCAAACCTAGTGCGGTTCACTAGCTCGGCCAAGTTAAGTAGGCAGTACTAAGACTTGTTGAGATTACAAACAATAAAGTAAAGTTTTAGTCTGGTTATACAGTGATGCTAGGTTCGTGCCTAAATACGAACAACTTCCTAGTTCGGTTTAAATATGATTTTGGATCAAAATCAGTGTTTCTCAGGTTATTCATGGAGTACCAGAGGTTCTACTACATGGTTTTTCCCAGAAATATTGAAGCAAAAGTAGAATGTGCTTTGGAAAAACATACAAACAAAACATGCTATGTGTTACAAAACAAGTGCGAAAATAACAAAAAAGAAGAGGATTCGAGCCACTCACCAGTTCAAGTTGAAGAGTTTGAAGATGAGAGCAACGGCAGCAAGAACACGGGCTTATGCAGTGTAGAAATGGGGGAGCAGAAGCTCAAGCAAGAGAGAGAGAGAGAGAGAGAGAGAGAGAGAGAATGAATAGTGCAAATGAGGGGTTTCAAAACAAAAGGTTTTGATTTTGTGAAAAGGGAAGGAAAAAGACAGGACTGTTCAAAATTCACGAGGTACGAAGACGGCGCGACAACTGCTTTGGGCCAATTGGAGCATGCCACGTGTCATTGGAATAAGAAGCGATTCAGTTGCTGTGATTTAAGAGACGTTTTGACCAGACAGGTAGAGCCCGGTGTGAATTTAGCTCAGCTAGAAGGGCTAAAGAATTTTAGCTCGGCTGGAAAGGCTAAAGTTTTTTAGCTCGGTTGATAAAACAGGTAAATCCCTATCATGCTGCGCAGATGGAATTAAGGGGCAATTGAGAGGGTAATTTATACCTAAATTGGGCCGAGCTGGGTAAATGGGTCATTCTTTGGGCCACAGTAAGAAGGGCTGGATGAAAGGGGCTTGTAGTTAGCCCGGTCCCAGTGAGCCTGTAGACACCCCATTTTTGACCACCCTCAAGACTTGGGCATTACTGATGGTTTGCTCGGTGTTGAGAGATGTGTAGGGCAAAGATTCAATTCCTTCGGCAAGGAGAGAGGCGAACCCTTCAAAACACTTTGTTTAGGGGTTTGGAGTTGAAGAAAAGAGGAGAGGAGGGGAGAAAATAGGTTGAAGAAGAAGTTCGCCATGAATCCGGGTAGGAGAGAATCGAGCAGCCCTCGCTGAATCGGACTTATTCAATTGCATACTTGGAGTTAAGCTATGAGGCCACCATCGTTGGAAATAAGACTTCCGGGGCTTCACTTTTTACTCAAGAATCTCCCAAAGCCAAATCCGGGTGGAGGAGATATGTTGGGTTGAAGCAGGGGATCATCCCGGTTGGATCGAGTCTGCGCGACTTCACGGAAAAGGGCATAACTTTTTGCACAGGAGGAATTTTGATGCAAGATTTGCGCCATTGGAAAGCTAACTTCCGGGGCTTCGATTTGCATACCCACCGGCCATGTTTTGACCAAGGAATCATCCATCGGCACTCTATTTAGCCGACCGGCAGAAAATAGTGCCGACCGGCACTTTATTTTGGACAATGATCGAATCTTCTGGCCGGTTTGAACCCTTTGCACCCCCCAAGCATAGTGCATGCCAGCTGTGCCAGCTGGGATACACAGAACCAGACCCACGTGCATCCATATGCCTATTTTGCACACTTAACCACCTTTTGGCCCTTATTTTGCACCCTTTGCTCATGGCTTCTTGAGGAAGCCTTGACCCCTTTGTCTTGGCTTCCTCAAGAAGCCTTACCAGCTGTCCAAGCTTCCCTTGCAAGCCTTGCACCCTTTGACCCTTTGAAACTTAGCCTCTAAGTCTTGTTTTGCTTGGCCTATATAAGGAGGCCCTCTCCTCCTTTGATGAAGGTTGGAATTTTTGAGCAAGAAAACCAGAGAATAGATATATATATCTAACATATATATCTACAACCATATATCTCTCTCATCCAACCTCCAAACACCCTTGTTCTTGGGCCATTCCTTCACCAACCCATAGCACAACACCACCACTTCCATTTCCAGCATTTGGGAGGTCATTTGCAGAGCTTAGGAGCACCAAAACTTGGTCCAAGAGGTGCTGGTTTGTTGGTCTACAAGGGTAAGCACACTTTTTCCCAAAACTAGCATTTTCTTGGTTCATATCTAAGCCATAGTTGCATGTATTTTTGAGCTTCGATGTAAACTACAAAGTTTCTTTTTTTGAGCCCTTCTTCAACATTGAAGAAGGGCTCAACGCTGTTGGGGGTCTCCATGTAGTACTTACCATTATACCCCCTCTTTGGCCCCCACTTTTGCATGCTTTGTTAGCCTACCATGCTTCTGTTTTTGGGTCTTCGACAGGCCTGAATAGTGTCTTATTTTGACCTCCTCTACATGTCTCATGAAGGGTCTTTGACTATTTGGTGCACCCTTTATATACCTTGTGTTGTGGCCTCATTTTGCCCTTGTTTTGTATGACATTTTGAGCCTATTTGTATACTGATTTTGGCTCGGACATCTGCTGTAAATAGTCATATTTTGGGCCCCTCTACAACATTGTAGAAGGGCCCTCACCTGTTTGAAGCTCCCATGTGCCACTTGCCTTGTATTCCTCCATTTTGCCTAGAAAGGCACCTCGCATTTGGACCACCATGCTTGCATGTTTTGACTTAGCTTCGTGAAGTTTTTGGTCATGTTTTAACATGTTTAAGTTCTGTTTGGTGTCAATTTGGTCATGCTTGCCATGCTTAGTATACCCCCTTTGCATTGTAGCTTGTATGCTTCAAGTAGGTGAATGTGTAGCATGCATTGCCTCCATGATTTCAAGGGTTTGGGACCCTCTTACATGCTATTTCAGACCCTAATCCATGCTCACATGTTCATTTTTGTCATCTCTTTCATGCTTTAAGGGTGTGTCCTTTTATGCATTCAAGGGTGCCTTGTGCATGCTTGTGTGTTTAGAGCTTTTAGGATGCCGTGAGTGTGAGTTTTGGGTGTATTTTCACATGCTGAAAACCTGTTTTTGGTTGCTCGAGTCTTGCCATGATTGGTCTTGTCAAGTGTGGTTCAAAGCCTCATTACCTTGCTTCAAGCACTCGGGCTATTTGCATACTTTGTTTGGTCTTGTTTAGCTTGGTTTGGCACCATGTTTTGCATGATTTCAGAGCTTTTCATGTATGCTAATTGTCCATGTTTGTGCCTCTTAGATGTGTTTAAGAGTTGCTTAATTATGCTTAAGTGTTGGTGCCTTAACTTATACATGTGTGCATGTGTGTTTGGCCCTCTTGACTTAGCATTTTGGCCACTGATTTTAGGACTATTTGAGTTGCCTAATTCATGTATAAGACCATCCTTCCATTGATTCGCATGCTTGTCTTGTATGCTTACTTGCATGATTGCATTGTATTGCCATATTGCATACTAGTTGACATGTTCAGGACTTCATTGCATCGACATGCATGCTAAGCCTCTTGACCAAGTCATGATAGAGGTTTGAGCACCCTTGTTTGCTTGTTTGCATTGCATGCATTTGAAATCAAAGTGCATACTTGGTTTCTTGGGCCATCACGCATCGAAATGCGCGATTGGTGGTCCGAGAATCAAGAAACATACCCCTTTGAGTCAAAAGCATGATAAGGGATGTGTTGGTGCACACATTTGCTTGAAAATTCCATGCCATACACTGCTTGCCCTCTGCTGCTGTCAATTGCAGGTTCTGCAGGAAGTTTTGGCCGGTCGGCTGCATATAGTGCCGACCGGCCATCCATTGTCAGCCGATGGATTAATTTGTGGCCGGTGATCATTTCCCTTGGCCGGTGGCCATTCCCCTTAGCCGATGGTTTTCCACAGCACTCAGAGAAGCAATCCTGGGACTTTGGCAATTTTCAGAGGAGCAGGGCAGTGTAAACAGAGGCAACAGTGTAATGGCAGCGAGTTTCCGAGCGAAGCCAATCTAAGCATGCGTGCATCCCTCTTCCCGAGGCCATTTTACTGCTTTAAATAGCTTAATTAATTTGTTAATTAGTTAAGGGTTTGTAATATTTAATTAGCTAGGGTAGTTAATTATTTATTCGGTCTGTATATTTATTTGGTCCCTCCGAGTGAGGTGCAATTGTAATAAGTGTGTGTGAGTGGGTGTATGTCTTCCAATCCCCATTTCTTTCACCCTTTTATTTACCTGCTTACAGTGGTAGATTAGGGCATATTTAAATTAGCATACCTTATGCAATGCATGTGTGCATCCACGCATTTGTTTACACGCATCGGGCTCGGCACATCATACAAACTGCATCGTACTTTCAATTCCGAATTGAATACGTGATAGTTGTTGCATCTCATGTGCCATGTTTAGGGTTAGCCGAGCCTACTCTAGATTACATCTCTGTGTGTGATGCATTAGCCATTTAACATGAACTAGGACACGCATGTTTGCTAACTAGTTTCTTGTTTTGGCACGGAGTACGATGTAAGTATTTATGCTTTAGCATATCACATGCGTGTAAATGTTTCCATGACAGTATGCTTGCCATGTGGCTAAATGCTTACATGATAAACTGTTTGAATGCCTGTGGGTGGAGGTTGGGTTGCTTGAGTTGGGAAAACTCGTTGAAATCCGTGTTTTAGCCTACTTGCGAGTAGCAAATCCCGAAATGTTTTCAAAACGAACGGATATGCAATGTTTATTTCCAAATTAGGCAATCTAGTCTATACTTGTTTGCTGCGCGCATAACATAGTAATTCTAGGCTAATAATTGGGATAAGAGCATGTAATGTTTTCAAAAACGGATATCACGGTTAGTAGAGGCCGGTCCTCGGACCGGGCGAAAGGGGGTGCTCATAGCTGACCTTCCCCGATCGTACCCAAGCTCCCGAGCCAAGACCACTTTGGTGATGACGGACATGTGGCCTTCGGCACCGAGTCAGGGTTTCCTAAATTTCCCATTTTAAAATATTTAGGTGGCGACTCTGTATCTGGCAAAGCAGTCCATGTTTGGCACTTCTTTTCAAAATCTGTTTTTCTTCAAAACGATTTGCCGGATTTGGACTCTTTGGTTCAGATTTAGAACCGACACAAATCGAGTCCGAACTGTAGCGCGAGGTCTCCCGCGGACGTGCTACAGAGCCCTATTGTTATCTCGGTCCCAGAGAGCCCTCTTGTTATCCCGGTCCGAGAGAGCCTTAAAGTTAGTCCGGTCTAAGGAAGCTTTGCAGTCAGCACCGGTCACCATACTCAAAGTTAGCTCGGTCATAGCGTAGTATGGTTAGCTCGGTCAGGACCATGCTATTTGCTAGCTCAGTCTAAGCATACCATGGTTTGTACAAGAGAAACTAAGGTAAGGGCAGTGAAAGGAAGAACCAAACTAGATATAGTTCGGTCTACTCTGCTGCTTAACATAGCCAGGCTTACCTCGGTCATATTGACATCCAACCATGGTAAAGCCATCTCACTTGGCTTAAGCAGTGAGGGAGGTGTTGAAGGATAAGCATTATCTTTCAAGAGTATGACTCCTAGGAGGACTCTACATAGAGGAGTAATAGTCCTACTAGGATTGTGCCACGCGGAACCTATAAAAGCTCACAACATCACCTATGGAGAGGTAACACAACCTTGATTCCCGAATACACAGAGCTTTTGTCCATTTGTCTATTTCTGCTGACTTAGGCATCGGAGAGGTATCCGGCACACACACGCCGGCTAGCTCACGTTTGTGTTTTCAGGGAGTAAAGCGACGTCGTACGGAGGAGCGCAATCTTGTTCAATAGGATTATAAGAGAACAATATTTCGTGCTCGTACAGATGGGTAGCTACTTTCTACTTCCCTCCACATCCATGAGGACTCATCACATGATTACAACAAGCTGATAATGAAATTCAAAGCTTAAAGATGAAAAAAGAATAAGAGAAAGTGAGAAAAGTTTTAAAGTTTCACCTCTTAAAAGAGGGTGAGTTTCTTGGTTGTCAAACTCCTGGGCACCCTCAAGGTCCTTTAGATATGGCTTATAGTTCTTAGAATCCACAAAAATGAGCTTGTAATTAAGCTTTAGGGTTCGTTTGGGAAGTGGGTTCGCTTTTTGGCTATTTTAGCCTGGGGCTAAAAAGTCTCATTTGGGAAGGACTTTTTGGCTTTTTTGACTTTTTGTGAGAGAAATAATAGAATGATTATGGGTTGGATGTAATGTTTTGTTTTATTGGGCTAAAAAGCCTATTTTATCTTTTTGTGGCTAAAATAATCCTAAACCCGACCCAACCCTTCTTCCTAACAGAGGCTTAATGGAGTTTAGGTGGTTTGTGTGTGGAAAATGGAGGTTGGAGGGGAGGTAAAGTGATAAGCTCTCAAAAACAAGTCTCTTGGCTTTTGAAAATTTGTAACCCTAAAAAACGAAGCTGAGACATCTTTATACAGACTTTAGGGGTCAAAATATCTAAAATATTTGTGAAAAAGTCACAGAAAAAGCCAAAATTTCAAAAAATGCTCTGTACCCGAACATTTCAGCCGATTGTACTATTATTCATCTAGCCGGCTACATTTTTCATCCGACCATGAGTTGTTGTACGACCATATGAAAAATACACCAGTAAATCAATAGGGTAAAACTAGCATGATTTAAAAGGAGAAACAAGTATTTTAGAGAATTTCACAATTTCCATTCATTCTTACTATATCTTTCGCTCGATCCACTGAAAAAAGACAACGTTTAGAGTTTGAAAAGGCAAGCCTCGAGACATTGTAGAAATGTTTGAAACTGCGCAACCAAACATATTTTGAAAAAGGGCTTTAATTTGGTCTAAAAATGTTTTAGCCAAAATGGGTTTAAGGTTGAAATTAAAGCCTGAGTTTAGACTTCTTGCTGAAGAATTCATAAAAATAGCACATCTCGATCATCATCATCGGGTGTTCAGAAAATGGCGCACAAGTCTTAAGGCCAGTCAAAATAGGGTGTCTACCGTAACATGCTAAGCTAGATGAGCTCTGCTGAGGTTTGAGCAAAAGCTCTATATTCTACTTCTATAGAGGACCATGAGACAGTGGACTGTTTCTTAGCTACCCAAGACACAAGATTAAGGCCTAGAAAAACATAGTACCCTGTGGTTGATCGTTTGTCAATAGTATTACCTACCCAATCTGAATCAGAGAAGGCATGAAGAGTGAAAGCGCTTGGAGAAAATTGAAGACCATGGCTCAAAGTACCCTTGAGATATCGAAGAAGCCTTTTTACCATAGCCAAATGATGATGTATAGGGTTTTGCATAAATTCACAAGCATAGTTGACAGAAAACACAAAATCATATGATTGTCAAATATTAGAGAGCTCCTACTAGGATTCTTTAAAGATAGGGTTGAGAAAAAGGTGTATCATCATTGGTTGAAGAAGAATTAGACTTGATGGCCATATGAGAGGAGTGGGACTTATAGTTGAGCATGCTAGCTTTAGCCAGTAGTTCAGATCTACAACAAAGTTTTTACGGCATCACATTAACGATATACAATAAATGCAAGTCGTAATTTTTCACTTTTAACTTTCTTTTTTTTGCATGTCATAAATAATATTCTAACAACAATTTGTTTATTTGTTATGTCATTGATACTAATTGTAGACACCTCATTTTTGACCGTCCTTAAGACTTGGACATCATCACTTGTGCATTTGATGATTATGATTGCATGTGTTTGTTTTGAGTGCCCGAAGTCTTTGGCAAAACATCCTATCTTTGAGCCTTTAGACCTTGTCCTTTCTGTGCCTTGTTTTGTATCAAAACTTGGTGCCTGGAACCTTGTGGTGACCTATCGGCCACCACCAGAGGCTGTTGGCCATGGCTTTTGCATGTCGGCCATCAGTGGTAGCTGATCGGCTACCAATGGTGGCCGACGGCCACCAGTCTCTTTTTCTAGATATTTGTTGATATTTGTTGCTAATTGTGCCAGCTATTAGCACAATGAGCTGCATCTTCCTACACGTGTATGGTAGGATGTTTCTAAGCTTAAGGCATGTTTTTCTATATATAGGGGGGTTTCTCCCCCATTTTTGAGGGTTAGAAAAATTCAGAGCAAAAATCTCTCTCTCTCTCTCTCTCTTACAATTTTATGCCTAAGTGCTTGTTTTCTCTACACTTTTGCATACACATCCTAAATCAAATCCTCTTACCTTTGAGCTGAGGTTATTTCAGGTCATCTTGGAGCCCTTGAAGGTGGTTTTAGCTTGTTCTTGTGCCTAGAATTCCCCTTTGCTTCAAGAGGTAGTATGCTTGTCTTGTTTACTTTATTTTGAAAGTTTGTTTTACCATCTTTTCTTACTATTTTGGGGCTGGTTTTGAGCTGAGAAAAACTCTTTTTTGGTAGCCTAAAAGTGCTGGTTTGAACCCTTTTTAAGTTAGGGGGTGGTTCACCCTTCTTGTTTGTTAGTTTGTAAAGCTTTGTGCCTTTATTCATCACTTTCAAATCAACTTTTTTGGGCCTTTTAACCACTGAATTTCAGAGGGTTTTCAGTGGTAAAAAAACTCATTTTGAAGTCCAAAATTGGAGGGGTTAGCCTCCCCCCCTTGTGTCTTGTTTTCATGCCTAGTTAGCTTCATATGTTAGCATGTTTTTTTAGCCTAACTTAGCTCAAGTCTAGCATGTCTTAGCTTCTGAAATAACCTGTTTTAGCTCTGTTTTGGGCTGGTTGGTTTTTTTGAGTCATGTTTTGCATAGTTGTAGTGCAATCCCATTCATTAGCTTGATGTTTTAACTTTTCATGACTTAAGTCTAGCATGTTTTAGACTATATTTAAGGCTGTTTTGCCTCTGCTTTTGGTTATTTGTTTTATTTGAACCTTGCATGGCATGGTTATAGTGTTAATTCTTTCACTAGTTTAGTATTTTAAGGCTTTAACTATCATTGGCTTGAGTTGATTGCATGTTTTAGTGCTTTTATCATTCATTTCTAGCACCTAATCACCTCTGCAATCCCCCCTCAATTCTTCACTTTTGATTTGCTTTGACAATGGTTTCAAACCACTTCTTTGCCTAAGTGTGAAATAGAGGTGCTACACCTAATGGTTTAATTCCTTAGGGGGTTCATTACCAACAGTGTAATGCCTCTTTCATGCCCAAAGTAACTTGGGGTTTGAGTCCTCTTTCCATTAGAGGACACTCACCAATGGACAATTGGATTAAGGAATGGTTTGGTAATTAAAATGAGTAAACAAAAATTGACAAGTAAAAAAGGCAAGATAAACATCTTTCGTGTTGCATTGCATGTGTTCGAATCGGATGTTAATTCGAACACAAGGAAAATGGGACATTTCATACTCAACAGTGATGAAATGTGCCACTTTCCTTGGTCTCCATTGCCCTTGATCCTGCATGATAGGGTGATGGACATTTTGGTCTTGTTGTGCATTCATTGATCTTGCATAATTGGTTTCACAAGCCATCATGCAATGAAAGTGCTTGATTGATGGTTTGGGAACTAAAACTTGTCCCTCCTTTGATTTCCCCATGAAAAAAAGAGGCAAAGTGTGCAAACAACCCAGAGAAATACTCTGTTTTGCTCTCTGTTGCAACAAGGAAGCTTAGACCATCAGTGGCCGACAACCATCACCAATGGCCGACCGGCCACCAATGGTAGCCGACCGGCCCCTTGTCGGCCACCAATGAAATTTGCGCAGTGTGTTCCTGAGGTGGAGCAGAGGTGTTCTGGAAGTGGACAGCTTCTTTGGTGTTCAAATATGCAAACAGAGACATGCAGCAGCAAGACAATCCCTTTTCGGGTGAAAACCGAACACGTGCATGAGCCTCTCTTGCATTTCAAGTTTACTTATCGCTTAAATATCTAGCTTAGATACATGTTGTAATTAATTAGTTATAGCTAATTAAGTGTTGTAAATAATTAGTTAGTTTAACTAGTTATTTGATTTCTGTTTGTAATCATTAGTTAACTAGAATAGTTAATTAGTTTCGAGTTTTGTAATAATTATTTAGCTTAATTAGCGTAGCTAGTTAGCTTCTATTTATTTGGACCCTCCTTCATGAGGGTGTAATGTTGTAATAAGTGTGCGTGCGTGTGTGTATGTCTTCCAACCCCACGTCTTTCTTCCTTTTATTTAATCTCTTTCAATAGTTAGATTAGGAACATATTTCAATTAGCATACCTTATGCTTGCATCCATTCATTCGTATTGCATGCACCGAGGCTCGGCGCATCATTCAAACTGCATTGTCATTTCAATACTTCTTTGAATACGTGTTTAATCGCATGTTGTTCAAATCAAATCATATGCCATATTAGTAGCTGAGCCTATTAAATCGCATATTGCATGTGTTGCATTAAACACTTTGTATAGTTAGGAATCATGCATTATTTTCTAACTCATATTTTCCTAGCTCGGAGTAATAGATGAGTTTTTATGCTTTAGCATACTTGCATAAGCGTGAATGTTGCCATGTCTAACATGCTTGCCATGAGGCTATGTGCTTAAATGCTAAATTGCTTGAATGCCTGTGGATGAAGGCTTGCTGTTTGAATAGGAACGTTTCAACAAATGTAAGTTTTTAGCTTATTTTGTTGAGTGGCAAATCATGTTTTAAGCCCACTATGTTTGGTGGCAAATCCGCATCTTTAAGCCCACTTGAGGTGGCAAATTCAAACCATTTTCGCAAACAAACAAGAGTTGAATTGTTCCAAGTCTTGCAAACTAGTCTATACTTGCTTATGCGTATCACATAATAATGTTGGCTAGTTTAATAATCAGAATAAGAATACATAATGTTTACAAAATCTCATATCATGGTTAGTAGAGGCTGATCTTTGATCGGGCGAGCAGGGGTGCTCAATTCATGACCTTTCCCTTTCGTACCTAAGTTCCCAAGCTGAGGCAACTTTGGTGATGACGGACACGTGGCCTTTAGCACGAGTCAAGGTTTCCTAAATTTTCCTAAAACAAAAAATATTTAGGTGGCGGCTCTGTATCTGGCAAAGCAGTCCAATTTTGGCATTATTTGATTTAAAATCGATTTTCTAAAAAGATTTGTCGGATTTGGACTCTTCGGTGTTTATCAGTTTCACATTGCATTTGTGAGATTAGATTCAGAACCGCGAGAGTCCGAAATGTGAGGCATTTTTTTTCAAAACCTTCCAAAAGGGGGCGGGAAAAAGGCGCATCCACACTAATATTGATGACTTATTTACCACATTCTTTGTTCACTGTAAATAATGACATTTTCTACGATATGGAGAGGGAATGTTGTCCAAGGGTCCTAACATCACATATCTCATAACCACTAGTCACATATCTCATAACCACTAATCACATATCTCATAACAAACACCTTTTTTTCATAACCAATATTACATATCTCATAACCACTAGTCACATATCTCATAACTAACACCATTTTGATCATAACTAATATCTCATATCTCATAACCACTAACACATATAGCATAACCAAACACTCATTAACACGACTTTGCTCATAACCAAAATCACATATCTTATAATCACGAATCAAATATCTCATAACCATTACTCACATATCTCATAACCAACATCACATATATCATAATTACTAGTCATATATCTCATAACCACACCACTTTGATCATAACCAACATTATATATCTCATAACCATTAATCACATATCTCATAATCAAACACCCTTTGACTTATAACTACATCACTCTGCTCATAACCAAAATCACATATCTAATAATCATTAATCATATATCTCATAACATTTACCCACTTATGTCATAACCACATCTCATAACTAACACCATTTGCCTCATAACCAATATCATATATCTCATAACCATTACTCACATATAGGGGTATAAATTTGGTCCACGAGCTCGTGGAACACCCCAAGTCTAAAAATTACTCTCTCTCTCTCTCTCTCTCTCTCTCTCTCTCTCGTTTGGGCTAAAGAAAGGGTCTAGGGATTTGTCAAAAACAATTAATGAGGGAATTTTGATTTTGACAAAATTTGGATGTTTGTTCCAAATTTTTGGAGAAAATGAGGCCAAAATTATGTAATAATCATTATAAAAAAAAATTAAAACATTTATGAATAGAGTCTTATAATAAAATAAATTATTAATTTATAATTTTGTCAATTTATACTTAATTTTTTATTCATTTTTAATATAAATCTTTCATCTATTTTTATTAAGTAAAATTAATATAAAAAAAGACTATTTTACTCATTAACTACAAAATGTATAATCACATCATTAATTGGCGTAATAAAAAATATTTACAATTTTAGAAAGCACAAATATCATAATCAAGTCACCAAGTTTTATAATATAAAACATAAAATACATAACGCCATCACTAATTGGAGTAACAAAATTGTTTAAAATTATAGAAAATCACAAATGTTGTAACTGTAACGCCCTCAAAATCCAACTCATTAAATATAAAACAAAACATGCATTATTAAAAGAAAGCATTTTATTACATCAATCATCCGAATCTCATGAATTGAAATATCATAATAAACGCCCTAAAGGCTTACATCTTGCCAAGCCAACACTTGGACACAATTCACTGAGTTCTAACTCAGAAACAGATAAAGCCCTAGGCTTGAAAGATTACATTATTCAAATAAAACAAATAAAAGTAAATAAACAAATCTTCAAGTCCAATCCTCACAAGCTATGTCCTTGGAGGAGTGAACCACGAACACGAAAAATAAAGTTCTATATAGGGTGAGCCACGACCAAGAGAGAAATACTAAACCAAGCATAAGAATTAACTAAAGTATTAGCATCGATACATGGTTAACACACTATAATCGAGTTACAATATTCATGACACGAATGTCTACCGCCTATGACACATTGTCTATGGCATTTCACTTTCCACTTATGGCTCGAACTCGCCAAATAACTCAACAGATTTCATCTTTTATTATCATTACTTCCAATTCAACAGGAATAACAATTCAAGTTAGACCTAATCATAACAAATACACATGTTGGTATTGCATCAATCATAATCAATTCACTTCCATACTTCCCTACTGATACACATTTTAGTGATGTATCATAACAACAATAAATAGACATATGTCTATTAATCAATAAGCACACATAAGAGTGATGCTCTTGGAGTCCATCCTATCTCCTCCCAACAAATCCGGTTTAGAGGTCCATCCCTATCTTCCCCTAAACCGTGGTGTTCATCCCCTATCTCCTCCAAAACCACATGCATATGCAACATAAATAATATTTGCCATATACAACACATAATTAATACAAGCAATGTTCCGTATTAATTTAACAGTCAACATAAATCACTAAATTCCAGTTCTACCTAAGCCACATGCAAGGTCTACAACAATCATGGCTATTCTCCACCGATAGCCCAAAACAATTATTTCTAAGCAAGAAATAAATATCACAATATATATAATATCAATTTCACAGATGAGTGATTAAATATTCAACTATACCAACAATTCTCAATTTCCCCAAATCTCATGAATTTAACCAATACACAATTCCCCCTTCAATTAACTACATGAATTAATCTATAACAAAACCCTAAGGTTTTTCCCAAAATTAACAAACCACCTCCCACCAACCAAAACACCAACACCTTGGACTAAACGTATAGAAGGAGTAGGAAATCCCTACCTCAAAGCGATGAACCCAAAAGAAGAAGACGAAGATGTTTGCCCAAATTTCAAAGTGCTCCAAATCCAACAATGCTCAGATTAAATGAAAGCCCTCACTCTCTTCTACCTTTTTTGTAAAGGAACTAGGGTAGAAACACACCCTAACTAGATCAAACCTAGGGTAAAGGTGTTTAGAGAAGAAGAAAAGTCGAACTTTAGGGTTTGAGATAAAAAGAATGAAAAAGCGCCTAAAATCCCATTCTTGCCTTTAAATCTTTGGACAGGTCCGCTCGGCGCACAACACACACCGCCGGCGTAAGAACAAAACAATGTCCGCTCGAGCGCAAATATGTCCGCTCGAGCGTAGAATTCTCACCTGCAGAAGTTTTGCAGGAACCAAAAAAATGCTGGAAGGGTGTAAACTCCGCTCGGCCTTGAAATGTCGCCGGCGGAAAGGCTAAAAATTGAGCGACAAACATCTTGACTCAGATTCAACCCACCTGTTCGAAACACGCCAAATACATCCTAAAACTCAATCAAATAGAATTAAAGGATGACAACAACAATCTGATAACAACGGAATCTACGGAACATAAGTCCGGATACACTAATCAAATGGGAAAAGACCGGGGTCGCTATAGTAACTAATTCCCAAAATTCTGTAACATTAACCAAAAATTATGTAATTATCCACTAATTAGTGTAACAAAAACATCTAAAAAATTTAAAAACCACAAATGTTATAACCAACTCACAAAATTTAATAACATCAACTACAAAATGTGTAACTGCACCACTAATTGTCATAATAAAAATAATCAAAATTTTTACAAATCACAAATGTCATAACCAACCCAAAAAATTTCATAACGTCAATCAAAAAATGTGTAACAACATAACTAATTGATGTAGCAAAAATATCCAAATTTTTTATAAACCACAAATATTGTAATCAAGCAACAAAGTTTCATAACAATTATCATAAAATGACTAAACAAATCACTAAAAATCTTAGAATCACCAATTGGGATCTCTCATAATACAAAGAAAACAAAATGTAATGACAATCATTAAATAATTTAATCAACGACTTAAAGCCATGGAACAGAAAATGAGAGTTAGAGAAGATTAGCTAATAGAGCGAGAGGAAATGGAATATTAGAAAGAGAAACTGAACGGGCTTATCGCCTATGAAAATGACGTCAAAGGTGTTTTCGTTTCCGATAAGGAATATCGGAGATATCTACAATGACAGTAAAGAATGAGAGAAATGCTTGAGGGATGAAAAGGACTGAAATAGCAAAATAGTACAACAAAATGCGTAATATTCATTTTCAATAGTTCTATAACACATGTACAAATTGATGATAACAAAACCTTTCAAATCATAACTACGACCAAAGGTTTGTGTATGTATGACATATTAATGTGAAAGAGTTAGAGTTTCGAGATAGATGCATTTACTAGTTAAAAAAATATTACCAGAATGAATAGTGTTGAAATAGACAAATAGAGTAGTGACGAGTTCAAGGATTTATTGCAGAGACACAGGAGTAGAGAGAGAAAGAATCCAATGAGGAAGAACTATCAACAACGGTTGTTCGATAATTTCAGTGAAATAGATAAGTATGAGTAAGAAATAGAGAGAGCTCAGGCACAACTAGGACAAATCAAGGGAAAATAACATAGAGTAGAGAAAAAAATGAAAAAAAGTTGGGGAAAAAAATTTAGGAGAAAATTTATTTAGTAAAACAAAATAAAATCATGTCATAGATAATTTTTTTCAACATATTTTTTTATTAAAATTTAGTTAAATTACATATATGTGTGTGTGTGTGTGTGTGTGTGTCTATAAGTGTATATAGATATTTTAAAAAGTATATCGTTTGTATATTACTATTTCTATTATATTTAATGAAGATACTATGACTAAAAATAATCTAAAATAGAGATAGGTGATCAATTGCAATGTCATGACATTGCAAAATTAATTGAGAGAGTTGAGAGTTCAGAGATAATGAGAGTTTGAGAGATAGAATTTTTTGTGAGAAATAAAATGAGGGGTGGTATTTATAAGACTTGGGAGGGAGGGAGGGGTTAATTTATATATATAAATAAAAAAAAATAAAATTGGCTATTGGTGGAATTATTAGTTATATGACTGTTTCAGTTTTTTTTTTTATTTTTTTATTTTTAACCGTTGCACTAACAGAGGGGTAGGGAGCTGTTTGGGTTGGGTCGGGCCAGATGGGAAAATTTTTTTTGGGTCGAGCTCATGAGATGGGTTACACTCCACAACACACCAAAGTCGGGCCGGGCTCTAGAACACATAGCCCAGGGTCTTAGGTTGGGCTTAGGCTCAGGTTTGGTTGGGCCCACCCGGGGTGCGACTAGACTTGGGGTATGTCGCGAGCTCGTGTGCCAAATTTATACCCTTATATGTGGGTAGTGATTATGAGATATGTGATTAGTGATTATGGTATATGTGATGGTTATGAGGCAAATGGTGTTGGTTATGAGATGTGGTTATGACATAAGTGGGTAAAAGTTATGAGATTGTGATTAGTGATTATTAGCTATGTGATTTTGGTTATGAGCTGAGTGGTGTAGTTATAAGTCAAAGGGTGTTTGGTTATAAGATATGTGATTAGTGGTTATGAGATATGTAATGTTGGTTATGATCAAAGTGGTGTGGTTATGAGATATGTGATTAGTAGTTATGCTATATGTGATGTTGGTTATGAGATATGTGTGTAATGGTTATGAGATATTTGATTAGTGATTATAAGATATGTGATTTTGGTTATGAGCAAAGTGGTGTCAAAGGGTGCTTAGTTATGCTATATGTGTTAGTAATTATGAGATATAAGATATTGGTTATGATCAAAGTGGTGTAGTTATAAGCAAAGTGGTGTAGTTATGAGCAAAAGGGTTGATAGTTATAAGATATGTGACTAGTGATTATGAGATATATGATGTTGGTTATGACTCAAAGGGGTTGGTTATGAGATGTGATTATGATTCATGTGGGTAATAGTTATGAGATATATGATCAATAGTTATGAGATATATGATATTGGTTATGATCAAAGTGGTGTGGTTATGAGCAAAATGGTGTTAATTATGAGATATGTGATGTTGGTTATAAAAAACAAAAGGTGTTGGTTATGAGATATGTGATTAGTGATTACGAGATATGTGATGTTGGTTATGACTCAAAAGAGTTGGTTATGAGATGTGATTATGAGATATCTGATTATGGTTATGAAATATGTGATATTAGTTATGAGCAAAATGGTGTTAGTTATGAGATGTGGTTATGAAATATGTGATATTAGTTATGAACAAAATAGTGTTAGTTATGATTAAGTTATGATCAATTTAATTATAGTTATGAAGAAATATAATTTTAGCTCATAATTATAAAAAGCAACTTGTTTAACATATCATTTTTAATGATATGACTCAATCTTAATTATTAATTTTCTATGTATGGTACATTTTTTACCCTTTCCTTTTACTTTACCCATCAAGCAATTGCTACTGTGAAAGGCGTGATCGGAAAAATAAAGTGACAAAATGAAAATTAATTAGTGCCAAACAAGAAAATACAAAACCTTCAAACATCCAAAAACATTATAAATTAAAAATTAGAAAGTAAAATCTTCTATCTCTCTGGCTATACACATACATATACACACTACCAGAACATTAGCATAGAAAATGTACGTGTTCTTCAAACATCTCTCTGTGCTTTCATCATCTCCCTGCGAGAACATTAATATAGATAATACTCTTCAAAACCTCACTCTGTCTCTCTCCATCAAACCCCAAATCCAAATCCAAACCCAAACCGACATCAACAGCTCCCAGAAGCAAAAAAGCCTCTTCAAGTTGAACGCAATGGTGTGAAGCCGTTGACTCAGGACTTGATGTTCGATTTCTTATTCATCTTTTCTAGAAGTAACCATAACAACTGGTGAGAATGAGAATAACGAATGAAGAAAATACTCAGAGAGAGAACTCTGAGAAGAAAAAAGCGAAGAGAGAGAGAGAGAGAGAAGTAATGATGGAGAGAGAGAGAGAGAGAGAGAGAGAGAGAGAGAGAAGACGGCCAGAAGGAGAACGCCGAAAGGAGACGGAAGAGACAAATGCACACCATAGAGACTCGGCGAAAAAGAAAGCTTCAACCCTTCAGCCAGGTTTGGAGATTCAAACTAGGGTTTTGATTTGGAGATTTTCAGTGAAAAATTAGGGTTTTGATTGAGCAACTCAAAAATTAGAATTGTTTCTTAGGTTGTGAAATTGTTTTTATTTATTTATTTATTTTTTATAAAAAAAATTTGTTGAATGTGAGTTGGGGAAAATATCTGAATTTGAGTTGGAAATATTGAAATCTTATTGTGAAATTAGGTTCTTGGGTTGAACACATAAATTATTATTTTTTTTAAAAAAAAAATTTGTTGAATCTAAAGAAATTGCGTTCTGTTACGAAAATTAGGGTCCTATAACTTAGTTATGATTGTATAAAAAAAATTAATTTTTGGAATCTAAAACTAGAGAATCCTACAAGAACTCCATTAGTATTAAAAAAATTATACTTTCTTAAATTTATTATTATCATTATTAATTTGTTCAGGGTCAGAGTTGAATTGTTGTTTTACTTTGTTTAAAGTTTAGGCAAAAGAGCGAAAGAATGAATGACTCTGTAAAAAATTTAGGAATTTGAAAGTTTTACACTAATGATTGGTTTTGACTTCTGTTTTTGGTGCAGAATTCAAGGACATATATGGACATAGTGGAGGACTGCTGCTGTGATTACGAGATAGTAGACATTCTTAATGGAGAAGTTTTACATACTTTGCTCCAAGAGCTTGTCACAACTCCATTTTTTCGATATTTCAAGGTCTAGTATGAATTGACTTTGGCTCAAAGTGGATGAATTTTATTTAATGAAATTCGAGTTTCGTTTAAATTTTGTTACCATCTCATTTTTTATTTATTTATTATTTTTTTTTTCTAGTGGTGAATTTTATAAATTTTGTTCAAAGAGTTCAATATTTGCATATTTGATTGATGTTGTTTTCTTGGGAAGGAAGAAAATTGTATTAATTGGGAGCTGAAATATAGCAAGAAAAATGAACCCATTTGGTTTTCTACTTTTCTTTATAGTTTAACCAATCCCCTTGGGAATTCTCCAAGTTTGACACAATTCAAATCTATAAGTTGTTTATTGTAACGACTTGGGTCGATACTAGAATTTTTTTCTTCTTCCTTTTCGTATAGCAGTGGTTGCATTAAAAAGGCTTTCCGTCAAAATTTGACTGAGTCCAAAAATTTGGATTTTTCAAAACTTTCGATTTTGAAAATAATTTTTGGTGGTAATTGATCCTTATATATTAAATAGTCTAATTTGATTTTATGGGATTTTTCTACGAAGAATTAGTCACTTTGCTTCAAGCGTCAAGTTTAATATTTGTAGCCGAAAAATTATTTTGTACTAAAATTGGGGGAAATCACTTTTTGATTTGTTTGGATTTTGATTGTGTAGTATTTTTCTTTGAATCCAAATGGAGTACTTCCTTATTTACATTGTAAACTTAAGTAAATGTTTTCATTTAGTTACTTAAATGATTACATATAAAAATAAGGTTGCTATGTAGGAATTGCCTTAGAAACTGAATCAGTGTGGCACTCTAAAAATTTCAGTTCACTCGAGCGGTCTTTTGACACATCTAGTACTTTGCCTTGCAGTCTAGGATGCTGCAATCATTCATTCATTGCTCGAGCGGTCTGTTCGAAGTCAGCCGCATAAAAATCAACTTCTTGCTCCATTTCTTTCACTTTTCTTTCCTTTCTCTCTCTCACTCCACCCTTTGCGAAAACCCTAACCCTCAGACCCTAGATTTCATCTATTTTCACCAAGAATCCACCCTAGTTCTTGAGTTAAAAACGTGGAGCACGTCGAGATTGACATTTTGAGCCGATTAGATCAAGTTTTCATCGTCGTCAAAGTTTGGGTCTTCATCCTTTTGCTCTCATCTTTTAGGTAGGGGTTATCTATGATTTGGTGTGATTATGTAATATTTTGTAATTATGGGTTGACATGAGTTAGAAGCTTTTGATTTAAAAGTCAATAAAGTGTAAAATGAGGTTTTCACTCAAGTTTTTGAAATGTTTTGTATGTTTTGGCATAGTAAGGAATAATAGTTGGTGATTTAGAGATTTTGTGAAAGAAATGAGAAAAATCCGCAATTTTCTTGAATCCCTAGATTTGTGAATTTTGTTTTAAAAGATGGCTTGAACTAATTGGTGTTTTATGTTGAAATTTAAGTTGATTTATATGGAAATATTGGGATCAATGATGATGTTATTGATTATTTAAGGAAGTGGAGTTGGGTGGAAACTTGGAAATGTTGGAATTACATACAGTCTGAATTTCGTATAAAATTATTGTTGATGATGAGGAAGATTTTGAGTTATGGAAATATAAATGTTTCATTACGTATTTAATTGTTGATTACTTATATAATTGAATTGAACCTTAGGCGAATTATAATATTTGTACGCATGCATTGCATTGCATCTTCATGGCCTTGGAACATGTGTCGGGTATTTTAAAGAGGTATTTGCGTGGATTTGAAAATGTAGTGTATATTCGCTGAGGTGCCCAATTGTCGTTCCGTGCTTGATGTCGGTAAATGTGGGGGGATATTGTTGAATATGTTTCGAGGTGCCCAATTGCCCTTCCGTGCTTGGTGGCTAGTAAATGTGGGATGGTCGTTGGAAACATTTCGAGTGTCTAATTGCTCCTTCATGCTTGGTAGCCGGAAAATGTGGAAAGGTTTTGAAAAGTAATGGGCGTCCAATTGTCCCTCCGTGCTTGGTGGCTGATAAATGTGGAAGTGTTGTTTTAAAATACGATAAGTGCCCCAATTGCCCTTCCTACTTAATGACCGGTAAATGTAGGAGTATTTTAAATACGTACTGTGGATTTTTGTCACAAAAAAGGATTTTGCACGTGTAATAAAGGTCCAATTGTTAGAGTAAACATGGGTTAAAATTGTACATAGAGCATTGGTTTTCAAAGGAAGTAAAGAGTCTTGAGCATATGGCATCGCATTGCGTTATCATAATCATAATGAATATTTATATAGTGTTAAAATTATTCCTACCGGGCGAAAAAGCTCACTCTCTTTTTATGGGTTGGCTATTCAAAAATTTCAGGTAATGATGATGTACCTCCACCCCGTTAAGGAGCAAGTGGAGATCTAGATGGAGCACTAAAGCTCATTTTGATGTTTATTTGTTTACAACTATCGAGCTTACTTGTCTGGGATAGGAATATATTTTTGTTATAATCAAGGCCTTACTCTTGAAAGATGTAAGCCCTTAGGGCACTTTTGATGTATTCTCTTTCCCTTTTTTCGAAATCTAATGTATGTAATTTTATGAGTACTTATGAGGAATGATGTATTTGTTTTATAAGATTGTTATATTTAGCCTTATCTATTCACACTTATATTAAGAAATTGGGTAACAATAATTGATTGTTAATTATAAAATAGGTTACAAATATTGGGGCGTGACATTTATCCAATTGCACTATCCATTCAATTAGCCTTTACTATTATGTGTTACCAAGTTAGAACCAGAACTTATCTACCTAATGTAGTTATGTCTTGTAAAACGATTAGTAATGGAAATTATGAAAGTTATCCAACTGGATATTTCTACATAAAAATAATAATTGGGGCTTTTAAGTTAGTAGAAATGATCAAGCAGTACTCCCCATGATTTCGATTCAGAGTATGCTCCTATCCACCGATTAAGTAAATAACTATCAGGAATGAGGTAATCTTTTACCTTTTTTAAGTCTCCCTTTTTCAGAGAAAGGAGAATAGGAATGAAAAAAAAAATAGAAAAAAAAATCTAATTATTAAATTAAATTGTAATTCTAGTTATATAGATCGAAGAATATATCTAAGTGAGTATAGGTAATAAGTGCAAGGAATGTAAACTAAATAAATGGACTTATTCATCTTTTGACATGAAATATATATGTGATAATCGATTTTTTGATTCTTACTCTTTTCTTTTTCTTTTGTTCTAGTCTTCTCATTTTATAAAGAAAAAGTATTTTTACAAATTAATGAAAGATTTGTTAGAATCCAATCCAACAGGGATTCTTAGTCAATTAGATTCTCGGGGAGGTATAGAAAGATACAAAACTCTATATTTTCTATATTTGAATTAATTATATATACATACCTAAGAAGGGAAGAAGAAATTCGTTTTGTTTGCCTATTTCACAAAAGAAAGAATTCACCCTTTTATAGAGGTTTCCAGATTACTAATCAGTAATATTAGTAATAAGAAATATTAGTTAAAAAAGAAGAAGAAGAATTATCTGTAACTTTTGATTCTTTCTACAATTAGATCTTATATGGCCAATAGTGGGCCAAGAAATATTAAACGGTGATGTGGGCGGGGGTTTTCAAGGAACAGAAATAACCTCCGGGTTTTTCTAGATTTGGCGAGCATCTGGAATAACTAGTGAATTACAACTCTATTGTACCGCAATTGGTGCAAATTCAAATTTGATTTAAGTTAACTGATTAAAGTCAAGAAATAACTCATTTTTGTTGATAATGGGTTGTTATCAAATATATCTGTTTTATCTTTAAATTCTCGAGAATCAGTATCAGTAAGAAAGACAGTATGAATCTTATTTGTTTCTATGAAATTTTCTATTGAAGTTTCATTTATGATTAAAGGTGAAAACAAATTTTGTATGATCAAAAGTATTATGTGAAATCTTCGATTTTTCTTCTTCCTCTATCCCTATCCCATAGGTACAATGTTTGAATCAATAGAGAACCTTTTCTTTTGTATGAATCAATATTCTTACATTCCAATTTCTTTTTTTCTTTTTTTTTTCCTACTATGAATTGTTACAGATTCCAATTGATTCAGCAATTGGATCATTAGAGTTATCGTGTTATTAGTATAGGGTTTATCTTTTTAACCATAGGTATTCTTTCCGGAACCAGGACTTTATTTGTCTTGAATACACTCAATTCCCAATGTTAAAGTATTGGAGCCAAATATTTATCAAGTAGCTGCCACGACAGGGTTTTCTACTGATTTTTCATGATATTGCCTCCGGATCTACTATTTTCATCTTGGAGGAATACCTTGCTTATATGCTTGCTTCTAAGCTCAAAAAAGTCATGAACACCAGGAAGTGCTATAGCAAGATTTTGTTTTGAGGATTTTATCATTTATATAATTTGTCAACAGAGGAAATAAATCATCTGCTTCGAATGGTTTCAAGATGGGTATAAGATACTATTAACTATTTTTGATCAGCACAATACTATTAACTATTGATATTCCTTTCTACTTAATTTTCTTAGAATTCTATTATTGTGTTTTAAAAGTTCCCTATTGCTTTAAAAATTCCCTGCAGGAAGTCACTTTGTGCAAATTATGTCGAAGGTTAGGTCCCAATGGGCACTAAATTGGGCGTATTTTTTTAATTAATGTTTAAATTTACTATCCGAGGGAAAATATAATGATGAATGGATTGTAGGTGCAAAATCTAGTTGCAGAAATTGTTGATTCCAAGTTGGGCAAACAAGTAATTCTTCCTTATTCTTGAAATTAATTTTTTATGTAAAATTCATGGCTTGGTATAGTGCTCATACAAGTTTAATTTTCTTTTGCCACAATCCTGCAAATCCCTACAGATTACAAGAATCAAGCTGTCCCTCACTTGCATTCTCGCAGAGGAAGTGATGAGCCTTGTGACTGCTCAAGGTCTTAAATTATTCTACTCTTCTTTCTAGCATGTGTTTACCATTAGAGGCTTCATTGCATGAAGTAATTTTTTTTACTTATTTATTTTTTGAGGTAAATCTCTGTTTGTTCATGACAGTGGTGAAGCATGGTGAATAGAATGAGGTGTGGAAAGACATTCTGAATGCAGAGGGTGATGAAATATATGTGAAGGTAAATTTCCTTTTGTAGTGTAAATTGTAATTTTTTTTGATTCTTAAATACTCACGTTAACACGTAAAGTTTAGGATGAGTGTGGTTCAGAGGTTAGAGAATAGAATCAGCATAAACCAAATATGGCTCTTCTTGTTCTGTTGGTCACATCAAAATTCACACATAATATTTTCTTGTTTTGTTGGTCATTGTTGGCACATAAATTTCAACTAAATTTATGACACGTATAGAGCCTATGATAGGAAGGTTGTAGGTAATCACTTCCTAAAAAAAAGATCAACATGATCTGTTGAAGTACATAAATAAAACAACGTCGTATCTCAGCGACGTTATTCAAGATGCGCAAATGACACTTGTAGAGCCTACAGCAAGGACATTACACAGGATGAAACCCCAAAGATCAATCCGGTTAATCAAATATACGATTAACCAGATAGTGCTATTATTCAAAATTCAAATGGCTAATCAAATATACGATTAACCAGATAGCATTATTATTCAAAATTCAAATGATGCTATCATTCAATTTGAAATTCAAATTGAAGATGAGGCATTCCTATCACCTATCACCTGATGGCCCTCCATAAATATGAGGACCATCACACAAGACGAGGGATGGATCGGAAGAAATCAGAAGTGAAAAGATCAGAGAGAGAGAAAGAAATTGAGAGCTAAAGAAATCGTTACAAGAAAGAAGAAGAGAAGCTAGAGAACTGAAGAGCCTACACTAATGGCGATGAATAGGTAAAGGGTTCCAAACCCAGAATTGTATTTTGTATTCGAGGGTTCAAAACCCATAACAATTTTAATAAAATATTTATTTTTCTTAAATTGTCTTTTGTTGTTTATTTTGTTCTTCATTAATCAAAGGTTTCATTTGTATAAAATGTCTAATTAACGATCTGAAATACAAATCGGAAATAAGAACCTGCTATTCAAATAATCAACACTGTTTAGTCCAAAAACTAAACAGTGGACATTTGTAACATAAATTTTGAAATGTGTTGAAACACTTCATGTTTTAAAATTTGTGTCTACAAATTCTGGCATGCCCAGTGGGACTTATTTCTCCTCCCATCTTTTGAAGAACAAAATATATATATATATAGTTGAAACTTACTGACGTATTCTTTTGTTATAGGAATGCTGAAGCAACTGTCAGGAGACAAACCTACACTCCAGTGGTTCTAAAATCACCAAGGATGGAGATATCACCCATCACCCAAGGGGCTCCGGAGCGAATGCTCTTGGCTGTCCCAAAGGTAGAGCCAACGGAATCCTGGAAAGATGCACTTCTTTCCCCTACTCAAGGGGCTCAGGCGAAGGCTCTTGGCATCCCGAAGGTGGCGGTGTGACGAAGAAAGTCACACTTCTCCAGAAAGCTGAAAGTTTGAGAAAGATTACTGAAGATTATGTGAAAGCGTCAAAGCAGTATGTAATCGTGAGGGCCACAGCCAGAACGAAGAGCTTTCTAATTCAGGCAAATGAGGCTAATCAGTTTGCAACTACGACTTTTGTTGCAGCTTCAACGAGGGCAACAAAAAATGTTGTGGCTCAACTACTTGAAAAGGTAGAAGACTCCATTAAAATGGTGGAGTCTGCCCAGAAGAAAGCCTCTGCTGAAAACATGGCCATCATTAGGGCCATTGGGAGGAGGGTAACGACCCAAACTCCTGTTGATGAAAAAAAGGCCCATGTTGTTGAAAAAAAACAGTTTTGGCCTACGAACCGATAGTTCTGTTCAGAGCACAAAATCGGTCAAACCAAATCTCAGTCAACTCTCAGGAGCCAAAGGAACACCCGTTGGCTCGACAGGGTTCAAATAAGGAACACCCGTTGGCCCGACAGAATAAGGAACACCCGTTGGCCCGACAAGGTTCGAATAAGGAACACCTGTTGGCCCAACAGGATTTGAATCAACATCAATTTGTCCGCTCTAAAAATGTAGGGACTGTTTTGAAAATTCACGAGGAATTTGCAAAAACGCAAATGGTTCCTTCTATGCCCCTAGGGGCTCGACTTGATATGTCATCCGGTCCAGTTTCAAAAAGACAAAGGCGAAGAAGAAATAAGGCCTTAAAGAAACTGGAACTAAGAACAGTGGCAACAAATGTTATAGGAGCTATTGAAAGGGCTCTCTCGACAGATGAACGCCAAAAACAAATTGAAAGTCCTGTCTTTGTTGGAAAATCCAAGGTGGAGGAGGGTAAGCAACCCTTGGGAAATATTTCTACTTTGGTTGAACTATCTATGGATGGAATAAGAAAAGGGCCTGTAACAAGGTCCATAACCCGCCAGGCTCAAAACAAAGCATCGCAGTCAGGTGCTTCAAATATGAGTAATGTTGTGGGGATTGATAATCCTTTATACGAATAAGATGATTCTATCTCGTTTGTTTCAACGAATATTGGAAACAATGAATTGAAAGATATCAACAAAGTCGCAGTTATGATGACTGAGGTTGAGAAAGAAGGTGAAAATTCACAGGTCCAACAAGACCAAGGTCTCAAGGAAAAAGTGGTGGCCCTACAAGAACAACTCGAGAGAAGAGAACGGGAAATGGCTGCTATGTTGGAGCAAATGCAACAATTGCAGGCCCAAATGACAGGACCAGGAAGTGCACCCAAACAAATGACACAACCTGTTGTGGGGACATCTGTAGGCATACAAAGCACACTAGCCCCAGGGGGCAATGGTCCTTGTTACTCCGATCTAACCAGTGGTGGTATGAATCCAATGCTCATGGCCATGATTGATGATATGGTGAGGAGACAAGTAAACAAAGTCAAAGAAAAAGATGATGAGAACTTTCGAATAATTACAAAACCTTACCCACCATGGGTAGATGCTGTTCCATTCCCTTTTGGTTTTTCCCAACCAGATTTCAAAATGTTTGATGGAACAGGAGATCCAAGACAACATGTGGCTCATTTTCTTTCAAGGTGCGGGCCAATAGCCCATAATGAGGCCACAATAATACTGCGGCTATTTGTTGATCACTTGAAAGTTCTGCATTTACTTGGTATGCTAACCTTCTGAGGATCAATCCTAAATTGGGATTCCATGGTGAAGGAGTTCATAAGCAGTTCGCAACACACAAAGGCGAGTTGGAGTAGGCTGATTGAGACCAAGCAACGTGACAATGAGTGCATTCTGATTTCATTGCAAGATGGTGAGCTTTGACATTTGCTTGTCCTCAAAAGTTTACGCAATTAGAGTTAATTCGGATGTGCCTTAACAACTTCCGACATGAGCTCTCTACGGCTCTTATGGCCCAAACTTTTGAAGGATTTAATGATCTATACACTAAAGCTCATGATATGGAGCTCCATCTAGCTAAACGAAGGAGGCCTAGGGCCATTGAAAGGGTTGAGTCCTCGACTGCAGCTACAATCGAAACCAGAAAGAAGGGTCCTGTTGTAGTAGGGGCTAAAAAGCCCAAGGAATTTAAAAATGTGACTATGAAAGAGAGGTTGGAGAAGAAATATTCTTTCATGGATGATCTGGTCGAAGACCTATTTGAAGATTTGTTGGAGCAAAAGTTGATTGCTCTCCCTGAGGTGAAAAGACCACATAAGGTAGGAAAGACCAACGATCCAAAGTATTGTCCCTACCATCGTTTGATTAGCCATCCGATAAAAGAATGCTTTGTTTTGAAAGATAAAATTCAGGAACTTTTGGACTCTAAGATTATCGAGCTCCCTCCTCAAGATAAAGCATCTGCTAACCCAATCACTATCGACAATGATAATGAAGGTGAATGGGTTGTTTATCAGTCAAAAAGCATGAAGAAGAAACAAAATGCCACAGTGAAAGCTAGAAGTGTGGTTGATTCAACAACACAAAGGCCAAAAGTTTCCAAAAAGCAAAAACCAAAAGTTTCTAGGAAACAGAAAAAAGCCAAAGTAAGTAAGAGAAAAGGAAAGAAGAACCCAAAGAAGGAAAAAGGGGAGAAATTGGTCCCTGATGAGCAGTTAGAGCAAGGTCCTCTTGTCCCAGTCACATTGGAGGAATTTCTACCTTCAAAATTTCAATCTGTGGAGTTGCAGACATACTTTGATAAAAGAAGGGAGGAAAAGTTTACTTTGGCCCCTTGCCTAATTATCATTGTTTTAAGTGATGATGCGGAAGATGAGGGTGAAGTTGGTTCAAAAGTTAGGGAAGGAGATTGCATTACATCTCCTATCTGCATACTTGACTCACCAGAGTATACACCAGCTTCTCCAGAATACACACCAGCCTCTCCTGAATATACACCAGCTTCTCCAGAGTACATACTAGAAGCTTTTTCTCTAGAATATTTGCCAGTACCACCAGTGTACTATCAAAGCACTCCAAAATATGTAAGGAGAACAGAACAAGGAGACACCGGGTGTAGGTTCGGCTCTGAGCTTGTGAAAAAGGTGAATAAACGACTACACTTCAAGGATGATGAGGTGAATGGCAGATGTATGTCGGATGATGAAGTATGGAAGCATTCAAGTAAACAAGCAAAGTCATCTCAAGTTGAGGATTCTAACGAAGACTGGGAACTTGACTATTCTCCTAATGGTTCACCATACGCATCCCCAGCTAGGACATACGATGGAGAAAGTGTATCTAGTGACCACTTTGACTTTCCCTGTAATGTCATCACTGTGGATGTAAATTTTGAAGAGCGAGAAATACATATCATTCGCAATCCAGGTGATGATGAGAAAGCAAAAATTGAAGCTAGAAAAGAAGCAGAACTTTAGGCAAAAGTAACAATTTCTTTGAAAGATGGGGGTTTTGAAGCCCATCAAAATTTGATTACTGAAAGAAATCAAATTTCTGGACACCCTTTCCCTAATTGGGTTGAATGGGTTCAGTTTCCACGAGGATATGCAGTACCTCGTTTTCCTTTATATAATGGGACAAGTCGTCCAAGGCGCCATTTGGTTCATTTCCCTGCACAATGTGGAAACACAGTAAAAAGTCAGGCGTTACTTCTATGACAGTTTGTTCTTTCTTTGGAAGGATGGGTAGCAGATTGGTACTTCAGCCTGCCACCTAATTCAATCCCAGATTGGGACACCATGGCTGATCGATTCTATAGGACATTTTATAAACCATGGCCAATAGAAATTGAGATGTCAGAACATTTGGATGACGAAGGTACATCTTCTCAAACATATGATTTCATAGAAGGCACAATTGATGAGAAGATTGAAACTGCCCTTGACCTTCAAGAGATGGGCACTTATCGCCCAAGGGATTTGTTTCCTTTATGGGTAGAGCAAACACCATTTCCTGAAGGATACGAACTTCCAAATTTTGTCCTATATGAGGGGTATGGAGATCCTCAAAAACATATTAGGTGTTTTTGAAGCAGTCTTGAAGCTTGACTCAAAATGAAGCACTTTGCGTAAAACAATTCCCCCTTTCCTTAGAGGGATTGCCTTTGGTAGTATTGCTCCTCGATGGAGTCGTGGTGCCTAGTTGGGAGGCCATGAAGAATGGTTTTGAAGAATCTCAATGCTTTTATAGGCGTGACTCGATACCTAAGAAATGGGAGAAGAATGCGACTCGGGAAGATGGAGAAGTGGTGATGATGATGATCATCCTGCAGCTGGACCAATTAACATGGTCCAAATAAGTGAGGGAATAAAAGAAGTTGAGGTCAACGAAAAGGCGATTGCTGAAGTATGCCAGACTTATTTGACCTACCGAAGGAAATTACGAAATCCTCAAGACCCTCAAACGTCAGAAGTTCCACAGGTTTTTCTGGAGGAAGAGCAAGTGAAATATGATGTACTAGCTCATCTAAAGAAAATTCCAGCATTGTTGAGTGTATATGATGCACTGAAAATGTCTCCAAAGCTTTGAAAGTCTTTAATATATGCCCTGTCCAAGCCAGAGGATTTCCACAAAGAAATTGAGGGTAGAAATCAAGAGAAGGCAACTACATGCCTAGCCATGGTAACCTTTGGTGACAAAGACATGTGTACTGAAATGACAGACCATAATCGGCCTTTGTTTATCACTGGGCTTATCCATGATGTGAAAATTTCTCGAATTCTGGTTGATGGAGGATCTGCGGTAAACCTCCTGCCTCGAAGGGCCTTAAACTTATTAGGGGTTCGAATTTCACAACTTCGCCCAAGTCGTTTGGTCATTCAAGGATTTAATCAGAATGAACAACGCCCAATGGGGAAGATTGAATTGCGAACCAAGTTTGGGGATATTGAAGAAAGCACTGAGTTCTTGGTCATTGATGTAGACACCTCTTACAATGCTTTGCTTGGGAGACCATGGATGCATAATCATCATGCAGTGCCATCAACTTATCACCAATGTATTAAGTACCCGTTGCCCTCACCTAAAAAAGAGGGGATAATTGTGGCTGACAATGATCCATTTGGAGAAGTAGAGGCTTATTATGCTAATGCTCGCTTCTATACAAAGACTTCACAAAGAAAGGGAAAAGATGTGAAAAAGTCTGAAGATACTCCGAATGTCAAAGATGCTCTAGAGTCTACTCGAGTTTCAACAAAAAGAATTTTTCGATATGTGCCAAAGTCCGAAAGAAAACTGGGGGCAAAGGCTCTAGCCCCAATAAATCCAATTTTAGATCTCAAGGGTGAGTTCACGTTGCCATTAAGGAGGACAGAATGCACCTATGTAGAGAAATATAATAAAATTGTGGTCCCTTCTTAAGGAAAAAGGGTCGAAGCCCATCATATTCCACTCACTTGGAGATGTTGAACAGAAAGTGAAAGTTGAACAAGTGCCAGAAGAAAACATCTCAAGTTTTGAGAAGCCTACTTTCAGTGCAGAAATTACACAGATGTTGGTAAAAGTTGGTTTAGATCCTAAAAAAATACCAAGAACAATGACACCATTTGACTTTGCATTAACACCTTCGCAGAGGCAAGCTATCCAGCAAGGCGATATTATCCTTTGCTAGGAATGAGAAGGGTTAGGTTATCGGGGTGATGAGGAAAAATTTCCAGTAAACATGACTATCACTCAAGATGTGTTGGAAGATGTTGACCAAGATGAAGCTCAACCTACACCAATAGAATTTGAAGCAGGAGGCCAAGCCACTGTGGATGACCTTCGTGAGGTAAATCTGGGTGATGAAGGAGAAAACAAACCAACCTTCATTAGTGCAAATTTAAAGGAAGAAAAAGCTCGGCAATATATTTCCTTTTTAAGGGAGTATCGTGACATATTTGCATGGAACTCCAGTGAGATGCCTGGTCTTAATCCAAAGATTGCAGTCCATAAGCTTGCAATTCACCCTGAGAAATGGCCAGTTAAACAGCCTCAGAGGCGAACTCAACCAGAGCTTACAGCCCAAATTGAAGCTGAAGTCGACAAGCTTATCAATGCAGGATTCATCAGGGAAGTCAAATATCCAACCTGGCTAGCAAACATAGTGCCAGTCAAGAAAAAGAATGGTCAAATTAGGGTTTGCATTGATTTCCGTGATCTCAATGAGGCTTGTCCTAAAGATGACTTTCCTTTGCCCATCACTGAACTTCTTGTAGATGAAACTACTGGGCATGAAACCTTGTCTTTTATGGATGGATACTCAGGATACAATCAAATTCGAATGGCACTTGAAGATGAAGAAATGACTGCATTCAGGACTCCGAGAGGAGTCTTTTGCTATAAGGTAATGCCTTTTAGCCTGAAAAATGCTGGGGCCACGTATCAAAGGGCGATGACTGTAATTTTTGGTGATATGCTCCATGACACCATCGAATGCTATGTTGATGATCTTGTCGTCAAGACAAAGGAAAAGGAAAACCATGTGGAAGATTTGAGAAAAATCTTCGAACGTTTGAGGAGGTACAAACTTAAGATGAACCCACTAAAATGTGCATTTGGAGTTTCATCAGGAAAATTTCTAGGGTTTGTGGTTCGAAACAAAGGGATTGAAATTGACCCTACCAAGATTAAAGCCATTGCTGAAATGCCTCCTCCACGAAATTTGAGGGAATTGAAGGGGCTACAAGGGAGATTGGCCTATATCAGAAGATTTATTTCTAACTTGGCTGGTCGATGTTTGCCATTCTCAAGATTGATGAAGAAGGGTGTTCCATTTGAATGGGATCAGCAGTGCCAAATTGCTTTTAATAGTATTAAGGAGTATCTTTTGAAGCCTCCAGTACTCATGAGCCCAATAAAAGGGAAACCACTTTTGTTGTACATAATAGCCTTGGATGGTTCGTTAGGGGCACTGTTGGCACAACATAATGAGCACGGGAAAGAAAATGCCTTGTATTACTTGAGTCGTACTTTGGTTGGGGCAGAAGTCAATTACTCTCCTATCGAAAAGACATGTCTTGCCTTGGTGTTCGCCTTGCAAAAACTAAAGCACTATGTCTTGGAACACGAAGTCAAGTTGATATCAAGAGCAGACCCCTTGAAATATATACTTTCACGGCCTATACTTTTAAGGAAAATTGCAAAGTGGACTGTAATTCTCCAACAATTCGCAATTGAATATGTTCCCCAAAAGAGTAAAGGCGAGCTCTAGCGATTTTTGGCGACATCCTATACCTGATGACTCACCTCTAGTAACTGATTTACCAGATGAAGAGGTTATGCAAGTAGAAATTTAGAAAGGATGGGAGATGTATTTTGATGGAGCTTCAAGGAGTCCAGATGGCAAAAAGCAAGAAAATCCTAAAAACAATAAAGCTGGAATTGGAATTGTGTTTGTGACTCCAGACAATGCTATAATCACCCATTCTTTCGCCTTAAGTGAAGGATGCTCCAATAATGAGGCAGAATATGAAGCTGTAATTGCTAGATTAGAATTGGCATTACAAATTCCTATTGAAGAACTCTCAATTTATGGAGATTCGGAACTGGTGGTAAAGTAACTCCGTGGAGAATACATTGTTAAGAAAACAAGTCTCATCCCGTATCATGAGAGGGCTGATCAATTGCTTTTGTAATTCAGGAAAACAAATATTTTCCATGTGAAGAGAAGAACAAATGCTCGAGCTAATTCACTTGCAAGTTTGGCTGCATCACTCACCTTACCAGATAGCAAAACAATTGCTATCACGGTAGGTGAAAGAAGGGTGTTACAACCTTTAAAAGAGGTTTCTAACTTGGTTCCAATCTTGGTTGTCACCACGAAAGGAGAAAATGAGGAGGATTGGCGGGAACCATTTATAGCTTATCTCCAACATGGAAGGCTACCTGAAGATAAAGTAAAAAGAATTGAAGTGAGACGCAGGGCTACCAAATTCGTCCTGTGGAAAGATGGAACGTTATACAAAAGGTCTTTGGATGGAATGTTCTTGCGGTGTATAGCCAAGGAGCGTATTCAAGAGGTAATGGCAAAAATACATGCAGGTGTATGTGGGGCACACCAAAGTGGTCCTAAATTACATATGCAGCTAAAACGGTTAGGATACTATTGGCCGACTATGATTGCAGATTGCATAAATTATGCTCGAAGATGCCAAGTCTGCCAATTCCATGGGAACTTTCTCCACCAACCCCCAGAGCCTTTACATTTAACAACTTGTTCTTGGCCATTTGCAGCATGGGGTATGGATATTATTGGTCCTTTTGTACCTCCATCTTCACGGGGATATCGATACATCCTAGGCATTGACTATTTCTCAAAATGGGCGAGTAGTGGCTTTAAAGGACATAAAAGCACGGTTGTCTCGAGTTCATCGAACCCATATCATTTCTGAGTTGAATTCCAGAAAGTGTCATCATGGATAATGGACAGCCGTTCAGGAGTGATGCTTTGAACAAGTTATTTGCCAAGTACAAAATCAAAAACAACCATTCATCAAGATATCATGCACCTGCCAATGGTTTGGCAGAAGCTTTCAACAAGACATTGTGCAAAATTCTTAAGAAGATGGTGGATAAGAACAAAAAAGCTTGGCACGAAAAGTTACAAGAAGCTTTGTGGGCTTATCGGACTTCGTACAGAACTCCTACTCAAGCAACCCCTTATTCGTTGGTTTTTGGAGGAGAAGCAGTGTTACCACTTGAGGTTCAAATACCATCATTGCGAGTGGCAATACAAGAGTCCTTAACAGAAGATGAAAGTGCAAGAGTGAGGTTGGCTGAGCTGGAGACCCTGGATGAAAGAAGGTTGTATGCTCAACAGAACTTGGAGATCTACCAACAAAGGATGGCAAATGCATTCAATAAAAGAGTGAGGCTTCGTTCCTTTAAAAAGGGAGACTTGGTACTAATGGTTAGAACACCCATAGTTGTCTCACGAAGAACCATAGGAAAGCTTGAGCCCAAATGGGAAGGACCTTATGTGATTGAGAAGGTTTACTCTAATGGGGCCTATTTGTTGATAACGATGGATGGTGACAGAATCATTCCCCCAACCAATGCAAGGCTCTTGAAGAGATATTACCCTTAAGAAAGCCTGCTAGGTTGAAAACCCGAAAGGGCGGCCTAGGAAAAAGTTAGGGCAAAGAAAAAAAAAAGCCTGTTAGGTTGAAAACCTAAAAGGGCGGCCTAGGAAAAAGTAAGGGCAAAAAAAAAAAAAAAACCACCAACGGTATTGTATGTGGTTAAACTGCTAAAATATCCCACCGAAATCTAAGGTGGTAAAACATTGGATACTCTTGGCCCGCAAGAGTATAAACTGTGTACGGCCAAACAAAAGTCGAAAACCACCAACGGTATTGTATGTGGTTAAACTGCTAAAATATCCCACCGAAATCTAAGGTGGTAAAACATTGGATACTCCTGGCCCGCAAGAGTATAAACTGTGTACGGCCAAACAAAAGTCAAAAGTATAAACTGTGAACAGCTAAAATAAGACAAATCAATGTATTGTATTGAGAAATTTCATATAACAAATAAATCTATCACTGAGCGAAATTTCATAAATACATTATGTTCGGATGACTAAAAAAAATAAAAGTGCATTCATTCATTAAGAGAAGCCTTAGCCCTTTCAAAGGCACGTTCCACAACACTGTGTTGTCCATTCTTCTTCTTGTGTTGGCTCAAAACATTCAGAGCAGTTTGCACGTCTTCTTCTGATTTAGAAACATTCTCGGAAGCTTGTGCAAAATCACACATAAATGATGCATGTTCCGCTTGGATGGATGACAATTCCTCCTCAAGTTGTTTGAGTAGCTCTTTGGTTTGAATAATCTTTTGATTAAGACCCGCAATGTGCTCATCTGACTTGATAATTGAAGCAGACAACTGTTCATGTTCGCCAGAAACTTTGTCAAAATGAAGCTTCTTCTCATAGTATTGGGCCTCAAATTCTGTAGTAGACAAGTTTGAAGAATCTGCAAGTTAGGTTTTCAAAGCAAAGTACCCAAGGAATATCTTCACCTTCTCGTAGAAAGAGACGAAGTCTACACCCAAACTCTTCAAAATCATGAAAATGTTGTTTGCTACAGCGATCATGCCATTAACATCCGTCATTGATTGGAGAGAAATAGTAAGCCCTTTCTGAATATGGGTGGCTGCTTCATTAGAGGAAGTTCCCAAAAGAACGCTAGATGGAGCAGAGGGTGTTTCAAGTTTGTCAAATAATTTGTTAACCCCATTTGCTTCAAGTAAGTCTGCAAGAATTTGGGCCTCTTCCGAGGTATCAGAAGTAATTTCGTCTGTCTCTTCCAATGTGTCAGAAGTATTTTCTGTGAAAATAGAAGGAGATACTCAATGAAAGCATAGAAGGAAAAAACAATATATATATATATGAATAAAGTATACCTTGGTGTACGACTTGAAGAGACTTAGGTGGAGGAGAAGACAAGTTGTGATTCCCACAAGCGGACCACGAATTTTGCAATGTGGCATGATCTAAAGAGAAAAGAGTTACTTGAGTATGTATACATGATAAAATAAAATAAGGTACAAGGAATGAATAAGAATACCTTAAAGGTAGCCAATGGCATATGCGAGGCAGCTGGGGAAGTCTGAGGCGTCCGAGGCGCAATGTCTAAGAAAAGGAAAGGTATTCAAAATATATTTAAAATAAAAATAAAAAAATAAAAAAAAGAAGAGAGAGAAAAAGAAGAATTATACCTTTCTCTAATAGCTTGGATGGCTCTTTCGAAGAAGGAGAAGAAAAACCTACACTTGCTGGGAGCAAATTACTCATCTTAGTCGGGGTGCCATCTAAAAGAGGGGTGTAGTCATAAAACTCATCTTCACTCTCGCTACTTTCATTGAGAGAACAATCAAAAGATTTGGTAGGAGAAGGAATTTCAACACTCTTAATGCGAATACGACCCAAGGCAATTAATTCGTACCCATCTCCCTCAAAGAGTTCTTGAATCATATTCTCATCTTTATCTTCAAGAAAAGAGTACAAGTATGTGCGAAATTGATCCGTTGGGGTTTTGGTTGCTAGGATGGGTTGGGAAGTTCCTGTATAATCACTGATGGACATAGTCTCTGGAAAAAATTTTGCGAGACTAGAAAATTGAGGACCAGAATCTACTTGCTCAAAGCTAAATCTCATTTTAAATTGAGAGTTACACATATCCTCGAAAAGATGAAGGAGATCTGAAACCGAGTGACTAGATCGAGAAGGAGCAATAAGTGGTCGATTATTATCCATTCTCTGAGGTGATGATGCTTCTAGAACAATAGGTGAAGATGTTGACCTAGCTCTTGAGTACGAAGGATTCTTCGTCTTTCGGTCTTTAATTGACATATCCAGTTTTCTCTTGCGTGAAGATTTTGGCTGGGAATGAGTAACATATTGAAGCACGGTAAAGGAAGTTCCCAACCACCAATTGGCATAAGGCATGGTTACGTGAGAAGTAGATCCGGGGCCTGGTAACTCCAATGAGACTTTTGTACCGCAGCGTAGCATATGGCGCCAGTTGTAATAAAATTTAGACCACTCAGAGGGCTGCCGACAAGAAACATTAAGCGATGTAGGGCACGCTTGAGCAAACCCAAATTGACGACCGAATCGGTTAGGGGAGTACGGTTCAGAAATGAAATTAAATCCCATTTTAAAAGTTAAAATCCCTGGCCTCAAAGATATAAGATAGCCAAAAAGGAAAGGTGATATCCTTTCAGAGTCGACCAGAACGCCTGAAGGTTCACTTTCATGGGTAAGAGCCCTAAACTGACACTCCGTACGATAAGTTAGGAGAGAGTCCACAAATGGAAATTTATCGATAAAAATCGGGCGTGGATTGGTTTCCAATAAACCCAAGATATGGCATGAAATGAATATCAGGAATCAGACAAATCGACTGAGGATCCCCATGAGAGTAAGTCTTGACAAAATATAGTGAAATCCATCCAAAAAGGTAATGTAAAGGACCCTGAATATTTTCCTTCCCAGGTGAAGATGATGATGCCATTTTCCCAAGAGAATGATAGAGGTATGCAAGGACAAGGATGGCCAGGCTAAATAAGGTTCCACTTGCCATTTTGGTGGCTACATGAAAGGTCGTCGGACGAATTTCCCCGGAAGAGTGAGGGAAGACAAATCCGCTAAGCCAGCTCACCAAAAAACCAGAAAGATACACATCATCAGGGATTCTGTCTTTTCGTTGAAAACCACTAATCGAAGTTGGGGATTCGTCAATGAATTTGAAAGTCCAGTGGTTAAACTTCTTGGATTGAAAAGAGCTGGCATAAATGTTGAAAAGCCCACGGTACGCCTTGGATGTCTGGGACGAATATAAAATGTCATTGGAGGGGGTGAACTCTTCATAAAACTCACCACAGATGGGAAGCCCGCTAATGCGATAAAGGTCCCATAAAGAGATCCCAAGTTCGCCGTAAATAGTGTGAAAAGTGTTAGTGTCGGGTGACCACCGCTCTAAGAATCCTTTGAGGAGGGAGACATTCCTAGCATAAGCAAATTGGGATACATAGATTGCAGCATAAATCCCACACTTCTTCAAAATAGGGTCAAATGTGGAAAGAACGTCATTCAACCAAAAAATCCATATAGGGGATTGCAAATGGGTAGAAATGCCGCGGACATTAAAAGAATTATCCCACTTCAATTTTTCATGCTTCATTCTCTTAATAAGAGTATTAAAATCAGAGCAATGAAGGTCTTCAGAAAATGGACGAAGGATTGAGACAGGGAATGAACCAATTGATTTGGAGTGCCCTTTCTCAAGAATCTCACAGCAGTTTCGAATTCCTGTATAGACCAAGTCTTCAGAAGCCGTATGTAAAGGGATGTAGGGGTCCAACTCGGTAGGTGACAATAAAGCAGTGATAGGTTTATGCCGAATTATTTTCAGACCAGATTTATCCAATGCATCCCTCTCGTCACGTCGAAGATATTCAAGTGTCTTTTCCATGCTTCCTAAAAAAAAAAAACACAAGAAAAAAAAGAAAAAGAAAAAAAGAGGGGTTAGTTGAGGCAAAATGTCCTAATATAAAGAAAGTGATGAAAGCCCCTTGCCAAGGATTCAAGCCGTTGGGGTGACGAACACAATCACTGCCAAGGCCTCAAGCCGTTGGGGTGACAGACACAATCACTGCCAAGGCTTCAAGCCGTTGGGGTGACGGACACAATCACTGCCAAGGACTCAAGCCGTTGGGGTGATGGACACAATCATTGCCAAGGCTTCAAGCCATTGGGGTGACGGACACATTCACTGCCAAGGACTCAAGCCGTTGGGGTGATGGACACAATCACTGCCAAGGCTTCAAGCCGTTGGGGTGACGGACACAATCACTGCCAAGGATTCAAGCCGTTGGGGTGAAGGACACATTCACTGCCAAGGATCCAAACCGTTGGGGTGACGGACACAATCACTGCCAAGGATTCAAACCGTTGGGGTGACAGACACATTCACTGCCAAGGATTCAAGCCACTCATTGCCATTCGGTTGGAAAGGGCAATGATACCTGCAAACAAACTCTGACGCCTTGCGTGCTGCCTGCAAAAGAGGGAAAAAGATGTAAAATAATTGGCAAAAAAAAAAAAAAAAAAAAAAGAGCCAAAAAAAAAATCGTAATTCGTACAATTAAAATTCACTTGCACGAATCACGATGGGGCAGGCTTTAATTAGATTAGATTCCAAAAAAAAAAAAAAAAGGTGAAGGAACTTATGTGATTGAGAAGGTTTACTCTAATGAGGCCTATTTGATTAGATTAGATTCCACAAAAAAAAAAAAAAAGAAGAAGAAGAAGAAGAAGAAGAAGAAGAGAAGTTGTTTTGTTCAATTGGGCCAATTACTAACACTACTAGAAATGTGATCTTTTGCGTCTATTTTTTTACGACCGATTGTTTGACCGTCGCAAAAAAGTACTTTTTATATCCAAATCCCGTTCTAATTAACACGCAGTCGTTTGTTTTAAAAAAAAAAAAAATCATCCATATCGGTATAACTTGCCCTATCCCCAAATCGGTATGAACTCTCTCTCTCTCAAATCGGTATGAACTCTCTCTCTCAAAATCTCACTCTTCACTCTCTCTCGCTCTACTCTCTCTTTCAACTCACCACTCTCAATTTTATTGTTCATTTGAAGATGTCGATCAATTGTTGATGAATATTTGAAGATTTTGATCGATCGTTGATGAAGATTTGAAGATTTCAATCTACTGTTGATGAAAATTTCGATTGATTCATGATCGGTAAGTCCAATTTTTATGTATGAATCTAACTCTGTCTCTGTAATCCCTATATCTTTTTCTCAGCTCCCAAATTCTCTTCGGCTTTTCACGAAGATCAATATCAGTTCAGAGGAAGTGGATTTCGAAATCAACATGAATTTTTTCCAATTCAATCCATGCGGTGCAAACTCTGATTTGGAAATAGGTTTTTGATTTGAAGATTCATTTTATTTTTTTAATTATTAAATCTCGATTTTCTTTGGCTTTTAAATGTGGTTGAGTCTGCAAAATCATAAGTTCACAAGTAAATATTGCACTTCTTATATACCTTTTTATGTAGGTATTCTTGGTGAAATATCTTTGGCATGTATTTAAGAAGCTAAACACACCTTATTTTTCATATCACCTTCTTATGTTAAAATTCAGTACAGAACAACATTATTTCCTTCTCCTTTTACATTTACTAATCTGGATGCACTTCTTAACTTAATGAATCACCTTCTTATGGTCCTCTAAGGCTTGAGATTAGCTAAAATTAAATGGGAGAAACTTCAAAATTTGGCGTGATCTTAAGGTGGGGCCTATTGAACTTCACATAGCCAAGTTCTAATGTTAGTAAAGTCCTATATTTGTAGTTACCTAAGCTTTTGATCAGTTTTATGTATGTTCTCCTATGATTTATTTGTAAGGCCATTTTGGCATTTTTAAAATTTTTGATGGACATGGATTGTAGTGATTCCTCATGGTTGTAGTTTGAGTTTATTCTTGTTATTGGGTCTTCATATAGGGTCTATACTTTCCTGGATGTCTTTTAAAATTCAAATTCTTCAATTTCTAATTTTCGAGTTGGAGTCGGTCCTTTAAGAGTTGGGGTGTCTAAATTCTTCCAATTCAACGGACAGCAAGTTGGAGACGATTTGCTTTTCTGTTTAATTTTTAACAATTGTATTCTTTGTCCTGTGCTACAGCTCTAACCGTAGGTGTATTGCACAAGGAATGCAGGAGTGATTCCTCGATGACTTTTCTTAGTTGATTGTCCAATTTGTCATAACTGTTTTGATATTTGTAAAATGTAATATTCTCTTCCCGCTTGACCCAAAAAAAAAAAAAAAAAACACTATAAAATCAAATCACTTGTGCTACCCAAAAGGGGGGCATTTATACAATTTTTATGATTGAAGGATCCAAGTTTAGGGTTTTTCAGTTGAGGGTCAAGTGATGTTGAATGATAATTGAGACGATGTCCTTATGATTAACCCCTCTAGATAATAGAAAAATATCTCCTTATGGTTTTTTGATGGTAAATTTGAGAATGAAGTTTTGAGACTTGATCTCTTAACTGCAAGCTGTAAAAATTGCACTCAAATTTGTTTGGCGACTTGTTCTCAAACACTCCATCACTGCTATCTACAAGCAATCCTATAGGATTTGGTCAAACAACTGTAAGTCACTCTTAAAACTCATAATTAAGTTTCTCTGTGTGACAATGTTTAAGTAGTTGATATTTTAGGGGTGATAGTTGGAACCTAGGTTGCTTGCATGGGCATGACGTATGATGTATTGGATTCAAAAAATTGATAAGTTTTGATATGTGGACATGTTGGTATTTCCAACTAATGTAGTGTCTAAGTACAGTATCTATAAAATGTTTTAGTGCATATTTTTGCACTCCACATATGCCAATATGCACCATGTGGGAAAAATGGCTTTCCATCTTTATTGATTTTCATTTAAAAATTTCTTAGAAATTGTACCGTGTACTTCATAGATGAAAATTGTTAATCTTCATGCAAAGGAAACTTCTTACATGAAGCTGTAGAGTGACACTTGCCTGAACATGTCTGATATTGTTACATTATAATTTATAGGCATCTCATTGTTGTTTGTTCTTAAGAATCTAATTTCTTTGTGTTTTAGTTTTTGAGACCTCTATATTCTTTTGTCAATATGTGTTAGGTTTTTATTCTTGGCAATCCCGTTTGACAAAACTCCTTTGAGTTGTAATTTTTTTCGCATTTTTATTTTAGTGAGGCTTTGAGTTTATTAAATGCAAATCCAATTTGAATCGAGCTTTGCAGAGAAGTTTGTGGTATTAATACTTTCAAGATTGCCACTTCGCTGATTATTACGGGGGTCGAGCTGCCCGGTCAGCTCGCGGCCGAAGCAAAATGCAAAAATGCATTCAAAATTGCCTGTCCGATCATGTTATACTTTTCCAGTTTTTCCAATTTTGGCCTTCCCGCTCGAGCGGGGAAATGGGCGCTCGAGCGGGGTTTGCAAGCTCACAGCATTTCTGCTCCGCCTGAAAAAGTACTGGATGGTGTGATTCTCCGCTCGATCGGGGAAACGGACGCTCGAGCGGGGAGCCTATATGAAATCACAAATTTTGAAGTCTCCGCTCGAGCGGGAAGACCGACGCTCGAGCGGACCGCGCGATCCCAGATTTCCAGATTCATTATGGAGTTGGTTTTCTTCTGAAACAAGGTTTATTTTGGGTTTCTATAAGAAATGGGATTACTTTGGAGTTACTTTGGAGTTCTGCAAGAAGTTGGTTTTCTACAAACAAGAAGTTGGTTTTCTTTCCCAACTGGGATTGCTTTGGATTTTCTATAAGTAGTTGGTTTTCTCCCAAAACTAGACTAATTGATTGAAGTCCTCCAGATCTTCTTTTTGGTTCTTAAAGGTTTATATCTGGGGATATTTTGTTATTTTTCTTTGATGTTTTATTGAGTATTCAACTCATGGTTTAAAGAGAGTACATCAAAGGTTTGTTTGTTTCACAAAAGAGAGAGTTGTTCTTCAGTTGTGAATTCTGAAGAATTCGAGCCTGAAGCTTTGGAGGGAATCCGGAGTGGCTCATCAGAAAGACAATTCCGTGCTGAAGATGGGGTTGGAAGAGGCACATAGAGGTTGGTTCAATTAGGCGTTGTGAATTCGCTAGATAATTGAGAGTGATACCTGTGTAATTCCTTTATATCTTCTTAGTGGATTGTTCTTGTGGTCATTGTTCGTGGTTTTTGATCACAATTGGAAGGTGTCCAATTGTGGTTTTTCCACGTAAAATCTTTGTGTCTCTTTCTCTTGATTGTTTGATTGGGATTGTTATATTCTGCTTAAAATTGATACATAATCACAAATCAACATCTAGGAGGTTTTCTAGATTTTTCAATATGGATTTAATTTCTTCTCTTCTTCAGCCCTCACTTTCAACACCTTTCCAGTTTGTTCAACCTGCTCAAACAACAGGTTCTTTTGGGTTTGGCAACTTTGGTCAAACACAAGCAGGAACTTGGTATATTTAGTCTTTAATTACCTTTTCTATAAATCTTCAATATTTTTATGGCTGATTTCCCCTTGCCCCCCTTTTTCTTTGGTGCCTTAATATAGCTAGTACAAGTGGTTTTGGAGGCATGCCAAGCATTTTTGGTCAGAGTACTTTTGGACAATTGCACGTTCTTCCCCCTTTTTTTTTTTTTTTTTTGGTGGTCATGGACAATTCCTTTTTTTCATATGTGCACATGACCATCTCAATGACACAGGATGGCTTAGTTTTTTTATGTGCGCGTTATGTCACAGTTTTATGAGTATTCAACATTATTTCCTTACTTGTCTTTTTGGCCCAGCCCTTGGGTTAGCACTTAAACTGTCATCGTGTGAAATTTTGCTTAATTGTGCATCTATTTCTACTTTTAAGCCTTGTTTTGGTACTTTATGTGACTCTGGTTTGTTTGTAACAGGTCTGTTACTCAGGGCTCTGCAGTTGCACAACCACTTCCTGTTGCAAATCCTTTTGGAACTCTACCTGCAATGCCTCAGATGTCAATTGGTCGTTCAGGGACTGCACCTTCTATTCAATATGGAATTTCTAGCCTGCCAATAAGCATGACTTGTCCTGTCCAGCCAGAACTAAAACAAAACAAAAAAAAAAACAAAAAAAAAAAAAAAAAAAAAAAAAAAAAAACAAAACAAAACAAAACAAAAAATCCATATCCACAAATTATGCAAGTACTTTCTCCGTTGGCTACTCTTGATTGCTGTAGGTAAAATTGTGGGATTGGTCAAGCAACCAACCAGTAATTGCTTATTTCTATTTATTAATTGGTTTTTAACTAAGTAATATCTAGTAAATCTGCTAATTTTGAAGACTCCTGTTTAGTTTTTTAGAATTTGTTGATAGATAGTAAATTTTGATCATAGTGAATGCTTTTAACTATTTGTCTTGTGAGTATTAATCTTTCTCCTGACCATATTCCTCTCCCAGAGAAGTAAAGAGGTTATATTTTTGATCAAATTTTTGGATTCTTGGTTATACCGTAAAAAACCAAGTGTTGACTCCCAATCTTTTTCAAAATACAGATTGAAATATTTTTCTACATAGCACTGGAACTTAGTTCATTTCATCCAAGACTTACTGTGATCCACTATCTAGTAAAAATGGAAGCTAGCTGGTGCTGGAACTATGTTTAAGACTTCAATTGAGTTACTGATTTATGCAGATTGTACATGATGAACTTGTGAAATTGATGGGTGGAGAGGTTTCTGAACTGGTTTTTGCAAAATAGCTAGGCAATTATTGTATTACAGGCTGTTAGTGGTTTGCACCGAAAGAAAGCATCTTGAGCAATTATTGTATTCTGTATTTATTATGTTTTTTGCTTTGTTACCGTTCATGTTTGATTCAAATTCATGATCACGTAATTCATTCTCATATTCAATGATAAGCTTGGGATGGTGGATGTGCTGTTTATGTGAGAGGCGGTGTTAAACCTGCAGAAATAGCTAGGCAAGGTCTAGAAGAGGCCAAAAGGAAGAATATGGATGTGGTCATAGTGGACACAGCTGGAAGACTTCAGGTTATATCAGCTATCTATTTGGGGCTACTTTTAATAAGATCTGTTTTTTTAATAAAATAATTATTATTATATATGTACTTTTCAACCTTATTTTAACTGATCAATCTTCTTTTATTTTTTTAACTTACTGTCAGATTGACAAGACAATGATGGATGAATTGAAAGAAGTTAAACGGGCACTAAATCCCACAGAAGTTTTGCTTGTTGTGGATGCAATGAATGGCCAAGAAGCTGCAGGTCTTTAACCTTATTTTACTCCTTTGTCTCTGTTGAAGTTCTTTTATATTGGCCATTTTTCATAATTTTGTTGATACGTTGGCTAAAGGTTTGTGACCATTCATTTTGTTTGATATGGTGGCTAAATCAGATTGTGCCTGGTTCTGATTAAGATCTTACCTATAGCTTGCAGGTAGGCCTGGATCTCTAGAGTCATTACAACAGCTGGTTGAGGTTGCCAGGAATCCTGCTGCCAATCCTGCTACTCTTTTTGCTATTTTTGTTAGGGAGGATAATACCAGACAAGCTACACAGCAGAAGGTTATTAGAAATATTGGTCTTATATAATTTTTAATTGTCTAATATTTATTTGCATCTTAACATTTTAATTTCTGCTGGCACAGGCCCCTGGTCTCTGTGCAGCAAGCATGGAAGATTATAACATAGTGGAGTCAATGGAACCAGATCCTGCTGGTTTTCGTGAGTAGGTTATATATGACCTTTTGTTGTTCAGCATGCTCTTCAGAATTCTGAATCAGTAGAAATGAATTTGGTGCTTTTTTGCCATGGTGAAAAATTGGCTGAATAAGGATTAATGAATTTTCCATCCACATATAAAAATGCCCTCTCTCTCTGTCTATTTATTTATAATCTTTTCTTATCTTCTGAGGTGGCAGTAACTCTACTTGTAAATAATTTGATGACAGTAACTCTACTTGCTTAGATGAATTCAAATTTCTTTTTTTCTTGGAATAACAGCCATCAAGCTGAGGTATTTGATTCAAAAGCAGGGGCAGAACTTCTTGACATAATTCTCAAGGAGGTATTAGCTCATATTATGTTTTAGGGCCTTGTTAATGTGTGTCCTAAGTGTACATATATTTGTATGATTTTGATTGTACAAGCATAGAATGTGCAATCATTTAAACCTCCATAACATGTGCCTTTAACAAAATCCTGTATTAACTTCTTGTAAAGTTGTATTGAATATGGACATGATAATATTAACTTCTTGTTTTCCTGAGAATTATTTTAACCATGGCCCCAATTGGTATGATGCACTTTAAGAATAGCTTTGTGACTACCCAAAGGAGATTGGGCTTTTGCCTTAAAGCTTTCCCTACTTAAGCACTTTAAGAATAGCACCACTGACTTTGAGACTGTTAGGGATATCAAAGAGAACCTTTGCTACTTATGGTAAAGAAATAACATTATAGTTTGGTATGTCTTTTTGGGATTTGTTTCATTACAATTTATTAGATATGTTTTCCTGTAGTTATGATTACAAAAGGGAATATCAATTGGGACTTGAGACTGCCATCCTTGCTAAGAATTATACTGTAAGTTTATTCTCTTATCTATCTGTGTAATTATATAGAATCTTCCAGGAATTGTTCAACATTGTATGTTGTTTGACAAGTTTCATTCGTCTCTATTTGCCTATTTTTGATTGTAGTACGTAGTTGTTCTGAAAATTTCAATTCTTGAAGGTCAGATTTGAATTCTACTAACAGTCTATGTTAATATATGAAGTTTCCATTAGGAAAGACTATCAGATGTTGCCTAATCAACTTGGTATGCTCTGATAAAAAATCTTTTTTAATTGATGGTTGGTTGATCATCATGATGATAGCTGCTTCTTTTCTTTTCTTTTTTCTTCTTTTTTTGTTAAATTAGAAAGGAAGTTACATTGAAGTAAAAAAAAAAAAGGTTCATACGAGGAACTATTTTACGATAAGAAAGGAACCTAATATGTCAGATAATAAAAGAGGATACAAACTTAACAATAAAATTAGCTTCTCTGTGGACACATACGCCCTGGAAATTACTCGTTAGTTGTAGGCACTCGTTCAAACAAAATTTGGTTTGTTTAGTTATTGGTTGTCCGCTTGGAAAGTTGTGTAGTATTTTCCATGAATTAGAATTCAATAATTAGCCATTAGGTGTTAGCTTGAATAGTCCAAATTTTAGTTGTATTGTTACTTGTACCAATGGGACATTCGAAAGCTTATATGCAGTGACAATTTGATTTTTTCTGTGATATTTTTGTGAGATGATTAAATGATTAACTCTTTTCAAACTAGTATTGATTCTAAGAACAATTCTGAACCCCTTTGTACTGCTGTTGGAAAAGGTTTTGGCATCCAAGTTAGTCAATTAATGTACTCTTTGTATCCATTTTTGTTTTGACATCCAAGTTAGCCAACTAATATATTGATGTATGTTTTTGCAGGTAGTGTTAAGGGAGTAGTTGATATGATTGGGTGGGTGATATTGAGAGCTAAATTCAGATTATTATTATTTTATTTTTTTTGGAGTACTTGAATCTATTAGTATTTTGTATAAATACTTTTAAGGATGGTTGATGGATATTTGTTTTGCATGTATAGAAGCTTATATTTTGTATGCACAATTTTTTTTTTTAAGAAAGATAATTTTGTTGAGGGAAGTGATGGAAAATAATACATGTGTATTAGAATTTTTACAAATATCACTTTACATTTATTGTATATAATATTTGAGTATATATATATATATATATATGAGAATATAGGTTGCTAAAACATTGTAGGTATTTTATTTATTTATTTATTTATATTTTTTTTTGTGACTGCAACAAGATGGTCGCTAAGACATTGTAGGTATTTTTTTAATTTTTTTGCGACGGCAAAACATCAGTCGTTATAAGTAGATTAGGTGGTCGCAAATAGTTTGCGACTGCTATTTTGCGGTCGCAAAAAGTATTTGCCACCCCCACATTCGCGACCCCTATTTGCCGTCGCATGGGCCGTCGCAAAAGGTCTTTTGCGATTGTTTTTTTATTATTTGCGACGATTTGTAGCGGTCGCAAAAAGTACTTTTTTTAGTAGTGTAATAAAATAAAAGGCAGCGGCAGCAGGCTTAAGTTTTTGTTCCAATCAGATTTTTTTTCTTTTTCCTGCCCTATGCTAAAAGTGATCAAAGGGGAGAATGAATGGTGGAATTCATTAAAGTAGCTTGAATCTGATTGGAGCAGCAGACAAAAAGATTATATGGCTAATGTCTTTGTCGAACTAAGAAGGGATGCAAGTTTGATGGATAAATTAGCAGAAAGTGGAAATTCAATGTAAGGATAGATTTGAAGTTGTCATAATGGCCAATTGAAAGATCTTCATGAAAGAAGATCAAAACAGTCTTATGAAGCCAAGCAACAATTGTATAAGGGGCTGCTAGTAATAAAAGGCAGCAGGCTTCAAAAAAAAAAAAAAAAAAAACAGAGAAGTTGTTTTGTTCAATTGGGCCAATTACTAATAAAATAAAAGACAGCAGCAGGCTTAAGTTTTTGTTCTAATCATATTTTCTCTTTTTCCTGCCCTATACTAAATGTGATCAAAGGGGAGAATGAATGGTGGAATTCATTAAAGTAGCTTGAATCTGATTGGAGCAGCAGACAAAAAGATTATTTGGCTAATGTCTTTGTTGAACTAAGAAGGGATGCAAGTTTGATGGATAAATTAGCAGAAAGTGGAAATTCAATGTAAGGATAGATTTGAAGTTGTCATAATGGCCAGTTGAAAGATCTTCATGAAAGAAGATCAAAACAGTCTTATGAAGCCAAGCAACAATTGTATAAGAGGCTGCTACTAATACAAAATAAAATAAAATAAAATAAAAGACAACAAGCTTTTAAAAAAAAAATTATCATTATTTTGTTTTTTTTTTTTTAAAAGTCTGTTCATATTTTTTTAAACAAGAAAGGTCTTTGTTTGGGCTCTTAAAAAAAAACTGGCAGCAACAAAAAAAAAAAAAAAAAAAAAAAAAAAAAAAAAAAAATCTGCTTACTTTGATTCTACTGTGAGTAAAAAAAATATATATATACAAACCAAACAGGTTGTTGCTTAAAATTCTGCTAAAGAGAGTTTTTTTTTTTTTTTTTAAAAAAAAAGAAGAGAAAACCAGACAGATTGCTGTTTTTTTTTTTTTTTTTTTTTTTTTTTAAATATATGGTTGCAGCAGCAGACACTACAACAAGTTGGGTCTTGAATGACGAATTTTTTTTGTCTTCAAAAAGCTAATTTTGTCACTATAGATATTTGTGATGAAATATTTTCGTCACCGGTTTCGTCATTTGAATGTTTGTCACTAAAGACCAACGTGACGAAAAATAATTTCGTCACCAATGAAATTTCTTCAGCGACGAAATTTTTTGTCACCAATAAAAGAACATTTTGTCGCGCAAAATTCTCATTTTCGTCACCAAATAGTTATTCAGTACCATATTTATAACTTTAGTTGACGAATAAATTTGTCACGTATGTTGATGATTGATGAGGAAATAATTTCGTCACAATAAGATGTAAAGATGACGAAATTTTTCGTCTTCAAAAGTCATAATTTTGTCACCAATAAAACAACATTCTGTCACAAAATTCTCATTTTTGTCACCAATTAGTTATTCAGTACCATATTTATTACTTTAGTTGACGAACAAATTTGTCACGTATGTTGATCATTGATGAGGAAATAATTTCGTCACAATAAGATGTAAAGGTGACGAAATTTTTCGTCTTCAAAAGTCATACATGGGTAACGAAATATATTTCGTCACAAATATATATATACGTGACGAAATTTTTAGTCACCAAACAACAAAATAAATAAAAACTTTCATATATAAACTGCAGTAAATTTTGTCACAAAAAAAGTTTATTAGTGACGAATAATCACTTTGTCATAATAACAAGTACAAATGACGAAACAAATTCATCACTAAACTTGTCCCATATTTTATATTAAATTTAAACTATTATTTTACAAATATCCCTGCTCATATCCCAATAGCCTTTTAATTGTACTAAGAAATCCACTAGCTATTATACATCACTCCACAAAAAAATTCACTAAACAATTTATATTATAAATCAAAATATATCCATCAAACAACTTTAATAATAATCCATTAAGTATCACAAAAAAACCATCAAAGCAAATCCGAAAATGAACTAACGTGGAGTCCACAAAAAACAATTAACACTCAATCTTAATTTGCAACTGCAACTAAGCATCAGTTTAGGAAAAAAAATTCAAAAGTTGATCTTCATTTGCAAGTATGCTTCCGAACGTCATCAAAATCAATCTGCAAAGAAAATAAATAAGGCAAACATTAATATATTATCAATTACATCTAAACTCATATATGAATAATTTTATTTTATAAACCAATTTAGTAGAAATGCATATAACAATTCGAAACTTTAAAGAGTTGAGGTGATCCTTGATGATAAAGTAACATGGATAACATAAGATGACAAAAGATCGCAAGAATACCGTATATCACTATGACTAATGGCAAAATATATATAATAGCTCCAAAATATAACGTAGCATTGAGGTACATTTGATTCATGACAATGGGCTGATGACTTCTCCAATGAGGTAAATTTGATTGGTGGAATTCAACACAAGAACCTTGTAAGACTTTTGAGTTGTACCATTGAAGCCCCTCAATGCCTTCTTATTTATGACAATTTGCATCCATGTATAAAGTAAAACAAACCCCTCAGTCCTAGTCATTACAACAAAGTTGACAATGATGGATGCATTTCAACTAAAACTTATATGAAATATGAAAAACAAACCTCATGTTTACAGCGTATGCATTTTCAACAAAAAGTTAGGATTAGAGAATCCCAAAGAAAGGATTACTACTTGTGTTGTTGGACATGGGTATTACTTATAGGAATGGACGTGGAGGAAGGAGATGGAGAGGTATGAAAATCTAAGTTTTTGAATTCTTTGACCATATTTTGCATCTCTCCAAGAAATTTCTGGTTTGAAAAATAAAAACACAAACTAATTTAGAAATCGCTAGAAGCATATGAATAAACTAACTATTTGTAGAGATTCTTCTAGTCTCATAAAAGGTAAAGTCGGACATTTTCTCATCACACTGACTTTTCATCTCCTGCATCAATAGAAAAGGAATAACCATTTTGATTGTTACTAGTATAAATGTTTGGATTACCATATAGATATGACACATGCATAGAATCAACAAATCTAAAATGAAAATCTTCAGTGCATGGCCAGATATTTTAAAGTCATAAAACCAAAATAAAAGCCAACTATTATTTAAATATAAAAAGAAAAAATAAAAATATATCACATGGCATTAGAAACGATATAAGCTCAAGCAATGCTTGTGTGTAAGTCAAAGCCTTAAGGAATGCTTACAGAGGTGTGAAGTGATTCGATCATCTGCCCTTGTTCTTCAGCTCTCGCTAGTAAAGTGATCTTGACAAGAGAAAAAGAAGGGGAGGGGATGTTAGGTAAAAATATGAACCCTGTTGTGATGATATCAATTTGTTTCAAATCTCGAAGGAGTAAACAAGGCATAACTTTTCTTTTCTTTTTCTTTTCTTTTTATTAGTACAACTAAACATGCATAACTATTATTGAGATAAGATAGCAGAAATGTCGACAGAGCATTTTTATCCTTTTTGCAGGCAATTTGCGAGTGTGACGAGGAATAAATCTACACATTAGAGAGACGATCATACTTTTCAACAAGATGCGAATCCTCTCAATTAAAGAGACAAGACAAACTCCCTGTATCACCATTTTTTAGTTTCTCCATCACATGCATAGACAATAAACCAGCAACAACTTGCAAAAAAAAAAAAAATAATAATGATAATAACAAAATTTATTATTAGAAAAACTTGTTAGTAGTTAATCTAAATTCATTCAACTTAAAACTTCAGACAATACTGAAAAAATAAAACTTGTGTGATCATAGGATAGGTGATTTTTATAGTTCAATACATCATAACTACAAAAGAATATTGTCTTTGGCATAGAAGTATCTAGAAAAGCAGTTTGCTATAAAGAAATAACACTTGAAGCTCTAATCTGTTTAATCCATAAGATACCTCTAACCATCCAATCTTCTACTTCTTCTGCTGCTTTTTCCTTTTTCTTTTTTTCTTTTTTTCTTTTTCTTTTTCAAACATGCATCACAGAAAGGGAAAGAAAAAGAAAAATGCAAAGGAAAGAAAGATCAGTTTTTAACTACAAAAACCACATCTTCCATTTTTAGCTTTTATTCTAATTCCCCAACTTCAAGAAAAAGAAAGAAAGTCCTTTAGCAAAGATGGCTTAAAAAATTTTATCTTGGAAAATGGAAAAGATCGAATATTCAACTATCTGAGCATGTATGAAGGTTTTGGCTCAACTAGAAGATAGTAACTAACAGAAGTAGAAATGAAACTAAAAGAATAAATGCAAAACTGAGCAAAGTCCACTAAAAGCAGATATATGACAAGCAATTGTGACTCGGGAAAACTTTTCTTCTGCAAAAATGTAGTTATCACATAAGCCCAAAAGCATGTATCGAATTGCACTAACCTAGTATGAGCTTCTTGTTTCCCTGTACAATATCGTTTCCTGCTACATTCGCAAGGGAGAAGTTCAATTCCTTTCCAATCTGAATAACTTGGTTTCAATTCTCAACTTTTCTAAAAGGCATCTTGATGGGAGGTTTCGTTGCTTGCATCCAGTTACTGATCCTGGGTAAACTTTGTCAAGAACTTCCAATATAACCCATTTGCATGTAAAAGGGATAAAAATCAAACAAAATTATCAGGCACTCAAAAATAGGGCATGGAAATTGTAACCTCACCCTATTCTGACATCCTCACACAGATTATTGACATATGAATCGATTCCAACACAGTTGATCCATAGTCAGAAGCATCTCTCTTCCCTAGAAGTTTGAGCATCATCCGTCATCATCTCAGCAAAAGACATATTTTTGGTGTCCATGGATAAGCCATTCCTGCATTAAGAAATTCACAAACTAATTACACAGAAATCCATGGTGATACTTCATGGAAAAAGCCAAAATATGCACAAGCAATTAGTTTGACCTCTGCTGGAATATTTGAGCAACAAATGCCAGATTTAGATTTGTCGATCCCTCAACAATGTCCTTTGAAGTGACATATCTTTTGCAATCCATTCTCTCGGCATGCTCAAGAATCAAATTCTCTCTTTCAGTAGGATCCTTAGTATCCAATGTGCTGGCATTACCATGTTCTGGTGCAAGAGCATTACGCAAGTGAGCATAGGCTTCACCAGTGCACAAAGTCTACAAGGTCATTTCAGTGAGAAAAAAAAAAAAGGTGACTACTAATTCTAAAAAAGAAGAAGTTATAAGATTATAATATTCCAAAGGTATGTTTTGGCTCATTAATTGATGATTGTTCAGCTGTGATAGTTTCTCCTTAAAAAAAAAATAATCATGAAACAGAAAGCAAATAAAGAATATAGCACCAAAATCCAGTTTCGGTTAGTAGTTCTTCATTAAAAACTCTTTCATTCTCTATAGAAACCTCTCGCATTACGCTAAAGAATGGAGTTGCTGCTATTAAATAAGCCATGGTGGTGAAATGATCATTCAAGGAAAATAGCATGGAAACAAATTATATAGGATCTCAACTATCCACCACCACCCTATATATATCTCAAAAGTGACAAAGCCACTTCTTTTTTCTTTGACTGAACATTTTTTGCCTGACAATGGTTCAAATTAATCCAAATTGCAAAAAATAAATTTAACCATTAAATTGTGCAAAAATTCATGAATCATGATGCATGAAGTAGTAAAGAACAGTCCATAATAAAAGAGCCAAAATATAAACGTTGACCATGTTTTTGGTTTGATTTTTCCCTCCTTTAGAGGTGAAAGGGGTACCTCCCTAACTTTGCTCCAATACCATACGTAGGACAACAATATTCTGGGTAGTATCATCAAAAAGTACATACAAATCCATTTACCTATAATTATGTATTCTGATAAACAAACTGGTACTACTATATTTTAAACAAGAGTGCTTCGTCATAAAGAAACTGGTGAACTTTTTCTTACCTTCAGATCAGATGAGAAATTTGAAACCTATTACTTGTATCATGCTTTCTTCAATTGGAAATTCATCCATTTGAGTAAAACCTTTTCTGGGGGTAAACCCATGAGTTACATCCTGCAAATTTCATTTATGCATTTGGTATAATAACAAAATGTAAAACATAACACTCTATTTTTTATTAAAGTAACAATGAAAGGTAATAAACAATCAACATCTTGTGACCTTGCTGTCATCCACCAATTCCAGAAGTTGAGGAGTTTTCTTTAGATTGAGATCAGCTAACAGTTGAATGTGATGTTTCCACCAAATGAAAATACAAAAAGATTGAGAACTTTGGTGATTAAGATCTAAATATCTCTAGAACATATCCATTGAACAAAGTAAAGATACCTTAATCGTTTGAGAAATCAACCCCATTACTAGATGCGACTACAATAAACAAACAAACAAACAAAATTAAGAGACTACAACAATTTTCATATCAGCAACAAAAAATATTCAAGAACATTTCCTTTTTTCAAAATTTTGTTACAATTCGTACCTAAATGTTTGTTCTAAACTTCAGTTTGAACTCTCTTTGTTGGGAAATTTTGGTTTGTTGGGGAATTTTGCTAACTTACTGATATTCAGCATTCATGGGTATAGTTTCAAAGTGATCAATTCCTAGCCATGTTAGGTTCTGATGCCAGTGACAAGTCAAGGGATCAAATATGCAATGGTTTGATTCGTTTACCAAAAAAAAATCTTTTTGATATCTTGAAAGCCTCTGCATCAAAAAAAAAAAAACCCCTAAATGTAGATCAAAAATCATAACCCATTTACTCGTTTCCCATAAATCAAACCCATACAACATCAAAACACAAAAACAAACAAATCCTAGAGCTAGAGTCAAATAGGGAAATAGAGAAAAGGAGAGAGATGAAGAGAGACAGAGAGAGAGAGAGAAAGAAACAGAAAAACCTGATTCAAAATTAATGGGCCTGAGACGGTGTACCAATTGTGGCGATGAGATGATGAGCGACGGTGGCCGATGGTTAGTCGATGAGAGGAGACCGATGGGCAGTCGACGAGAGTGAGAGCAAGAGACTAGCGTTGATTGATATTTCCTCTGTGTATGTATCATTCGATACATACAGAGAAAAAAAAAATTAAACATAAAATAAAATTAGGTAGTAAATATTCTCCTCAAAAATTTTTGATCACACTTGTTTAGAAGTTGTGATTAAAAAAATTATATATAATCACACTTAATTGAAAAGTAATATAAAAAATAAATATTATCACACTCGACCAAATTAAGTGTGATTAAAATATCAATCTAATTTTTTTTATCACACTTCCAATAAAAGTGAGATATTTCATTTGTCAAAGTGTGATCTTTAACTATTTTTGTAGTAGTGACTTAGCCCTTGTGTTTTGTTTTGAGAGGGAGAGACAAATAGAGATACAGATTGATACAAAGACTGATCCCAAAAAAAAAAAAAGAAAAGGGAAAAATAAGCTGATAAAAAAAAAGGAGGGACAAATAATAGACTATTTTTTTTCATTATTGCTTAATATGTCAAAATTCTTCTTTCAAAATTAGTGACAAAATAATTTTCTCATTAAAAGGCCTAAAAATATTAAAAAATATTAGTGACAAAAATATATTTCTCACCAAATGGTCTTAAAATATTTAAAATCAATTTTTTTTTTTAAAAAAAAATAGATTATTGGTGACGCAAATATATTCCTCATTAATAATTTTTTAATTGTTGAAAAAAAAAATTCTCACCAAAAGTTTCAAAATTTTGGTACTATCAAAAAAAAATTAGTGGGAAAAATTTAGGTGACGAAACTTATTTTTTTTCTCACCTAAAAGTAGTATTTATTGACGGAAATAAATTTCGTCACCTATTATTTTTATATTTTTATTATACGTGACAAAATTTATAATTCCTCATGGATTATTCTTATTTAGTGACAAAAAAAAAAATTTCACTAATTTTCATCACCATACCAATACAGAGAATAAGATAAAGAAACGTAAAAAAAAGAGCAAAGAGAAATCACGTACCAAATCACAGAGCAAAGAAGATGTGGCGGTTACCGACAAGGCTACTAGTGGCGGCGACGATCGGCAAGGCTAATAGAGGCGACGATGGCGATCGGCGTGGTAGAGGAGCAAGAAGTAAGACAAATTAATACCCTATTTTTAGAGAGAGAGAGAGAGAGAGAGAGAGAGAGAGAGATAGAGATGATAAACAGAAAAGGGGTAAAAAAAATTAATACCCTATGTTTTTTTTAATTGCCGCTCAATATATCAAAAATTTTCCACCAAAATTGGTGATAATATTATTTCCTCATCAAAAGATATCAAAAATATTAAAAAGTTTTGGTGACGAAAATATATTCTTCACAAATAATTTTATAATTAGTGACAACTTTTTTTCTCACCAAAAGTCCCAAAATTTTGGCGCCACCAAAAAAAAGTAGCGGGAAAATTTTTGGTGACGAAACTTAATTTTTCCTCACTTAAATTGAAGTATTTATTGACGAAAATAAATTTTGTCACCTACCATTTTCATTTTTTTATTATATGTGACAAAATTTATAAATTCCTCACAAATTATTTTTATATAGTGACGAATCTTATTTTCTTCACTAGTTTTCGTCACCATAGGTTACTTTTGTTGTAGTGAGAGAAGAAAAAAATGTGCTATGGATAGAAGGCATATTGCATAGCTTCATAAAAGAACTTGTTCTTGCTAAAAGAACTTGTTCTTTCTTGAAGAAAAGAAATCTTATGCCTTAAAAACATGCAGAATTTATGAGCGTGACATCCGTGAAGTTGGTATGGGTGTTAAAACTTTCTTCTGGCAGCAGCAAAAAAAACCTGACAGCAGGTTATACACCCGGGTTCATATGGGCTATAAAAAAGTTTCATGGAGGAAAAAAATTCTGCTGGAAGGTAAAAAAACAGAGGCTCATGCTGTTAAAAAAAAATGAAAAAAAAAAAAAGAAGAAGAAGAAGAAGAAGAAAGACAAACAAAAGAAGAAAGAAAGCATACCTGCTATGAAGGGACAAATTCTGCTTGAAATATGCTGGAAAGATAAAGATTTTCTGCAAACAAAAATCTGCTGGAGGAAGAAAGCTGCAGGAATATGTTGTATGCAGGAATATGTGTTATATAAAGCAAAAAAGTCTTGCTTAAGAAAAGAGATAGTGATCTCTTAAAACACTCCAAAGAAGCAAGAGTTCATATAGGATTAGAAATCCTAATCAATGCCAATCCATCCTATTTCATTTAGACAAGCTCCTAATATATATATATATATATATCTGCTGTAAAAAAAAAAAATCTAATCCTTAAAAAAGTGTGGCAAGTTGGAGGCCCACAAGAGAAAAAGCCCAATTAAATCTTTGCCCTTACCCATCAATATCCATGATGGCCTGGAAAAAAATTTGCTGTAAAAAATGGTAGCAAATTGGAGGCCCACAAAAGAAAAGGCCCAATTAAAAATAGTGGCCTAGAAAAGGAAAGGTCCATGATGGTTTAGAAAAATCCATGATGGCCTACAAAAAAAAAAAAAAAACCAATTAAAAAAATGGTGGCCTAGAAAATGAAAGATCCATGATGGTCTAGGAAAATTCATGATGGCCTAAAAAAAAAAAAAGAAGAAAGAAAGAGGCCAGGGATCAAAGCAAAGAAATAATCTCATCCAAGACCTAAAGATCATCCAAATAAAAGTGCCAAATTGTCGTGACTCGCACAATTAAGAAAATTCACTTGTGCAAGTCACGAGGGGCATTTGTTGGCACATAAATTTCAACTAAATTTATGACACATATAGAGCCTATAATAGGAAGGTTGTAGGTAATCACTTCCTAAAAAAAAGATCAACATGATCCGTTGAAGTAAATAAATAAAACAACGTCGTATCTCAACGACGTTATTCAAGATGCGCAAATGACACCTGTAAAGCCTACATCAAGGACACCACATAGGATGAAACCCCAAAGATCAATCCGGTTAATCAAATATACGATTAACCAGATAGCGCTATTATTCAAAATTCAAATGGTTAATCAAATATACAATTAACTAGATAGCATTATTATTCAAAATTCAAATGACTTTCAAATTGAAGATGAGGCATTCCTATCACCTATCACCTGATGGCCCTCCATAAATATGAGGACCATCACACAAGACGAGGGATGGATCGGAAGAAATCAGAAGTGAAAAGATCAGAGAGAGAGAAAGAAATTGAGAGCTAAAGAAATCGTTACAAGAAAGAAGAAGAGAAGCTAGAGAACTGAAGAGCCTACGCTAATGGCGATGAATAGGTAAAGGGTTCCAAACCCAGAATTGTATTTTGTATTCGAGGGTTCAAAACCCATAACAATTTTAATAAAATATTTATTTTTCTTAAATTGTCTTTTGTTGTTTATTTTGTTCTTCATTAATCGGAGGTTTCATTTGTATAAAATGTGTAATTAACGATCTGAAATACAAATCGGAAATAAGAACCTGCTATTCAAATAATCAACACTGTTTAGTCCAAAAACTAAACAGTGGACATTTGTAACATAAATTTTGAAATGTGTTGAAACACTTCATGTTTTAAAATTTGTGTCTACAGTCATTATTTTTATTTTTTAACTTTTTTTTCAAGGTTACTTGAAAAGTAAAAACAACTGACAAAAAATTGAAGAAAATTTCACAAAGTCAAAAGAAAAAAGAAAAAAAAGGAACCCTTGCCAAACCAAGCTCGCAATTTTTAAAGAACAATATCACTTGAAATCTTTTGTAGGGTCGTGTGAATGAAGACATGTTTTCTATTGCTAAAGTGATTTCTTATTAGTTACCAAGTGGGTAATGGATTATCAACTTAACCAGGAATCCTCCAATTTACGACCAAACCATCTATCCATTGTTGCTAATTTGTTGATTTGCTTGTGTTTATTTTTATTATTATAGGATATCAACTTCTACATGCAGAAGGGGGAGAATCCCATTTTTGCTGAGTTGTCTGAAAAGCATATTTGCAATGAGAAGTTGCCATTGGTTACATGAAGAACAATACAAAGGTATCTATGCCTTCTAGTTTGAGAAGTAGGAAATTTTTGGCACCGTCATAATCCATATTTTCCTCTAAAGACTTGAAACTTTTTTTTTTTTTTTGGAAACTAGATGATAGAGCATTCAGATAATGCAACTTAATTCTGACATAAATGATTCAGTTTTTCCGTTGAAACTGGGTCACAATTACCTTTTATAAATTCTAGCTACTTCAAAAGCATTCCAATTTTGTTGCTTTTTATTTTGTACTTAGTTTTATTTTTCTGCAGAAAACTCGAAGCCCAAACACAGATCCAGAGTTGATGTTTGGATTAAAGGACATACAAGGAAGAAAGGAAAATCTGTGAATGAAGTGCTTGAGGCAGCAGTGGTACAGTGATATTAGCTCCATTATGTATATATTGCATTATAATTTACACTCATATTAAAGATTGTTTAGAAACTTTTGGACAGTTTTTAGAACTTAAGGATAGGTTTTTTTGGATGATTTAGAACTGTTTGGATGGTTTTGAACTTGAAGATAGTTTTTAATGTCTAGAAACATAGTTTTTGGATGGTTTGGAATGTAAAGACAGTTTTTGGATGTTTAGAACTTATGGATAGTTTTTTTTTTTTTTTTTTTTTTTTCAATGTTTGGAAACAATATTTGAGTGGTTGATTGATACTTATATGCTTGTGAAGCTTGTTTGTAATGTTTTATTAGATTGTACAAAACATGTGAATATTACCTGCTGAATTAAAAAAAAATTATACATATTCTACGGCATGCGACAAATGTCATTGTATTAAATATTCAACAACTGTCTATGAACGCCGTGATTTGTTGCACTTATTTATGACTGGCAGAATAGGCCGTTGTATTTAACGACTAGCAATGAGCGTCCTGGTTTGTCCCTTAAATTAATAGCGTGCAAAAGTAGTTTTAGAAAAATTAAATATGACGTGCAAGATTTGCTGTTAAAAGGTTTTTAACGGTGTACTGTGGCATGTTGTTGAAGTGAATGACCTTCCATGACATGTCATGACACGACTTTGCATCGCGTGTCGTAGAATCATATCCACAGCTTGCATTTTATGTCGTTAAAAGTGAGTTTTGTTGTATGTTGACTAAGAAAATAACCTAAAGTAGTGGTAACAGAAATCTCAAGAAAATAATTGAGAAGTCCAAGTTCTTTCATAGCAAAAGACCCATGCAGTTGTTGAATGACAGTGGCAATATAGGTGGACTCAAACCTTGTTAGCAAGATATCATCTACATAGATGATGAGAATGGTGAGTGCTGAATCTGTCTTCTTAACAAACAAAGAAGAGTCACAATGACTAGAGACAAATCCATGAGAGAGAAGGAAACTAGAAAAGGTAGAAAACCAAGCCTGTGGAGGCTTGCTTGAGGCCATAAAGAGCTTTGTGAAACTTACAAACAAGCTTGGGCTGAGCTGCATCAATAAAACCTTGAGGTTGATGCATATAAACTTCTTCCAACAGACCATGAAGAAAGGCATTCGATATGTCAAGCTACTTAATTGTCCAATTAAAGTGTAGAGCAAGACTTAAGAGAACCTTGATAGTGGGTTGCTTGGCAACTGGACTAAATGTCTCAAAATAATCCACCCCCTCTGAGTTCTTTTTAAGGCGTAAAACCCACTTGCAGCCTATTGCTAGTTTATTTGGAGGAAGGGAAACTAAAGGTCAGGTGCCATGCCTTTGAAGAGCTTTTAATTCATCTACCATGGCTGCATGCCAAGCTGGAGACTTAGCTGCCTCTTGATAAGTAGATGGTTCATGAGAAGTAGTAGAGGATGGTTCAATGGAAGTAGTAAAAGCAAGAAGACAAGTGAAGTGAGCTGCTTTAGATCTAGTAGTCATTGAATGGGTGTTAGTCGAAGGCAATGGAAGAGGGAGATCAATAGAAATGGCAGAGATGGGAATAGAGTGTGGGATTGAAGAAGAGACAGGCATTGATGAAGCAACAGAATTGGAAGACATCCGAGGCTGAGAAGTAATTGGAGCATAGGTCGGAGAGCTAACAGAAGGAGAAACTTGATGGGTAATAGGACTATGAACTTGTGTACTAAGAGAAGCATTTATAAGAGACAGAAGCATTGATAAGAGTAATCGATGCATAAAGAACAGTGTAATAGTGGAAGTAACAGACTGTGAGGGTGAGGCCCAAAAGAAATAATGAAGCTGGGTTGAAGTAGGAGGCACAGGTATTAAGGAGTGAGAAAGAGAATTTTGAAAGGGAAACTCGGTTTCATCAAATTGGACATGCCTAGACACATAGATCCTACCAGTGGTAGGATCAAGGCATCTAAACTCTTTTGTAAAGGGTTGATAACCAAGAAAAACAGAAGGAATTGATCTTGGTTGGAGTTTATGAGAGGTGTAGGACTTGAGCCAAGGATAGCACCAACAACCAAAAACTCTTAAAATGGTGTAATCGAGTGGTTTGTGAAAAAGTGCCTTGAAAAGAGTGCAATTATTCAACTTGGCAGTGGGTAGCCTATTGATTAAGAAGATAGTTGTGGCAAGGGCATCAAACCAATGAGATAAAGGTAGAGAGGAGTGTGACATGAGAGCTATGGTTGTCTCAATCAAATGTCTGTGTTTCCTCTCTGCTACTCCATTTTTAGCAGGAGTATGAGGACAACTTGGCTAATGCACTATGCCTTTTTCCCTGAGGAAATTCTGAAAAGGAGTAATCAAATATTCCACTCCATTATCACTTCTCAAAACTCGTAATGAAGTGTGAAACTAATTTTCAATGAAAGCCTTAAATTCAAGTAACTTATGAAACACCTCACTTTTGTAATGTAATGGAAGAGCCAAGTAAACTTAGTGAAATCATCTATGAAAAGCACATAGTATTTACAGGTTGATACAGAAGAAACGAATGGGCCCCATACATCTGAATGAATGAGAGCAAATGGTTAATTTACAGTAGAATTAGAAAGACTAAATGGGAGTCAATGACTCTTAGAAATGCAACAATGGCTACACAGTTTATTAGACACATTCTTAAAAGTAGTGTGTGGAAACAACTGATGATGTGTAGCAAGATAATGAAGCTTCTTAGAAGAAGGATGGCCCAGTCAATGGTGCCAAGTGGTAGCAGTAGACCAAGAAAAGCATGCTTGAGAAGGCAATGATGAAGAAGAGGCAACAGGTGTAGATGCAGGAAGATGATAGAAACCATGAGAATGAAGGCCTTTATAGAGAACCTTCTTGGTGGTCTTGTCCTGTACAACAAAGGAATTTGCATCAAAAGTAATTGTGCAGTGGCTGTCAGAAACAAGTTGATGAACTGAGGCACATAGAGCATATTAGTAAGTTTAAAAGGAAACATAGGTGTAGGTAAAATGCCATTACCAGTATGATGAATAGGCAACACAGTTCCAACACCCACAGTTGCTTGATCTCCTCCGTGATAGGGTTGAGAAAGAGCCATGTTATGAAGGTCATTAGTAATATGACTGGTAGCAGCAGAGTCAAAAAACCAGTTGGAGCCAGACTGAGAGGATGGAGCTAAACTAATAGAGGAGGATGCAACATAAGCCTTAGGAGTGGATCTGGATGGAGAGGTGGTTGAAAATGAAGCTTGTGCTTGAAACGTACAATCCATTCGGTACCAACATTCAAGAGCTACATGATTTGGTTTCCCACAAATTTGACAATGAATAGCTGCAGAATATGGAGATTGAGAATTGTGGTGAGAATTATGATCTGGCATGTTGGTGGTGGTGTTGTTTGAACAACCTCCCCTGCGATTTCCTCGAGAAAACCTATCATCTTTGCCTCTACCAAATGTATTGCCTCTAAAATTCCTTTGATTTCCTCTATAATTCCCTCTTGTAGAAGCATAGGCAAAAGAGGGAAGTGTAGACGAATTAGCTTGTTTTATTGAAGATTCAATGTGAATGGACTCTGGACATAACAAGGAACACATATCTTCCATGGTGATTGGGGCTGATCTAGCATTTATGGTCGTTTTAAAGGCATTATACTCTTCAGGAAGACCATTCAAGATTAACAAAACTAGGTCTTCATTGTCTATAGGGGATGCAGCTAAAGCCAGATGATCTGAAATAGTTTTAATTTGATATAGGTAGTCCTCCATCGTATTACCTTTCTTGGAGATCTGATTGAGTTTGTTCTTCAGCTGATGTATATGAGACCTAGACAGTGATGTGAATCGCTTTGCTAGGACAGACCAGACTTCACAACTTGTTGAAGAACAGAGGTGAAGACAGATGGAGCCCATGTCGCAGTAATACAGCTCAACAAATGAGCATCAATGGTGATCCATTGAGTGTAAGCAGGATTCAATTTTGCTATTCCACATGAACTAAGAACAATAGGAGATGGACATATCTCAGATCCATCGATATTAGCTTGGTTGCATTTAGAATGTTCTGGAATTGCTTCTTCCAAATGATGTAATTTGTAGAATTGAGTTTATAAGGAACAAAAGAAGTCAGATTTGAGATGAGCAATGTCAGATTCGAAGGCAAACCAGATGATGATGAAGAAGTAGGAACTGTTGTTGAAGATGAACCAGGAATAGCCATTGAAGGACCTTCATCATGAGGAATTTCTGCTCGTGAGAGCTCTAGAAGCTCTAATACCATAAAGAGGAATTGAGAATTATTTCTATCAATTAAAAAATCAGGATTACAATTCAGTTTATATAGAACATACATGTAACTATGTAACTCAACTCTAACAAACTATACTTGCTATAGTTAAGCAGTTACTAACAACCTAACAGTCTAATTAATACAACTAAATGATAGCTCTCTAAGCTTGACACAATTGTTGGATAATGCTACACGTGAACTGCTTTGCTTGACAGCTGAGGCCCTTGATTACTCTGCAACAATTCCTTATCTGGCTTAGACATAAACATAGGTTGAGATAGCGTATCAACCATCCCATACCCATTTGGCACTGGCAAAGAATGCTGCATAGATAAAGGTTTTCGGGTTGCTTGTAATGACACCCACTACGACCCTCCCAAGCTGTTTTTAGATAGGACTGAGAGTCACTTAGAGACAACAAAGATACTTCTTTTTGGTGAATTGAGCATATCAACTTGGATAGGGTTTGATTGCTACAATGAAGGGCGTGTTTGGAAAGACAAATTTGATCCCTGGATCACAGTGTCTAAATTCCCCATCTCAAATACCTGAAACAAGTCCACAGCTGTTAACTGTGACACGTATGCTGTTATCCAAGGTTCCTAGGGAAAAAGTTATACCACGGGTTGCCTGTCACTATGTGACGGCATCGACAATGTGATGAACAGCTCTTGCTCTGGCATTGACTGCTGCCAGACAAGTATCCCCACGGGAGCGACGAATTTCCAATTCACTCTCAGTAGCTACAGCAACCATACTAATGTGTTGGGCTTCAATCCACGCAGTTATGCTTTTGTAGCAAAGGAAACTGCTTACAACTTCTTTTCTTTGGATCTAAGACTTTCAAGGAAGAGAAAAGCTTCCCATGGTGTTTGATTGGGCAGTAGGTTACCAAACATGTGATCAAGCCAAAAGAATCCAACAACTTATGCTTGCAAGGATAACAACAACTTAGTACTCCTATCATTCATAGAGATGTTAAGTCCACTAACATACTCTTAGACAACAATTACATTGCTAAAGTATCTGATTTTGGAGTTTCAAGATTGATTTCCATAGACCAATCTCAGTTAACCACATTGGTTCAAGGGACACTTGGTTACTTGGATGTAGAGTACTTCCACACAAGTCAATTGACTGAAAAGAGTGATGTTTATAGCTTTGGGGTTGTCCTTGTGGAGCTACTAACCGGCAAGAAGGCACTTTCCTTCGACAGGCCTGAAGTAGAAAGAAATTTAACCAAGTATTTTGTTTCCTCAATGAAAGAAAATCACCTGTTTAAAATTGTTGATGAACGTGTAATGAATGAAGCGAAGGCTGACCAGCTAAAGGAAGTTTCTATTTTAGCAAAGAGATGCTTAAGAGTGAAAGGCAGCAAAAGGCCAACTATGAAGGAAGTGGCAATGGAGATAGAGGGATTAAGAATGATGGAGAAACATCCATGGGTTGATGATAACAAAAACTTAGAAGAGACTCAATACTTGCTTGGAGACCAACTTTCAGATACTTACGGTGGTGGCACTAGTGTGAGCAATTCAAGAACTCGACAGTATGACAAACCATGCCATTTCACCATTTGATGATGGACGATAAGGTGTTAGTTAGGCTGGTCTACATTAGATGTTCTGTCGAAATGTTTTCATTTTAGCTTTGTTAAATAATTATTGTGAACTGTTTTGAATCCTCTGATTATATATATTGAGGTTTAAATAATAATTCATCCGAAATACATACATGTAGTCTCTTGTTCTATGTATACTGAGTAATCATCAGTCATTCCTCTGCATATGAATGATTTTTATTATGCCAAAATTTCTTTAGAGGGTGTACAATATGTGGTAAACTTGGTAATTCAGGGAAAAAAAACTATCCTCGAAAGGTGGGAGATCTAATAATAAAACATCATGGAAGGAATAAAATTTGAGTCATTGACATGAAAAATTCAGAGACAATTCATGTTGTCATTAGAATTGCTCTCAAGCTATTGTAGCTGCAATGAAAGGACCAATCCTAATTGTAGTTTAATTTTGTTTTATTTTCATAAAAAAATAAGAGGGTAAATCACACTATTCATCTTTATAATTTTTGTAAAATTTCAATTTAGTTTTCGTAATTTCAATTTTAACAATTTAAATATCATATTTTCATTTTTGTTCCAATATAATCCTGCCATCATTTGTTGTTGCTATTTTTAATAGAAAAAACCAATATGTGCAACTCACATATGCATTTTAGCAAATTTCTGCTCACAAATTAAGAAAGTTCAAGGTAAATGTCATGCAGATCAGAAGGAAAATATTGTGAAGCTCAAAGAAAAGTGGCTATCTTGTGAAGGAACTAGGAAGTAACTTGCGAAAATTATTTTGACGCTTAATTTTTGTGGTGAGAGCAACCCTAGTTCTTGAAATGGGAAGACGTGAGTAGTACTCTGACAAGACTGTCATCAAGGACAGAACCAAAAATTATGTGTAGGGGGTCATAAAAAAATGAGTTAGTTTTGATACATTACTAACAAAAGATATTTCTTACACATGAGTTGCAAAAACATTTAACAAATCATTATTTTTTCATTCATTTTTAAAGTTTTGAACTATTAATCAGATCTATTTTGTTAGTTGACATAATTTAATAAATGAAAAGTATACATACATCTTTGCTTTTCAAAATAAAAAATAAATAAAAAAGAAGTGACATGTGTCTCTTGTATAATAAAATTGACTATATTATGTGAAATAGTGGGAGATTATCCTACTATACATTGTGAAAAATAATAAAATAATAGAAACTTCATAAGGTAATTTGCATGAAATTATCGGACAATCCCATTATACATTCTATAAATATTAATGAAATATAGGATTGGGAAATTCTATTTCCACATACCATTTACTATCCATCAACACACTAAATAAAACTATCAAAATACCCCTTTCTCCTTCAATCAAAACTATCAAAATACATTTATTACATTTTTGTCCTAAAATAAAACTATCAAAATACCCCTTTCTCCTTCAATCAAAACCCTAGCCACTACCTACTACCAGTAGCTATCGACAACAATTAAAAATAAAGAAGATAAGCGGGGTCGGGGTTTCTCTCATATTATCAGATCTTTGACGTAAATCTTTGTTGTTTCACTTGTCACCAACACACCCAAAAAAAAAAAAATAGTAAAAGGTTAGCTACAAGTTTATGAATCGTCCATAAATTGGGGGTTGATCGGAAAGTTGTCGATGGTCGGCTATGTGACGAAATCACATGGAAGGATTGGTAATTGATAAGCATAAAAAGGGAGCATGGGATGTGGTATTGACTGTTGGCTATGTGAAGAAATTACATGGACATTTGTTAGTTCAGAAGAAGGAAAAGCACCTTGTTTCTTGATAAAATAGTGTAGATATAACTTTTCTTTAGTGATCTACTGGCATGCTTAAGGTAAGTAAAAAGAAACATGTAACTTAATTTAGTAAATTAGTGCTGGCGAAGTGGTTGCTGATTAGGGTTAGAGTTTGGAAGACGAAGAAGATAAGGGTGTGTACATATTTTTTATTAAATGTGTATATTTGGAATGTGGGGTGTGTGGATTGAGATAAATATCTAAAATTCAAATTATTAAGTGAGTGGAGTGAGAAAAGATGTACACAGAGACAATGTCGTTTGTGGAAATAGAATTTCCCAATTGAATCCTCTATTCATGTCGCTTTTTGAATTAGAAAGCTTGTTATTAGTGATTGTTGTGAGAACCAAACTAGTCAAAAGGGATATTTAGGAGCCAATAAAATTTTAGATTTAAGTTAATGAAATAATATTGACATGTACTACTTTAAATTTTACTATTCTACTAACTTTACCGTGTGGTAACCACAAAAAATAAAAAATAAAATAGAAAGTTGCTTAATCAAAGCATAAAAACCATTTCCAAACTAAGAAGAGTAAGGAAAGTGAAAGAAATTCTGGATATAGAAACCTATACATATATATATTTGTGATCATTTAATTTCCCAAAACTTCGAAACTAAAGTCCTTTTCACGAATTATTTTTTATATTTAAAAAAAAAAAAAACACAAAAATGAAATATGTCATTTGAATTTGAAATAATCCAGCCAAATCAAAGGTCTAATTGACAAAAATATCGTAAATCGTCAATTTTATTCAAATTTTCGAATATGTGACTTTTAGGACTTTGATGAATGTTTTTACCAAATCAGAGGTCTAATTGATAAAAATATCGTAAATAGTCAATTTTATTCAAATTTTCGAATATGTAACTTTTAGGACTTTGATGAATATTTTTATTTTCAGGTGAAAATTTCACGAATTTCAAATTTTCTGTCTTGTTTGGGTATATTTTTTCTCAAATTCTTCAGCAAATTTTAAAATCACTAGTAATTATGGGAAACAAAACCTAATTACAATCACAGAAAATACTTCCACCATACCTCAACCTTATTTCTAGAAAATTACGTCCACAGCAAAGAGTAGTCTTTGTCCTCGCCGGTTGGGATGTTAAGCGGAGGCCATTCAAGAGCCGGATTCGAACTCATGACCTACGATTCTTAAAGGGGCTGATCACATCTGCTAACCCTTTGGGCCATGATTATTTTGCGCAAGTGAGGCTTACTAGATTTCACAAAAATTATTAGATAATCCCATAATATCTGGATATTTACACGATATATCTACAACTTCTATCATAAGACTATTAATCTTACAAGTGAAATCTCACTTCTAATTCATTTATGTTGTGTTTGGTTGAGGGATTTGAGAGGATTTGGAAAAGGAAATGGAATAGGTAGGTGAAATGTGAAAAAATATACCTACATTTCACATAGTTTCACACACCTTTTCCTTTCTTTTTTCCAAATCTCTCCCAAATCCTCTAATCAAACACAGCATTAGTAACCACTCTCAAAATTTCTGCTAAGTGATTGATTTGAAACACCACCTAAAATTTCGAGACATTTGGCAAAAGAAATTCAGATAATATTTAATGCGGTTATTACCATTGCTCTTACAGAGAATTGGCAATCCACAATCGCTCTAAGGGCTGGTTTGGGGTACCCTATTTCAGCCAAAAAGTCAAAAAGTTACTCCAAAATCCAAAAAGATAACACTATTCACCCAAAAAAAAAAAAAAAAAAAATATTTTTTTCTGCCCAAAGGACAGACCGAATTGACCAAAGCACAGCCGGCAGTGCATATATACGGAAATAATTGGGTGTGATTGGCACACTCACTGCGTTTGGCCTGTGGGGGCTATCACGGGTCCCGTTTTGATAATCTGAACCGTTAAATATGTAGAACTCATCGAGTACTATATGTCTGCAAAAAATCACATTGATCGGATATCGATAACTATATGATCAGATCAGTTATGTAAGACAAATGGATGGTGTTATAATTAATGATTGAAAAATAAATATATCTGATCAGATAGCTATCGATATCCGATTAACGTGATTTTTTACAAATATATAGTGTTCGACGAGTTACACACTTTCAACGGTTCAGATTATTAAAATGGGACCCGTGATGACCCCCACGGACCAAACAAAACTGTCCAATGTTTTATACAAAAATTAACCAATCATTTCTAATCCCATTAATACTCAGCCGGTTGTACAGAGGTGGTACGGCTGGGCCCCACTCCTCTCCAATCATCTCTTACACACCTTTTTTATACAATTTTTTAATACACATTTTTCCATAAAAATCCAAAAAGTTAACCCAAACCTTCATATTTTTTTTTTGTCTTTTTTAGTCTAAAAAGACAAAAAGTGCACTTTTTTAGGACACCCCAAACAAGCCCTAAATCTCCGTTCAATTTGGACTAGAGACACACATCCATCCAAACAACACTACACTGGATTCCAAAGTCAACAAAATATTCTTTTAATTCTGCACATCAATAATAATTTTTCATCAATTCAAATGACTCAGTCAACTATTCTTCAATAATCACTTTAAGAGTAAATACAGTAAACTTCATCTTAACTACTTTAATAGATATGTGAGAAAATGAATGTTAAATAAAAGAAATTTAAAATGTAAAAAGTTAATATTTAAATATAAGAAAGCCTATATAGGCGTATGATATAAATGAATGTTAAACCTATGGTATTTTGAGTTGCCCTTGAGTAAACTACTTTAATAGATATGTGAGAAAATGAATGTTAAATAAAAGAAATTTAAAATGTAAAAAATTAATATTTAAATATAAGAAAACCTATATGGCATATGATATAAATGAATGTTATAAACCTATGGTATTTTGAGTCGCCCTTGAGGTAACCTTCGGGTTGGTAGATGACTATTTTGTGGCAACAATACCACTTGGGTTAATAAATTCTATGTTATTTTATAAGATCGAGTTACTTTAAATCAATTCTATGCAATTCTATAAGATTGAGTTACTCCCATTAACCGTCCCTCTGGTATGATTTTAATCATGATTGTCAAAAAAAAGTTTAGTGGCTCTTGTGGTAAACTTTGTAATCACTATAAGAAAAAAGGTTATTTAAAGTGATTTTTTTTGTGTCGGCAGCTATTGCCATCACAAAAACGTATTATTAGCATTGACAAAATAAGATGGTCACAACAAATACATTATAGTATTATTATTTGAGTTGGAAGACAATGCCGTCCCAAAAGATATATTATTTGTGTCGGCGAAATTTTGCCATCTCAAAAAATGCAAAAAGAAATAAATAAATAAAAATTTTAAAAAAATGTATCAAAATGACATAATTTTATGTACCTAAAAATTAAAAAAAAAATTCTAAGTTTTCCCTAAATTTCCCCAATATTCTTCTCTCTCCTGCCTATTTTCATCTATTTTTTGCATCTGGATTTGGTGCCATCGCGGAAAAAAAAACCATTTAAATGATCAAAACTACGTCATTTTGGAGACCCTATATATTCTTCTTTCCTTTTTTTTTTTTTTTTTTTTTTTTTTTTTTTTTTTTTTTTTTTTGCCCTAAATTGAATTTGTTCCTAAACAAGCTCTCTCTTCCCCATCTGTGGGTGACGCAACGGAATATATCACATGAGGTTAGATATCGTTCTAGCAAATGAAAAAAAAACCTTAAATTCACAAGAAAGAGAAAGAATTCTCATGAGAATGAATATTATGGCATTAAAAGTTATTTTGCTCTAAGGCATACATGCTTATTTATAATTAAAATAACAACAATGCTAAGTAGCTCAAAATTTTGTGGTTCATATGGCTCAAATCATTCAAAACGGCGTCGTTTTGAGTGTAAAATGACGTAAAACGACGTCGTTTTGACAGATTTGAGTCATGTGAGCCACAAAATTTTAGACTACCAAACATTTTCCTTAAAATAAATAAAAAATTCCAAAAATAGAGAATTTGAGTTAAGCCCAAATTTGCATACTAGGAAACAATAGAAACATGCCAAAACAGATGGCTCTAAAAATTGCCTTCTCAGAATAAAGTTATTTTCAAAATGAAACTTTTCTAAAACGACAAAATCATAATTTGAAGGTCTAAATAAAGGAATTTGGCTAAAATTTACAGTTCATCATTACCGAGATGACAATGACTTTGATTTAAAGCGTCGTTTTTTATCAGACTACCAAATGTGAGATAATTTGTCGGCACAAAAGTGTCATTTACCCTCAATTGGGCTTCTTCCTTGCCTTTTCTTTGGTCCAATTGTTTCAAGAATTCCTTTGTTACTTGTTCTACATCAATGGGTCATCGATCTCAATCCCTAAAGTCACTCTGTATGTCCTTACCACTATTGCCACCATCGTCAGCGTTCCTTGCCAACACATCTGATTGTATGTGAGTCCCATTACATTTTAAAATTTAAAATTTTATCTATTTTTATTTTTATTTTTAAATTACATGACAAGAGAGTTGTGTGTTACCTAGTTGAATTTGGGAAAAATAAAAATTGATGTGTTACTTGCCATGATATTTTGAGTAAATTAAGATAGACTTTTTAAGAGTCAATCTTTTTCAATTAAAAATGATGAGACATTGGCATAACAAATTGAGACAAAATTCATGCGATCAATAGAATTGCTCAAGAGAGGATTTGGAAGTCGACAATCACTCTCAAGAGTTGTTCAACCTTGTATTCTAAAATCAGCAAGATATTTTTAGTTCGACTTTGGATTCTAAAATCAGCAAGATATTTTAAATGATAGCTGTCATGGAAAATCATTTTGGCCACATTACTCATAGAGTGTGTGATTGGTCCCAAAAAGTGAGCATTGTCTCTATTCAAAATTATTGACCCATTACTTTGGACAATAAACAATTTGAATTTTGTAAGGTGTACGAACAAAATTTCACTCAACATCTTCGTGAAGGAACTAGGAAGCATGCAGAGAATCCAAAGAACATCCACGTAAATTCACCAACAATTGAAAAGAATATGCAATCATAGCAAACCGTAGATTTCAACTTGACGCCCATTTCTTTTGCTTCAATGAGAGTTGTGTCTGTAATCAGAATAGATAATGTACTTAGGGATGGCCATTTTAGCCCAATCCATGGGGTTCACACCCAATTCGAACGGGCAAATATTACCCGATTCGACACTTATGCGGGTAGGAGTGGATTACATTTGATCCCCAAACGTGGGTTGGGTGGGTGGGTGGGCGGGCATAAGGATTGCCTTCCCGAGCTAAACCCGACCCAATATAATTAATAATATATATATAAATAATTAGACATAAGAAAATCTTAAAAGTAGAGAAACCTAAAAATGGTGTATGATTTTGTACATATTCTTGTTTGGAATATGGAATGTGTATGAGGAAGAAATGTGGTATGTTTGAGTTTTTTTCCTTGTTGGTCCCATTTTTTTTGGCAATTGCAAAAGTGATCGGGTATTCATAAGGACAAGGGCGACATTGAAATATTCCACCCATAGCGGGGGTGCGGTTTTGTCGATGGGGGCGGAGGACAAATTGCCCAAACCCGTCCCGTGGTCATCCCTATATGCACTAAAATTCAAATTGCTAAGATTTTGTTATTTACAAACTTCACCCATTACATTATATAATTATATTTGTACCCCCGAAATTTTTTTGGGGCCTTTCATGTTGTGTGTTGAAAATTATTAGAGGGGATTATATTTACACCTAAACAATCATTAAGTATTCTTAATTTCTAAGTACACTATTTAATTATTTTAAATTTTATTTTACTCTCATTACATCTTATTATTTTTTTCAAATTACCCTCAAGGTAAACCCAAATAATACATAATAAACAAACTGAAAAAACTAAATTATTTCAAAAACTTTTCAATATAGAAAATAATTCTCAAATACAAAAAAAAAAAAAAAAAAAAAAAAAAAAAAAAAAAACCAAACTTATAAGCACATAAGCATTATAAATATAGAAAAAAAACCCAAACTTTTACATAAGTATTATAAAACTTTTCAATACAGAAAAAAAAAATTACATTATAATTATCCACAAGAATGCTCGTGAAAAAGTAAAAACCAAACTTATGAGCACATAAGTATCAGACACTAACAAGAAAGAGTAGTTCTCAAATAATGTACTATTTAAATGATAAAATAAGTACAACTCTAATAATATGTTATTGTTAATCTAACTCGAACCCTTTAATTTTTGTCAAAAAACGATATAGAAAATAATTGATGGTGCTCTACAAAATTGTGAAGCCCTTTATATGAATACTTACCTCATTTTTAATGGGTTGCTTTAAAAACTATTTTAATTATTATTCTCATCCATTATTTAATTTTGTTCAAACTTTCTTCTAGGGTTTAGGGTTTCAAAATAATAAAAATAATGATCTTGACGATGATGGTGAGTTTTTGAAGGATGGATTGGAGTTTTGAAGGAAGAAAGAAGAAGAAAAAGAAGAAGAAGAAAAGAAGAAGAAATAACTTTGATATCTTGGGAAAGAAGATACAGAGATTTGAATAGGAATAACTGATTAGGGTGTACCATGAGAAAAACAAAAGAAAAATTGTTTTTGAGTTTAATATGTATTGTCTTTATTAATAAATTCATATTAAGATATAATATAAATTAAAATTTATGAATTTAAATTGGGCATAGTAAGACATATTTTGGATTTAAATAAAATTCCCTAAATTCATATTAAAATATAATATAAATTTAAATTAAGCATACTAACACATATTTTTTATTCAAACAAAATCCCCTAATATTACAACGACTTAAATATTTTGGGGCCTAGGCCCAAGAAAGAACCTTGCTCGTCTTGGGCCAGGGCCAGTCTTAAATGCTTTCAGACGTAGGTCAACCTGATTGCTAGAGCAAACTGATGGCTCCAATCAAAGAAAGATGAACCCAAAAAATTCCTACAGTCACGAGTGTGTGGACAAGTCTTTCTAAAAAATGGATTCAAATTCCACTCTTTAATTTCCGACCCTGAAGTTTATAATTTGAATCCATTTTTATTTTGTAAGGAAAAAAAAATGACATGTTGAATAAATTGCTTAAGAAACGTTCCAAAATTGCCTAAAAACTAAGGCTATTCGCGGTTCAGATTTGGGACGGTTTACGGATCGGTTTGGATCCGCCCACATCTATGTGGTTTGGGAAAAAGACAACCGGCAACCGCTCATAGGCGGTTTGCGGTTTGTATAGATAGGGTTCATGGATGCGGTGGTTGGGGCGGTTTATGGATTGGACTTTTTTCTTCAAAAATTTATTTTGAATCTTATTTTTTTTTCCATTTTGTAAATATTTATTTTGAGCCATTTTCTCCATTTTCTAAAATGCTCCAACATTAATAATTAATTAATTAAAACTTATAAAATTAAAAATACAACAAAATCAATTTGTAACACAAACAAATCATTCAAAATTTTAAATCAAATCATAAACTAACACAAGCATATATTTCAAAATCTTAAACTAGAACTCCATATTCATTAAGGAATTTAAAATTCCAAATCACACTTCATTTGGGACAAGTTCAGTTATGTAACAATAATAATATGATCAGTATTTATTAAGTTTCAATTGATATAATACTATTAGCAAATGTATGCTAGAGTAAGTTCAAAGAATAAATGGTGTTTTGGTTTAGGCAAAAATATGTAGGTGGGATATATGAATGAAATCAATAGTTAAGATAAAAAAAAAATATAAATATAAATATAAATATAAAAATAAAATAAGTGCGGGCGGGTTCTTGTGGGTGCGAGTTAAACCTGCAATCCGCCCGCAACCTGCAAACATGCTATATTTCAAACTGCATCCGCTCGCATTGTGTTTGCGAAACAACCCATTTGTATGCAGGTTGGGCGGGTTGGGCGGTTTTTGCAGATCGGATAAACTGTTGCCCATCTCTACTAAAATGAAATGTGTCGTGGTGGGCTTTGAACTTTCATATCATAATTAAGCCATTTCTATCATAATCTCATCGTGTTTGCATATTCTAAATGTTTATTCAAATCAAGTTAATATTTTTTTTAGAAATATTTTAAAATTTTCAAAAAAACATAAAACTAGTAGAATTTCTGAATTTTTTTTTTTTAATTTTTAAAATACTTTTGCAAATTTAGTCTTACAATGCTTTTGTTCAAATTCATCAACTTCACATTTAAACCAACTTCAATGCAATGTATTGAGATGGAAAATGGAGTTGTTTGTATTAATGTCCAGAAAATGATTTTTGGGTTAGTAAGCAGCATAGATTGTTTCTTGGACTAGAGCGTCGACAAGAACGAGTGTGACAAATGAAACTAAAAATCATGGGTAATGAAAAATTATTACATAGGTTCATCACATATCTTATATGGTATGTTCTTACAATTTTATTAGTTATATATCTATTATTTCTTATTTTTTCTCCTATATATTACATAAAATAACCAAGAGTACACAACTTAATTGGAATTTTTGAAAGACAAGATAATTCCTCCGTGGGTAATACACCATTTCAAAACTTAGAATCATGGGTAATACACGATTGTGTTTTAAACTTGAATGGTTGAATTATACGATTTGGTGACAAGTTTCCGTCTAGTAAAGGCATAACAAGATAATTGGGACATTTGGCCTAATAGTTGTGTAATACCCTTTGTAGTGTGAAGTATCAGGTTCAACTCGTATGGAGAAGAGTTTGATACCCTTTGTAGTGATAATTTATTTGGTTGTTGGACTTGGGCTTGGTCTTGGTATATATTGGTTGCGTTAGGCTTTATTGACTTTCTTGTTATTGTGGACTAGTAGTCCATTTAATGATGTAAAAATTTTAACTTTTATAAATTTGTTTAGCTTGAAAGTGGTAGAAAGTAGAAGAAAATTAATTTTCAGATAAAATCCATATTAGCATTATAACCAAGTATGTAACTAGGAATTCAATGAAGAGAGAGCACAAATTAATGACAACATTGATTTTTTTCCTGTAATAAATAACAATAAGATATTACTAAACTTAAATATTAAGAGTCCATTTGGATAAATGTGAATTTTAATTAAAGGATTTGAGATTAAATTTTATATAAATATTGGAGATTAACTATTTTATAGGTAGATTGGAAAATTAAAAAAGAAGATAAGTTGAGATAGAAATAATATATTTTAGTAGAGAAATTATATAAAGCATACCACAAAAAAAAAATGTCTATCATATGTCGCAATTATGATCTTCGTGGTCTTTAGTTATGACACATTATAGTGTTAGATATAATTTAGTTATAACTTCTTGCGGTTGCTATTTTGGTTATGACTATATCAAGTAATAGTTAGTTATGACTCATTTTGATATTGGTTATGACCTATTGTAATTTTTTTATTTTTTTATTTTTATAATTGAAATTGTGTTGCTTGATTATGATTTATATAGTGGTCATTTAGTTATGAATGGAAAGAAACACATGAAGGATAAACTCTACGTGTCAAATGCAACTAACAATCCAATAAATTTCATATCTTCATTGAGATTAATTAAGTTCGTATATCAATAATGATAGTCACCATTGTATTGAAATTTTCATAAATAATAATTTAATTTATCATAATCTCTTTACTTTCAATCAAAACAACTATTATTATCCTCATAATTTTAAAGATGTCATTGACATTTCACTTTAAATAATATTTTTATATATTTTTTATTTAAAATATTTTCTTTATGTTTGAAAAAAAAAAATTTCAAAAATCCAAAGGGGCACGTGACCCTCGGACCCCATGTGGCTTCGCCAATTGTAACTAATTTTGAATTTCTTACGAAAAATAAAAGAAAGAGCAAGAAAATTTGTTAATTATTTATAACTAAACTTTTAAATTTCTTCATTATAAAATTTTCATCTTACTCAAATACTTGCAAGAAAATAAATATATATTTTTTTATTTCTGTTTTTTCAATGTTTACTAAATTTTCTTTCAAATCAAATGGAGCCTGGAGAAATATTATGGCGGAAAATTCTTATCCAAGTCTTTTAAACCATTTTTGCTTGGAAAAATCGTTATCCTTGTGCAAAAAATACAAATCCTTATCCAAAGACAGCAAAATTTTAAAGCTCTACACATCAATACTTTTCCATGAATTCAAATGACTCATTCAGCTATTGGCCCATGGGTGGCCGAGGAGACAAATGTTAACTGGAAATTTTAAAATAAAATAAAATAAATAAATAAATAATGCTTGAATAAACAAAATTTTGATCACTAGACACAAAAATAGTGGGATCAATAATAAATACAAGTGGGGAACTCATATTTTTGTGTCAGGTGATAAGAATTTCCAAGTAAAACTTAAAAAATGAAAGAGAAGAGAATAAAAATAAATTAAGCCTTCGTTTGCTAATGACTTTTAGTTGATTTTTTAATTTTTTTGACTTTTTCAGTTTGAGACTTTTTTGTGCATTTGGTAGCGTGGTTGGGCTTTATAGCTTTGGAACGGTGTATCTTTTTTTTGTGTTTTGTTTTTTTTTTTTTTTTTGCTTATTTTGTGATTTTGTGATTTTTTGATTTTTTTTTTTTGTCCTTTTGTACTTATTTAGCCCAAAAGAAAAACCAAACATCAGTTCGTTCATGGTGTGAATGTCTAGTAGATGAGAAGGAAAATATGATGACTAATTCAAAGAAAGTGGCCCTCTCATGAAGGTCCAAGGACATAACTAAAAATAAAAAATAAAAAAAGTCCAATTAGTATATGTAAGAGGAACTAATTTGAGCTCATTAAATTAATTAGGCCCAACAGTCCAAGATTGGTGGGCGCAAATTTATCACAAATCCAAAATTGGTGGGCCCGGATTTATCGCCGTCAAACGGGCTGAATGGCTCTAAGCCTCGAAAGGGTTCGGATCCACGAACCTAGAGACTTACTCGGGCCCGGACTCGAAAGGGTATTAAGCAAGCCTAGAGATCCGAGGCACTCGGACTCGAAAGGGTTCGGATCCACGAACCTAGAGGTCCGAAGCACTTGACTTCGAACGGATTCAGACACAATCTAGAAGTCACTCCGTTAATGAGTCCCAAAACACTTGCGGGCTCGGAGCTTTCCGGGATCTACACACCAGAACCATGGGCGTAATGGAGTTCGAACAAAGGACCCGATCCCGAGGACGGTGAGTGGAGATAAATTCACTCTTCGGTTAAACTAGTCTATACCCGGGTCGAGGTGGCACGATTTAGGGGGTCCCTGAGACTCGGCAATATTTGCAGCAGGGCTTTCTCTTGAACTACCCCTGACCCTTATGCGGCAGGACGTCCTCTGGGACTACCCCTGACCCTTTGGGATGATTGGGGATCATTGGTTAGGTGTGGCTAAGAAGAAGGGTTCGCCGAGAAGTTGATCTCCTCTTCGAGATTTTCCTCATCCTCGGAGAGGTCACCTCCTCGGATAAGGTGGTTAGAGAGAATATTCCCCATGTGCCTTGCACATGGGTTCCATCCTACATCATGAGGTGCCTATAAATAGCACCCACCCATAGCTTTACAAGGGATGGATTTTGGAGATTTTTCAACTCTTGGGAAAGAACTAATTTTCCCTCTCCATTATCAACCTTGAGAGTGAAAGTGGGAGATCCATGGGAGAGCCTTGCCATTATTCTCTCTCTAGCCATTTTGCCTTCTTCTTCACCCAATCTCTTATCTCCATCATCTCCTTTATTTTTGTGTTCCTAAGTTGAGATTATTGAAGAATCTAAGCCTCTCATCATATTCTAGTGAATTCGAAGTTGTTCTTCAAGGATCTTCGAAGATTTTCGAATTTTCCAACTCCTTTCTTGAACCCTTTCATACATTTGGCGACTCTGCTGGGGAGGCGGATTGGTTAAAGGTCTCAACGAGATCTGGAATCCACACAACTCCAACAAGGATGGCGGGAGAAGATAAAGTTCACCAGCAAGGATCCTCTAATGGTGGTGATGACAGGACCATAGCTCCAGATCAACCACTTTTGCTTGAAGCCATTCAAGGACTTCAAAATACTCAGCAAGAGATTCTCACCACTCTTCAGAATCTCACTCACACCATGTTGGTGATGAGTTCTAATTTTGCACCGGCACCAAACGGAAATCAAGCTGGTGGTGGCGTCATTCCTGCCGGAGTGCAAAATCAAATCCAAGGAGAAGTAGGCACCAATCAGCCCATGGCTCATGGCAACATGGCCACAGTAACACATGCTCAAACCGTAGTAGGCGGCAGCAGTTTGCCTACGCCCGGGCTCTATGGCGTGCCAAGCCAAGATCCAATGGTGACTAGAGGAGGTTCTGGTGTAATGAATGGGGCTCCGGCGACTGTTGGTGTCCAGGCAAATACAAGGGGCATGATGATGGCAAAAGGAGCTCGCCGCACCTAATCTTGTTACGCCACCAATGAATGTTACTCAAACACCAAGCGGGCCTCCTTTGGTACCAACAACAAATTTGCAAGCACAACCCGGTATAGCGGCGCCGTGCGGTGGACTTTACGGGCCTCAATCCAATGTCCCATCACCAACTGGCTTGTCTATAGGCGCTGATGGCCAATATCGTCAAATGTCCTCACCAATGATGAATTCGCAGCACCAAAATGGCCAAGTCGCCCCTAGCTCAGTCTTCGGATCCATAAGCCAAGTTCCAGGAATACCACCATCAAACTCTCTCCCGCAACAGTTTCTCACTCTCGCCGATGTGCAAGCCATGTTCGATCTCGAACGAGGCAAGAGGACTTTACCCTCTTTGCCTGATCCAGATGTCAAGCCGCCTTACCCTATTGAGGTGCTGAGTTATCCATACCCCGAGGGGTATACCATGCCGAAGTTCATTAAATTCGATGGCAAACAAGGAAATGCCCGAGAACATGTTGTGCGATTCATCAAGACTCTGGGTATTCATGGTCCAAACCATGTCTTCCGGCTGAGAGAATTCTCTAAGTCCCTCACTGACCGAGCATATAGTTGGTACGTCAATTTGGCCCCAAACTCTGTCCGAAGTTGGGAGGAAATGGTTAACAAATTCCACTCTAAGTTCTTTCAAGTGGCGGAGAAGGTGACCACACTTACATTGTGTAAAGAAAAGCAGCAAGAAAGTGAAGACATCCTTGACTACGTCAAAAGGTTTCAGGACAAGGCTGTGGATTGCCATGAAGTAGTAGAAGAGAGTTTTCTGGTTCAAATCTGTCTAGAGGGGGCATTGAGTAGGTACAAAATGTTTCTAGTTAATCACAAGCTACCCACATTCTCGGCACTAATAGAAGCAGCTCGGAACATTAGCATTCCTCAATCTCAGGAGTCCGGATTTAAGGCGCCATAAGACTAGCTCCAAATCGTCTCATGGCCCTATTGTTGCTGCTGCCCCTGCCCCAGATACCCGAAAGTCACAAGAAGGAGGTCATAGAGGCCAGAAGAGAAAGCAATATAATGGTGAAAAGGGAAATGTCTCTTATCCATGTGGAATCGAGGAAGTAAAAGCTCTGGTTAAGGAATGGGTGGCCGACGAAGAGCTAAAATTGCCTTATGTTGAAGAAATACCATCAAAAAATGATCGTGAGAGCCCTGAATTTTGTGTCTTCCATCGTACATTGAAACATCCGACAGAGAAGTGTTGGACTCTCAGGAAAATCTTCAGAGATAAAGTCGAGGCAGATGAATTGAGGTTCAAAAAGCAAGGGACTCAAGACATCCGAAAACAACTGTATCCTTAGCACCGAGACAAGGGCAAGAATGTTGCTATGATAGCTTATGAAGGCCCGATGATTGAGGCTATTGCCAATCTTGATGACGATGATTATTATCTGGACAACATCCTCGAGCCAGAGGGTGATCAAGTTTACTATGGAAGTGCTCTCGATCCAGAGGGCAGAACGTTTATGACTTATGGCGAAGATCCCTTTGATCCAGAAGGAGGAGAAGAGTGCTATGGAAGAGGAGGACACCATGTTTATGTGGCATCTTATTTTGAAGAGACCGAGGAGATGGTTAACTACGAGCCTCCAAGAGTGGAAAAAGATCCAGATCACTATGCCAAAACCCTGCAAGATTGTGTAAAGTTTAAGCAATACTTCGACTAGCTTGGACTTTCCAGGGAGGCAAGAACAGAAATCACCAAGTTTATCATCAATATAGCTGAGGCACACCATGAGGAATGCATGTCGACCGAGGGATCTATTCCGAGGAAGGCAAAAGAGCAATCTAGTGCCATTACTTTCTCCGAGGCTGATCGGAAGTATCCTTTTTCTCACAATCGCCCGCTTTATGTGACTGCTTTTATTAACGGGGTTGAGTTCAAAAGGGCCTTTCTAGATAGTGGAGCCTCTATCAACATTATGACTCGCGCTACTCTAGAAAAGGCCGAAATCTCTGAAGAACGCATTGTGAAGCAGCCGATAGTCATCACTGGCTTTGGTGGAGAAATGAGAGTTACTATCGGATGCGTAACAATTGATTTAGCCATCGGAGAGATTCACTCAGCCACCAAGTTCCATATTATTGATTCCGAGGCAAATTATCACATCATTCTAGGGAGAACCTGGATGCATAGATATGGGGCTGTACCGTTAAGTTATCATCAGTGTGTTAAGGCTAAATGTGGAAAGAAAACGGTGACAATTCAGGCTACAGAAAGGCCTTTCGAGATCCATAAAGTTCATTATTCTGATGCCATCTACTTCACCGAATTGACTATCAAAGAAATTCCCGCCACCTTTAAGCCTCAGGGGGTTAAAATTCCCCGTTGGGAGGATATTAAAAATGATAAGGAGCTAAGGGCAGAATCAAGTAAACGGGCGATGTCTAGACCAGAAAGTCCGCCTATTCCTCGGAAGGTGATAAAAGTCCGAGAAGGGGGCAAGATGGTGTATTATTTGTAAAGGTATGGGGAGTCGGTTTCTTTAGCCACCGACTCTGAGTCAAAAGAAGAGCCTCCTGACAATGACATAGTAATAAAGCCGAAAGTGGTTCGAACGCATGCAAGATGGGCCGTCAGAGTCTTAACAACTTATTGAAATAGATCTGAGTGATGGACAAGATGCACCGAGGCCGATTTTCGTAAGTTCGAGCCTTAGCCTAGAGAAGCGGGAACAGTTGTTAAAATTGATAAGGTACTCAGATGATGTGTTTGCTTGGTCATATAAGGAAATGCGGACTAGATCCCCGACCTAGTCTCCCACTATCTTGATGTGTTCCCAAACTCCAAGCCAATTAAGCAAGCTGCTCGAAAATATCATCCAGATCTCGAAGAGAAGATTAAAGAGGAGATTGAAAAACTTCAACAGGCTGGTTTCATCCGGCCAATACAGTACCCCACGTTGTTAGCAAACATCATGCCCGTAAAGAAGAAGAATGGCCAAATCAAAGTATGTGTAGACTTTCGAGATTTGAACAAATCTTGCCCGAATGATGAATTCCCTCTTCCTCACATCGACACCCTCGTGGATGCCACCTCAGGACACCAGATGTTCTCATTCATGGATGGATTCAGTGGATACAACCAGATTAAGATGGCTGAAGAGGACGAGAAGAAAAGACGCTTTAGAAGACCGCTAGGAAACTTCTTCAATACAGTCATGCCTTTCGGACTCAAGAATGCCGGAGCAACTTACCAAAGGGCTATGACTACAATCTTTCATGACATGATCCATCATGAGGTGGAAGATTATGTTGATGATCTAGTGGGGAAATCCAAGAAAGAAGAGGACCATCTCCAAGACCTTGAGAAAGTATTCAAGAGGTGCCAGAAATTCAAAATGAGGATAAATCCTCTCAAATGTGCTTTCGGGGTAACAGTCGGAAAGTTCCTCGGGTTTCTTGTACATAGACATGGTATCAAGGCGGATGAAGACAAGGTCAAGTCTATCAAAGCAATGCCTCCCCCACATTCTCAGAAGGAGTTAAAGAAGTTCCTGGGGAAGGTGTCTTATATTCGGAGGTTTATCCCAAAGATCGGCAGAGATCTCTGTGCCATTCGGCTCATTATTAAAAGGAGATGCCAAGTTCGAGTGGAACCAAGAGCACCAAAAGGCCTTCGAGAGAATCAAGGCAGCCTTGACCTCGCCTTAGACCATGATAGCCCCGCAGCCCGGGGTGCCTCTAATGTTGTACCTAACTTCAATCCCCAAGTCCACAGGGGCATTATTGGTCCAAGATGTAGACGGAGCGGAACGCCCGGTGTATTACATCAGCCGGAAGATTTGAGGAGCAGAAGTCCAATATACTCCGATAGAGAGACATTGCTTAGCTTTGGTATTCACCGCCCAAAAGCTCAGACATTACTTCTTAGCACATTAGATTCAGATTGTTACTAGAAGTGATCCAATCCGATACCTCCTCAGCAAGCCTGCTCTAACCGGGAAGGTGGCAAGATGGTTGTTAGCACTAGGTGAATTTGAGATCACATGTGTAGCTCCCAAGGCAATCAAAAGCCAAGCCTTAGCTGATCTCTTCGCTCAATTTCCAAATGGTGACTATGAACCAATGAATGAAGAATTAAGAGGAGAGGTGCATGCAGCTATGGCTTCTAAGGAAAGCGTTTGGACATTGAGCTTTGAGCTTTGACCCGAGAGGAAAGGAGGAACCGGGATAGTCCTTACAAGCAAAAGTGGGGAAAAGTTATATTTGTCTTATAAATTGGATTTTCATTGCTCGAATAATGAAGCCGAGTATGAGGCTCTTATTTTGGGCTTGATAGCAACTGAGAAGCACAATATCAAGAAGATTCGAATTCGGGGGGACTCAAAACTAATAGTGAAGCAAGTTTCAGGACAGTTCGTCTTAAAGGAGCCTGCCTTGGCCACGTATCGAACAACAGTCCAAAGGCTTCTTGAAAAATTTCAGAAGGTCGAAATAAAGCATGTGCCTCGCTCCGACAACAAGTTTTCAGATGCCCTCGCAACATTAGGGACAAGAGTTGACATTCCAGAGGAGGAGGCGAAAATTATTATCAAAAGAGAACAGAACCTTCAATAATACCCGAAGACAAAGACCTTCCGGAGGATTGGAGAGGAGAAGTTCTCGAATAACTCAGAAGCAAAGTTGGAAAACTGACTATGGCCAAGCTTGCCCAATTCATGATAATTCAAGGTGAACTTTACTTCCGAGGAGGTACTGGACTCCTAGCCCGGTGTGTTGGCCAACAAGAAGCAAGCTCCGACTACAACAGATTCATGAAAAATCCTGCGGGATGGGGATATCACCTATATAGTAGGACCCAAAGACAAGGCTATTATTGGCCCGAGATGGAGAAGGCCTCGAATCAACTACAGAAAGGATGCCCCAAGTGTCAGTCGTACATCTAGGAGGATGAGAGTTGCTTTGAAATTGATACCCCTGACTGGAGACAAGTCTACATTGACTATCTCAAAGAGGGGACACTACCTGAGAGCCCGAGGGACATTGCACACCTTAAGAGGAGAGCAAGGCGGTACTTTCTTGATCAGAACAAGCTTTATAGAAGAAGCATTGAGGGCACTCCCTTGAGGTGTCTCTCCAAGGAAGAATCAGATCTAGTCCTCAGAAGAGCCCACGAAATTGAGCATCAAGGAGGGGCTCGACTGTTCGAACAACTTATACACCTTGGGTATTATTGGCCTACCATGGAGTCAGATGCATCCCATCACGTAAAGAGGTGCCAGACTTGTCAGAAGCACGGAAATTTGATCCATGCTCCAGCCGTAGACTTGCATAGCATCCGAACGCCATGGCCTTTCCATACCTGGGCTTTTGATCTGATAGGGCCCATCTCCACACCTTCTAAGGGGTACAAGTGGATTCTCGCAGCCATAGAATTGAGCACAAAGTGGGTCAAAGCAATTCCTCTAAAGAACGCTACGGGGCCTGCAGTCGCTAACTTCATCAAGGAGAATATAATTTGCCGGTTTGGAGTACCAAACACCATCCTCTCGGATAACGGCACTCCTTTCATAAACAAATATGTGAAGAGCCTCCTAGAGACTTATCGAGTGAAGCATCACAAATCCATACCCTACTATCCAAAGGAACAAAAAGCGGAGGCCACAAACAAGACACTGATAAGGATTCTGAGCAAGATGATGGATGAATTTGGGGGGACTTGGTCCGAACAGTTGATAGTAGCCTTATGGGCATATCGCACTTCAAAGAGAAAGCCAACTCAAGCAACTCCTTACTCCCTTGTGTATCGGTCCGAGGCAGTGTTACCCATAGAGTTAGAAACACCATCTGCTCGGATGGCTCTCGCCTCGGGGATGGTATTGGAGCCTCGAACCACTGGATTGGAAGCATTAGAGGAAAAGCATGACAGAGCTACTAAAGTCATGGAAAGATATCATGCGTCTATTGCCCGAACCTATAACCAGACTGTGGTACCAAGAAAATTTGAAGAAGGTGATCTAGTATGGAAGATTGTAGACCCAATCATGCGAGGACAACCTTTGCCCAAGTTTTCTTCAAAATGAGAAGGGCCTTACAGGGTGGTTCAGGCGAGCTCAAGCGGGTACTACAAGCTTGTAAGGGTTGAAGATGGCTTCCGAACTGACCCGCTCAATGCAAAGTTTATCAAGCATTACTACCCATAATTAGATTCATCTATGTTGAAATTCATTTTCATTTTCTTACTTTGTCTAAAAGTTGTATTTCCCTTACATTATGAAGAAGCTGGTTTTCTCTATGGTGTATGTTCAATCCCATCACTTGCAGTGAATCTATTATACTTTTGTCAAGAAAGTTGAAGAATTAATGAGAATATTTCATTTTATAAACATGTGCATATGATTGTTCTTTCCATTGTATCATTCAAATAAATATTTTATCAAGTAGAATGAGAAAACAATGCTAACATATCCAAACAGCAAAGATTTTGTCATTTCATTGCATTGTCCTAGATAAAACATTTTTATCGAAAGGGGCAAGAAAATAATAATAAAAAAAAAACTCAATCTCTCCTAAAGACACGCTCGAAGAAGCTGCCCGTCACATCTACATTCGGAGGACAAACAGTAGAGTGTGCCTCTAAAGTCTCCAAGGCCCGAGCATAACCTGACTCAAGTTCACGAAAAGTTGCCTTTGTCTCATCTATAGAGGTCCGATAAGAGGCAAGCACAGACATAAGTTCCACCCGATGACTGGCGTCGGCTTATATCAGCGCTTCAAGCCATGATAAGTCCACTTGGTGACGCTCCATGTCAGAGATCCCCTGATACACCGTCTCGACTACTTTCCCATTAAGGTCACATAACCGTTGCCTGTCCAAGCTATATAAGATAGTGACAAAAGACTCGAGAAGAGCAGTCTGAATGAGTGGACACTGGCAAGCAAATGAAGCAAAGGTCTCCGGGTAACTCGAATGCACAAGCTGTAGAGCTGAAGTAAACTCAAGAGCTACCCAATAATGGAGAAATGATACTTTGCCAGAAGCCGAAGGAGGAGTTGGGGCCGGAAAGCTGCTAGTCTCAGGAATCTCCCTAATGTCTATAAGGTTAGATGAACCACCCGGAGGAGTAACTCCCGGCAGAGGCCCTGAGCCTGAGAATGCGGAGCGATAAGGGGAAAGACCAAAAGCATCGCTATCAAAGTGGAAATCACTGAGATTCAAGTCTAAAACATTCGAAGGCACTGGCGATGAAGAACCTCTAGCAGTCGTCTCAAAGGCAGGTGTCCCCCCTTGAGAAGGAGAACTATGAGGAGTCATAAAGAGAGTAGGAGTAGAGTCCGAGTCAGGTGAAGGCAGGACCCCGGTAGCAGCCAACACCGGAGCAGAGTCTGAGGCAGGTGAAGGCAGGACCCCGGTAGCAGCTAACACTGAAGAAAATATAAGGAAATCTTATTAGGGGTAGGGAACAGTAAAGCCATTTGATTAAAGATTTCTCACAGGTAGAAGTAAATGACAAACTTCAGAAAGAAAGATTACCAGAGGGAGAATCAATATGCAAAGCCGGAGCAACTGAAGGACTCCTAGCATCAACAAAGTCACTGGGCCGTGTAGGGAGCACCTGATCGATCTCAATGTCTGATGAAGCCTGAACAGTAGCAGTCATCCCTAAAGAAGGAAGAAGGGCCGGAGGATGAGAATCACCATAAGTGCCAGAGCGAGTCTCAAAGATCTCTAGCACATCCACCTCCGCACCATTCCCAGAAGCACACCTCATCTCTGTATTGCTTCTAGAAGCATGGCCTGCGGCATCAATTTCTGTGGCATCAGTCCCTCCAGTAATCTCAACATCAGAACGGTGAGGCCCAATAACCTCGTCACCAAGATAGTGCTCCTCCTCAGCTACGGTAGGGCGGTGACGACGCATGCGTGGAATAAGGTCACAAAAATGATCGGAGGACTCAACCTCATCATCATCGTCATCTATAACTGCTATACGAGGGGTGCACATCTTCACAAGTCTTGCAGACAAAGGTAGGGTGTCGTCCAAGTCTGAGTCCGACTGGGGAGGCAAAGATGGCCAGAGCTACGGAGATCGAGAACGCCAACAACCTGGTCCTACACAACATGGGCAAATAAAAGTGTTCATTTAAGAAGGTATGATCGCAAGAAAGAAAGTAAATTCAAATCAAAAAATTTCAGATACCTTATGGAGCCTTTTGGAAAGGCGAGGAGCGAAAGGACCGGCATCAGAAGCCCTCTTGTGAGCCACCTTCTTAAGGCGGGTCGTCCAAGGACCAGAGGCCCTGTTCAAAGGGACTGGCTCTGGAGAAGCAATTGCCAAACTAGAAGCAGACGCCCGAGAAGGGTCGATTGGAGCAAGATAAGGTAAAGAAACTCGTGACATGTGATCGATTTGGCCTCAAATGAAGAGAAGAGTCCTTCTTATAGATCGGCGGAGACAAACATGTGGTCGGTCTACTCTGGACAAATGGAATAAACGCATCGATATTCTACCGCCAATATCGCCTGAAAGAAGGGGTGAAGCCCCCTACTCGGCTCAAGCCTGGCATCGTCAAAGACCCAGATATAGGAAGCACGGTATGTACGAGTCCGCGGGTAAAGTGCCCGTAACTCTCCGAGAAAGATAATGAAGGAGGCCGCCCCGGCACATTGGTCAAAACCCGAACCGACATGCTACGGTCAGTCTATAAATGGCACTATCAACGCCTTCCTCATGCCATACCGGTAATGAACTCGGACGGATCATGATCAGCATATCAACAAAGGTGCAGGAATGTTCTTCGGCAAACGAAAGGACACTGAGCGGGAGGAACCATGATAGATAAGCGGTATGGCCACACCCACCGGTGGGCATACATACGGCTATGCCACAAAGCGCCGAGGATCATCCACCAGAGTATTCAAGGATGAGGTGGAAATGGTACGTGACCAATGTGTAATCAACGGCTGGCAAGACTTCGCTTTCTCAAATGTCCGAGACCCATCAGTATCGAGCACGGGGATGCCATGCTTATCCACTATCTCCCGAAGAACCTCTGCATCGAATACAATCGAGTAGGGCAAATTTTGGGAACCTCGAAGAAGAAACAAAGCAGAATCGGTCGTGAATGAAGAAAACTGGCCATATCGACCCACGAGTGAACCATATCTCGATGTAATAGATCCAAATAGTAGAGATTCCCAAGAAATAGTGGAGCCAAAGGATCCGATCTCCTCTCAAGAGCCCGACGCCAAGGGAAGACGAAGGATTAAGGAATCCAGAGGTGTGCTCGAAGAATGAAGAATGAAAGGAAGCAAGCCATAAATCCCAAGAAATAGAGCCTGGAGCCATACATCGGACCGGCCTCATACTCCCAAGAGTCAAGGTCAGCATCTCTGGCCAAGGGCTGAAGATCCTTGAAGAAGTGGCGGATCCATGCAGTATAAGAGGCACGGTCCGTCTTTACTTGACTAGTCCTCCTCGCTGAACCATCAAAAACAGAACTCCATTGGCCACAAGCTTGAAGATTTAGCTTCAGAGATTGGATCAAAGAGTCATCCTCGGGGGGTGTCTGCTCAGGGTCGAAGGCATCAGGGTCGGTCACTTCCAGACGCAGCAACATGAACACATCCTCAATGGTGGGCCCCATTTCGTGGCCAAGTATAAAGGTGTGTGTCTGGTGCTCCACCGAAGAGCGAAGGGCCTCAAGGCTAGTATTGTTACGCATGGATAAGGATCGAGATATTTTCACTAGGATCAATAGCCTGGCCTCTGGAAGCCGCCGACAGAGGCTCTGTGCAGAGGACATCATCAACCCACTCCTACCAACGAAAGGAGGTTTGAGAAGGCCTTGAACTGAGGATAACATTATGGAAAGTCCTCGCTCAATTCAAGCGTAGCACCGAGGAGGAGAAATAAGGGCCTCATGTCCAGAGTCGGTGTCCTCGATTGAGACATAATGGAGCCCTCAGAGATAGAAGAGAAGTGGTGGAGGTAGCCGCTTGAAGGGTCTTTCAGATCAAAATAATGAGATTTTCCACTCAGACATGGAGGTACATCCCTCTTTCATGAGAGCCGGTTCTGATGACCCCGGGACAATGGGTTTCTTTCGAGAAGACATATGGCTGAAATAACAGGTATAAATAACAAGGAGTTGACCGTATTAAAATTCAGAATATTGGAATTAAAGCAACACATTGAATGAAATTTTGTTGTCAACAATTCATTTTCTCGGGTATTTTTCAAGCTCAACAAATTACAAGACAATATGTGTATCAACAACATACTGATTTTCTTTCTATCGCCGATAAGAGGTGCAATATCATAGGTAGTTTTGTGATAAAGTTCAACTTGGTCAATTTCTCAAAGTCACTATGTTCCATATTAAAGGTCCAATTTATGCAGGGCTCAAAATTTGAATGAGTGAAGTTCAATAGCAAATTTTAGGCCCAAGATCAAGCATTTTATATTTCTCATCCGAGCAAGATTCAATGGGTCGTTATGCAAATTACAGGGAATGTCCTTTCTAAAGTCCATATTCATAAGCCCAGATTTTCTCTCTCTCTCTCTCTCTCTATGTCAAAAATGGAGCTCAAATACTAGTCAACAAGTTATATTCCTACTTTTCGGTGATAAAGTTCAACAAATTATGTTCAAGCCAAGCCCCTCAATAAGGTTTCAAGTGCTAATGTATGTTTCCATATGGCCAAAATCACAAAGAGTTTGAGCTA